>JAFEMH010000143.1:640000-1004791 GCA_022495995.1 Adenophora triphylla var. japonica | reverse complement strand
GAAAAGTTGTGCTCTATTCCTTTCTGATCACAGTATTCTTCAACACCAGTGTTCTCAAATTCTTTACCATGGTCAGATCTAATTTCGATGATAGATAGACCTTTTTGGTTTTGAATTTTGTTAAACAATTTGACCAGGTGATCTAAGGTTTCCCTTTTGGATTCAAGGAGGATAATCCAAGTGAATCTAGTGTAGTCATCAACTACGACTAGTGAGTATCTCTTTCCACCAAGAGATCTGATTCTAATGGGTCCAAAAAGATCCATGTGAAGTAGTTATAGAGGTTTTGTAGTGTCTAATCTTGTTTTGGCAGAGAAGGAGGTTTTCTTTTGTTTGCCACATTGTCAGGCTTTGCATAGCTTGTCCTCTTTGAAGGGAATTTTGGGCAGACCTTTGACTAGGTTTGAATTTGCTAATTTGGAAATGCTTTTGAGGTTTAGGTGAGCCAGTCTTTTGTGCCACAGCCATGACATATCAGACTCACTGTAGGATAACAGGCAGTGAGCATTAGAGGATTCCACAATTTCCAAGTTTAGACTGTAGAGATTTCCCTTTTTGTTCCAGTGAGAATAGCTTTGTGGTTGACATCTTTGACATTGCAGTGGTTCTTTGAGCATACAACATAATATCCCTTGTCACAAATTTGACTGATGCTAATCAAATTGTGTTTGAGACCTTCTACATAAGACACATTAGTGAAAATGATGTCTTTAGTAACAAGGTTTCCCGATCCTTTGACTTTGGCTTGAGAATTATCACCAAAAGTTACATTTGGACCATTTTTAGAGACATATTGTTGCAGCCACTCTTTGTTGAAGGTCATATGTCTGCTGCAACCACTATCCAAGTACCATATTCCTTTCCTAGGTTCCTACAAAACAGAAAAAAAATTTATGGTACCCTTTTATTCTTTTGGGTCCAAAAGATTAGACTTTCTTTGATATCCTAGCTTTGTTCATTTCCCTTTTTCCAAAATACTGGTTTAAGGTATTGTAATACCACATTATAGTAACTTGTAAGATTGATGAGGGAGAGATTTTTTTATTTTTTTTTTAAAGAAAATGAAAGTAGGAGGGAACGTAAGAAAAATAGTTTGCAAGCTTTAAGAAAGAGTTTATTGCCAAGTAGCCATGCATACTATTCATATTTACACATTGACCTATATACGCATGTGATGATGTTTGCTTCTATAGTAGAAAGGTCAATATGTAAAAACTGAATAGTACGCAAGCCTATTTGATAATAAACTCGTTTAAGGGAGGTGAAAATTTAATGGAAGGAGGTGAAAATTTAATAGATAGATGATATAGGGATTTATTGTTGCAAGTGTATTTAGTAGATATGTAAATAATGTTAAGAAATTCAATTAGGAGTGTACAAGAATGAATGTAGTATGGTCATTTCAATTGAAGACATTTTAAAAAAAATTGCATTGCAAAGATATTCAGTAATTGTGCGGGAGTAAATAACAATTCTCTATTTGTAATAGGTCTAAATTGAAAACTAAGTGGGTGTAATTACAAAATTTGAACTTTTATAAATATGATCCATCTAATGCCCCTAACAAATGAGTAATTTATGTCGGTATGGAACGGAGTTCAAAAAGCAAATACTCCGTCCGTTTTATTACAATAGGAATAAAATGAATTCTACACAATAATTAAAAATAAGTATGGAGTATATAGTTAAATAAGTGTTGTGAGTATAAAAAGTAAAGTAACAGAGAAAAAGTGGGATAAGAATAATAAGTCGATAGATAATGTGAATATTACAATTGAATCTTATGAATAAACAATTATTAAAAAAAATTTCCTTTTTTGGCTTGTGCTTTTATAATTGGATATCAAAATAGGGATTTTGTACCTTTTATAATGGAGCGGAGGGAGTAACGCTCTTAACGAATGATTAAATTTAATTAATAAATAATACAATGGCAAGGATTTTTTGGAAATAAAACTGTTGTGACCAAGACCGTTGGGTACTAACTACTCCCTCCGTCCCATAAAGTGCAATGAAAGAAAACTAAAAAAAGTCAGTTAAACTGCCTTGAGTAGTTTCATTGCCTCTTATGCTTGTTTTTCTTTGCTTTAGCAATTTGGAATCAAATTTTTCTCATTTTCCTTTTACTGGTTGAAAACCGTCATCTTCATCGTAAAAATCTTTCCAATTTTCGCTATCAGCCCTTGGCGCCCAAGGATCAACATGATCCACCAACAATACCTCCATAAAGACGAGCTTCTTTAAATGCCGTGGGAGATGTGTCAGAGAGACCGCCTTTTTCTGGATCCGAATCACACTTTTCCCGATGAGTAAGAGCTACTTTTAGTTTTTTTGGGTTTATAAACTCGGTATTGTAGTATTTTGGGTTCAACTTACAAGCTGCAGGAGGAGGTAAACTAGGCGCATCTTGTATCGCCCGAACCTTATCAATAACCCTTTCTCTCATAATCCTATGATAATTCTCCGAATCCTGATTAAATTGAATATCAGATTGGACAATGTTTATTCCATCCTGAACATCAACCAAGTTGCCCGACCCTTCACCATTTGCAATCTGAATAGGCCCATTGAATTGATCCAATTCCGATGATGAATTTCCCGAAGTGGGTGCAACCTCCACCAGAACTGGCTGTAATCTAGCAGGAGAGAACTCTTGAGCATCAGCCCGAAGACCATGTTCCTCCACAGCCGAATCAACCCCAGTTGTAACTACTTCAATATCAAATCAACCCCAATTGTAACTACTTCAATATCATCAGGCGAACCAATCAACCCCTTTGATTTATCTTCAACAATCTTCATTCCTTGTAGATGGCACCCATTAGTATCGTTAGTCTCTTGAGCTTTATCAGCATAAATAGGAGAGGTCTCAACAGGGACTTGAAAATTCTTTTCCATCATTTCTGACCATTTATCATTCACCTCTATCATCACATTGTTGTCTTCCACATTATCAACAGGAATTTATGTTGGCTTTGAAGCCTGAATTACCACCTTATTTAGGTTGCTAGGACCATCTTGATTGTGTTCTTTCTTCTTCCATATGGACTTAGGGTCAATGATTCTCTTAGGCTGTACTTGTTGTTCCACACCAACCTCCTTTCCCTTTAGACTTTCAGCATGCTGTTTTTGATTTCCTGATCCTGTTTTAGCAAAGCGACAATTGGGGATTGCGTGTCCAACCTTAAAGCAATATTTGCAATAGGATGAAATATTATCATATTCAATGACTTGATAGAAACCTCTGTCCCACATTAGCTTACCCATTTACTGTTGAGAACGGAAAATAAGGAGTGAATATATATAATGTTATCAAAGTAGGAGTTGTGAGTGGGTATGAGAGAGAAAGTGGGGTAGAGAATAGTAAGTGGATAGTTGTTGTGAATATGACAAGTGGGTCCCATGAATAAAGAAGTATTAAAAAATTTCCTTTTTAGGAAAGTGTGAATTTAAAGTGGGACGCCAGAAATAACAAAATGAGTAAGGTTTTATGAGGCGGAGGGAGCATGTTGTATGTTTATTTTTAATTTTTTTAATAAAATGTGCGTCTCTAAAAACAGTCAATTTTATTATAAGTGTCAATTTTTATGTAAAAAATAGTATTAATTTTGTATTATTTATTTTAATTTACTCACATTGGTATTGCACTGATGATGTAGGAAGGTTCGCGGATCGGATCGACAAAGTTGCGGCAGGATTTTGCAGTTTGGTCGTCCGGGCTCAGAATGGCTATTAATTGTACTTTTCGGAAAGGGAATTTCGCCGCGAACAGGACTCATCGCTTTGCCATGATATACGATGCTTTTCGGGCATCCGAATCCGTTTAGGACTCTAAAATAGCGTTTTAATTTTTTAAATTAATTTTTTTTATTTCCGGATTTTGTTTCCTTATTTTGCTTGGTTTAGGGTTTTCGTTTTTGGTTGCCTTAGGGGTATTTAAACACTTTTTCTACGCTGTAGCGAGGAGAGTTTTATGATATATTTTCAAGAGTTTTATCTTATTCTCTGATGGATTCCAGTTTAGTGTTTCTAGGGTTCATTACTGGTGAACTTTTGTGTTTAGCGTTTGCTATTCACGAATATCGCTTCCGTTCTGCGTCATCATGCACCCAATTTGTTATCTGCATTTTTAATTTGTTATCTTTCAAATGCTGATTTATTTAAGCAAATGTCATACTCCCTCCGTCCCAGCCCAATTGATATCAAATTTTTGGGCATACAGATTAAGGAAAAGTAAGAGACATAAAAAGTGGAAGAAAATGTTGTGAGTATGAAAAATTAAATAGGAGAGAGAATGAGTGGGAGGAATAGTGATTTGATTGGTGTTGTGAGTGTAAAAGTAAAATAAGAGAGAATGAGTGGGAATAATAGTAAAGATTCTCTTCCAATTTGGATAGTCTCCATTGAGCTGTGACGGATCAAAAAGGAAATAAGTCTCCATTGGGCTGTGACGGATGGAGTATATAAAATGTATTTTTCAAGCTTTTATTAGACAATTTAAAAGAAACATTTATCCAAACCGTTAGATTGTGTAAGCAACTTATAACCATAACCATTGGATAGAAATTTGTGAACTTTAAGTGTAAATGATTAGGGTTAGCAAATTTTACTATAACTCGCCGCCTCTCAAAATCTAGACTTGGCTTTGATTTTTCCTACAAATACAAATGATCTTCACCGTTGTTTAAAAGGAAAGTCTATCTAAACCGTTAATTTTTTTGTGCTTGAACCCCTTGGGCAGGCCGCAGGAACTCCTTGCCATTATAAATAAACCTTAGGTTTAGCAATCTTTTTTATTACCTTCGCCGTCTCTACAAAATTCAAATTTTGTCTTGTTTTTTCCTTCAAATTATCTTCACGGTATCAAATCATTATTTATCAATCTTCCCTTTCGTCCTCCTATAATCTTTATGTTTTAGAAAGAAAAGAACACTAGATTGGCTACTCATTGATGACAAAAGGAATTAGCCCATGATATTAGAGGTGAACTCTAATCGTTCAACAATCTATCGAAAAAGTCTGGAGATACGGCGATTCTCAAGTAGCTTTTCGATGAATTGTTGATACGATTGGATTTCAATTCTACAAGATCGTATTTGATACGAATATAAACCTGCGAAAGGTAGAGGTATACTTTACTTACTTGATTTTCTATTAAAATATAATTCAAAAAAAAAAATACTTCATCTGAGTTCCATTTTTGTCCCATTTTCTTCCAATTCTAATTCATGTGATTCCAGCCTTTGAAAAATATTGTCTTCTCTTAATCTTTCATTAATTGGTTGCTTATTAATTTTAGGTAAAAGTAGCAAACAAAACCACATGGTTTATTTTGGGTTTACCCCATCATTTTTTTTTTGTGCCCCATATAAAGTGACCGTTCACTTCTATCATTTACTCACTCGGTCTCAACTAAAGATTCACATTTTACTTAAAATGATTCCCTATTAGACCATGATTAGTGGTGAACGAAATTTCGTTTATCAAGAGCAATTCCGTGAACGAAATTTTGTTCATGGCAATTAGTGGTGAACGAAATTTCGTTCATGACCATGAACAAAATTTCGTTCATGAGTTTCGTTCATTTCATGAACGAATTCGTGAGCGAAAATTGGTTTGAGATGTATGTGTATTTTGTAATTTTAACATTTTGAAATTATATTATTGAAATAAAAATATTAAAAATGTTTATAATTTCTTTTTCTCTATAAATAGAGTCTAATTTTATAATATTTGACATAATTTTAATATTTTAATATTTAAAAATGTTAAAAAAAAATTATTGTATATATTTGATAAAATTTTAATTTTTTCTTAATTTTCGTGCCAAGAAAAAATGGTGAAGTTATTTATGGTACGAATTTGTTTTATAACTTACCGGCCTAAAAAATTAACTGAAATAATTAAGTACTCCCTCCATCCCCAAAAAAATATCCGAAAAAAAATAATTAAATTTGCTCTTGATCATTGCGCTTAATTAAAGAGCAAATTAAAAAAAATGGACATTCATTTTAATACCACCGATATTATGAAATCACTAGTACATATGCCCGTGTCCGAGGACACGGGTCTTTTTTTTTAATTAACATAAACATTATAGTTACAAATTATAATGATGTATGAACATAAACATTATGCCCTTGTTTACAAAAAGATAAGAAATAAATTAACATCTAATTAACATATAGATTTTTAACCAGTTGAAGTAAAGATGTTGTCTCAATCGAAACAGACATTGGCCAGGTACGTTTACGTAAAAGCACCTTAAATAAATAAAAAATGAAATCAATATATTTTTATTAAATTAAAAATATAATAATTAAAAAAAATAATAATTACCTTATTATGCCCATTCCAAGTCCTTGTCGTAGGTTTGTGCAAGCGTCTATATTCTTTCACGCACTCATCCCATGACTACAAATATATGATTCAAATATTTGAGAATGATGATAAAAAGACGTATTGGGAAAAAATTGTTTAGGTTATGTTATAATTACCTTTTCATATTTATACTATAATAAAACTTCTGGGTAGACAATGTTTGTTGTAGAATTTATGTTACATTCAGAGAGAAGAACATTAATACGTTCTGGAGATGTGCATCTAGAAAAAGCAACGTACAGTTGTCCATGACTAAAAACAGGATTGCGCAAATCAATACCCACAAATTTCACCGACTGCCCTTGTGATTTGTTAATGGTTATCGCGAATGTCAGACGAACAGGAAATTGTCGCCTCTTCATGTTGAAAGGCAATTCTCTGGATGAAGGAGTTAGTGATATTCTTGGGATAAAAACTAATTTTCCAGCCTTATCCCTGGTCAAAATTTGAGCTTCAAGAACATGTGGCGCACATCTGATGATCACTAATCGTGTGCCATTACAAAGACCATCATTCGGAGCAAGATTTCTCAATAACATAATGGGACAGCCAACTTTTAAATCAAGTTTAAAAGGTGGTAAGCCCGGAGGATTTAGTGAATTGAGATACTCATTTGGATATCGATTTGTAATGTTCCGACTGGATTCATCATCGTGGCACATTTTATCAGCAGCCAAATAAGAAACTGTTTCACCGGAAAATATGTGAAGTGCCCTTTCATTAATAGAACTAACATCGTCATTTCTTGCCGATAAAATTGTGCGTTCAGTAAGGAATGATGAGTTCGCCACGCCTGCTACCCCAAGTTGTGGGTAAATGCTATCTAATAACTCAACGGTATTCTCACAAATCCTTATTGTTGACGGTATTAATATAACTTCTTCAGGACTGCTCCCAATCTGAATTTTTAATCATGAAATAAATTAACCATTTTAAAACATATATGTTAAAAGATTGAAACACAAATGTTGAAAATGTTAAAGTAATTAAAAAATACCTTCATCAGAAAGTTCAGAAAATCCACCTGTGAATTATTTGTGCTGTCCAGACGCATGTTAACATCTAACGTTAGGATATTAATGGCAGACCATAGAGGTGAACGTCTCAATGTTGCCCCAACTATCTGTGTTCGAACACCCCTTGGAACAACATGTAGGACTTGTCGAAAATCTCCGCCCAAAACAACGGTGATACCTCCAAATGGTTTGTCTTTACTATCCCGAATGTCACGAAGGGTGCAATCGACGGCTTCAACACAGTATCGATGTTGCATTGGCACTTCATCCCATATTATGAGTTTAGCTTTTTTGAACAACTCAGCATGTATAGATTGCTTAGTAAAGCCACATGTTGAATTTCCATGAACATCAATTGGGATACAGAAGTTCGAGTGCACAGTTCTACCACCAATTAACAGTAAGGATGCAATACCAGATGATGCAACAATTATAACAATGTGGTCTAGAGAACGACATTTAAGTATTACCGTGTTGTACAGGAAAGTTTTTCCTGTCCCAGCACCACCATTCAAAAAAAAAGTTGTTCCACGATCTTCAAGAACAGAAGAAAGAATTGAAGAGTAAGCAACCCGCTGAGCATCATTTAGAGAACCCACCCTAGTATCGACATCATGTTCTTGCGCTTTGATGTTTAACTGACGGTGTTCCCACATCAACTTATTACCCGTGAACTCACTCCAATTTCTTGTAGGCAAGGGCATCAGTGGGAAGTCAGTCAAACTTTTTCCTGTTTCTTGAAGTAGCTGATTAAGAAGATACAACCCATAATCTTCTACAACTGAAATGCTGGGGTCTGGAATACCAAATTGTGTAAGTATCTTATGAGCAAGGTCATCACAAATATGAAGACAAAATTGTTTCCACAAATCATTTGGGTTTAACGGAGAACATTGGCTAAGAATTGTACTAAACAATCTTCGAAGCTGGTACCCAGTCTGCATAACAGATGCTTTTTGAAGGCATTGTACCCACTCTTCATCATCTTCTACTAATCCATAAGCAACACATGCTAATTTAAAAGTGGGATACAAAACACCACCGACAGTGCGCAAGCTCTAAAATGAAGATGGACCTTTGACATGGGTGAGTAGCAACCGCAAGTAAAATCTCTCTCCAGAATTTGGGGAAGCAAAGTACATTCTACCAATAGAGAATCCAATTTTTCTCGGTTTCCATTCCTTCTTGTTGAAAACAAAAAATTGAGGAAACTCATGATATGAAAATTTGGGTGCATTCGGATTTGCTGTGTAATATGCAAAAGAAGCTGTTAGAGTCGATGCTTGATTGACAGTTCTTGCAGATATATCTTCAGCTGTATCTTCTGGATTAAAATTCACGTGATGCAATCCTGGTAAATGAACAGCTAACCGCATGACCGGGGGATGTTCACCATGCATTGTGTTTCCAAAGATGTGCCAGCAAGCTTCAGGGGGGCTAATATACCTTCCATTAAGGTACTGTTGGATCTCATTAACTCCTCCAATAATCATTGTAGTGCAATCATGTCCTTTGTAAATGTACTTATTGATATACTTAACACAAACCAAGCCAGTACAAACTTCAACATTTATGTGGCAATTGAACATTCTCGAAAGATGTGGATTGTATGGCATAACACGTCGGTTATCAACTTCTTGTCCCCTGACCGTATAAGTTTGACCAGTATTCCTTCGACGATATGTTGGATATCCATCATCCGCCATGGTCGTTGAATCTGCATAAACCTTCGGATATCTTTTAGTGCAGACATTGTTTTCCAAACACGAAGATCCACACGGTCCATATATCATACAACTCAAGACTGTTTCATGTAACACGGGATCATCTCTCTCGTCTGGAATTTCAGCACACACAATCTTATCAACTTGTGCACATGTCCTGATTTTGTTTCTTACAGCAAGAAATAAAAGTAAATGCATATGTGGAAGTCCGCGCTTTTGAAATTCGATCGTGAAAACATGAGCAACTTTAGTACCAAAAACCCCATTATTCTCAATTTCTTTCATTAAAGCTTTACGTTTCAACTCGAAAACACGCGCAACTAAATCAGGACGATCGCTTGCTGATTGATTTGGGAGCAACGCTTTAGTAATTTCTGGCCACTTGGGATTAGCAGTCATGGTAAGGAAGATATCCGGGTGGTGGTGGTATCGTGTGATTGCCATTGAATCTTGAAAAATTTCAAACATATATCTCGGACTACCCAAGAAAGAAGTTGGCAAAATCATTGGTCGACCCACTTGGTTTGGATCTGTGCCTTCTCGTACAATCACTTCAATAAGGTCCTTATAAAGTTCACTTTGAAGCTTACTCTGATTCAATATCATGTAGGTCAACCGATTTTGCTCAATTGCAGCAAACGCGTCCACCACAAATTCCTGGTTTAACCTTCCACCCCTCAATATCGTTGAAAATTCACCCGTACGCTGAAAAAGACGGTAGCTATAGTAATCCATCTGGGTAATGCGAGATGTATATGGACAATTGGCATCGACATTCCATCTTTTCAAACCGGGTTCCCAGCCGAGTTCGCCAAATGGGAAGAACAACACATAATGCAAAGGTAAGTATGCAGGGTGACACTCATTAATTCGCATTAATCCATTTTGCCCTCGTAAATGTAAGAGTATGTCCCTCATATCACTCGGATCATCATTCCCATCACCGGGTAAAATAACTGCAATCTCATCTGCTGTAGGTAAGTTGTATCTACGACGATCCTGTGCAGAGCTGTAATGTAGTCGAACTGGAATGTTTGCATCACCTACTCCAGGTTGACATAAAATTTCATGAGCTTGACGGTACTTTGCCGGGAATGGGTTGTGCTCCAGCAAAGTGTCCTGGATAATCGTCATCACATCTTCTCTCAAATGTGGATTATTACGACACCGATATTGCAAAGCGGTATCCGGATCATAAATGTACAATTGTGCGTAAACTGGTTCTTTTTCTGGTGGATGCATGAGAGATCCAGTTCGATGACGCAATTCACTGTGTATGACAAAACTTGGAGGACCTCTCCCATTGACAACCCTTTCATCAAGTTGAGCACCCAGACTCGTAAAAGCATGAGACGCATTATACTGTCGAATGTATTTCTGAAATGACTTTGATTGAGCATCATTTCCGTCATACAAAGATTTAATTGCTGGAGGTGGCGTTTTGAGTTCAGGAAGTCTAACCTTTCCACTCAGACAACATGTCCCAAAAAGAGGACGTGTTTTAGATGATTTTGTGAGTTTTTCATCCATCCAATGTAATGCCCCACAATGAGGACACTCAACATCCATTTCACCGAGAAAGTGACGAACTGTATTTCCACGTATTGGGAGGTTGGTGACATCATTTGGATTAGTTGTTGTCCTACAAAAGATTTTAAGAATACTATTTAAATCAATTTCTAAAGTATAATAGAGTATATATATCTCTAGTTATGTGAGCTAAGTTGAAATGTGAGCTAACCTTGTGTCCAGAGTCTTTGTAGACCCCATTGGGTAGAACAACAATAGGAGAGGTAGGAATCGTTGAGAAAAAATCATCTTCAAGGTTTCGACGGAGAGGAATGATATTTAAATCAATATCTTCATGAATAATGGTTGATGTTACCGCATCATTCTCAGTCAGGGGAGTTCTTTCAGCGACAGTAATGCACATCAAGTCGGGGGTTCGTGGGGGGAAAGTTTCGCCTGACGTAAATGATCTCAATCTTTTTGATCCTATAAGATGAGTCGACGGTGGCACAGTTGGGTTCTTCGCCATCTTTTCCCTCAACATACGTCGTTTGCGAGTTAAACTTGATTCATTAACCTAAAAATCACATTATTTATTATATCTATAGTATAAATGGTAGTAGTGTGCTACAGTTGAATGAATAATTGTTACTGTTCGACCTTTAATTTTCATTATCATGTACAATTTATCTTCTACATTTTGTAGGCATTATGGTGTTATTATATGTTTATTTGGAGGAGGTACTAGAGCTGTCAATTCGGGAATACGGGACGGGACGGGACGAAATTATGTTGTCCCACGACGGGAACGGGACAAAACGGGATGGGACAAAATGGGACGGGACTAAAATACTCCATCCCATCCCGTCCCATTTGCGGGACGCGGGACCCATGTGGGACCGTTGACTAGGAGGGATAAAGTATCCGCAAAGACATATTGAGCAACAATCACGTACTATAATTCTCAAACATCCTGTGGCATGCTACCAAAAAAAGAACTCTTTACAGATACTTTATGCTATTTATATCTTTGGAGGGTTAAGGAGCTTCTATTCATTTTGATCCATTATCAGGCTATCTTAATGACAAAATGCTTAATTGATAACTTGCAGATCATAAAGATGAATATCCACCATAAGAGCAAGTGCATTATCAGTACTAGATATACCTATCATTTACTAGAGTTCACAAACATTGGTCCCTAGATGCTGCATGCATGAATTTTCTCAGCATTTATCAAAAGTTTTTCATATTGATAATACTGAAACCAGAGAGATATACATGGCCGAGATATGCGGGACGGGAACGGGACGGGCGGGATCGCACCATGTTGTCCCGCGACGGGAACGGGATGAAACGGGACTGGACGAAACGGGACGGGACTAAAATACTCCGTCCCATCCCGTCCCAAATCTATTGCGGGACGGGACGTCCCGACGGGACCGTCCCAACTTGACGGCTCTAGGAGGTACTTCGTTTAAGTGGAAAAAAACTGTAGGCACTATAGGAAGCTTCAAAAATATTAAGGCAAATGAAAGACAAAATAATTATTGAAGTGGTAAGTAAGGAAGCATCTCTCTAAATTGCCTAACACTATTGGTTTAATTATTGCCTATCAGTTTTGGTTACACCGTAACTTGACATAATTTGACAGAATTATCTATAGTATAAAATTAAATTACATGCATCTATATCAAATCTATAAATATAAATAAACAATAATAAATATTTAAATTGAAATTATAAATAAACAATACTAAATATTTAAACTGAAATGAATTAAATATCAGTGGGGGCAATGCAACTGTCGGTAGGTTGGCTAGTCGATTTTGGTCCTAATAATGAATTCTAAATATTAGTCAAAAAATCTATATATATATTCGTTAATCTATATATATATTCGTTAATTAATGTAAATACAAAAAAAAAAAAGAAATAAAAACTTAATTTAACATCAAATGTTTACCCTTATCATTTCATCGTGTTCAAAAGGTTCTCGCATGACAATCGAGACATTGTTTCTTCGCAAAATGTCAATCTAAAAATCACATTATTATCACAATCACATATCACATATCACATATAAAATAGTAATAGTGAATGTGCGCTCGCCGAAATGAAAATAGAAAATGATAAAGGGGAGTCGCCACGCCATGCTTTTAGAGGTGTACTTTGAAAAACCTTTTGAAAGAGAAATGGGTCCGGGGGTCAGGTTACGTGTTGGGAAGAACCGAGAGTTCACCCAACACGCCTCGTCCGTAGACGAGTCTTTCTAATTTAGACATCCAAATAATTCAAAAAATGTGCAAACAATGATAATAGGCAAGTGCGATAAACTTGTAGACCAATTGATCAGGGAGGCCACATCCCATTACAGCAAGGAGAACATATTACAACTGAAACCAAGTCTTCTGCAAAGGACCATGTATGTCGCGTGACACAGGACTCCTCATGTCCAAATATGTCGCGTGACACCAATAGTCACCTTGCAGAGACTTACAACATCCAAATTACAGCAAGACCAATGAATGCAAAAGCACAATTACAAACTAGATCTGAACATTAAGACAACATAATCACACCAACTGAAGGATAAACTAACTAGCTAACAACTTACAACTGAAGGATGATCCCTGCAGATGGGCACGATGTGTCGCGTGACACAGGACTCCTCATGTCCAAATGTGTCGCGTGACACATGTTTACCATCTGCAGGAACCTTACAACTGAGAAACAGATTCAACAGATGCCAAATTAAATCAATCAATTATACCAGAGCCAATCAGAATAACATGAATCAGATACAAATCAACCAAAGGAGTGTGGATATGGGAGATCCACACTCCCTTGACATCCAAATTGCAATTACAAATAGATCACATCATGAACATGCAATTAGATTCAAGTAACAACGATTTAAACAGAGAGATTGCAGTTGCCACTTGATAATCAGAGGCAGATGGAGCCTGATTATCAAGTGGAGGAAGAGGAATTACAATTGAAACAAATAGATTAGAGAGAGAGAGAGAGAGAGAGAGAGAGAGAGAGAGAGAGAGGGAAGTAGATGTTACCCTTGGAGTCCTCAACTTTCACACCAAGTTAGGTGCAAAAGCCTTCGATTCAACTTCTGAAGTGGAGATCTAGACATGAACTGAGAGCTGGATTGAGGTCTTCAAGGTGTTTGGGAAGTGTCAAGGTAATTTGGTATGAGGGATGAAGGAATAGGAAGGGAATTGGTTGGTTTTTGGTGTGGGAGGAGGAGAGAGAGAGGTTCTGGGGTGATTTTTGCAGAGTGACGTTAGGGAGTGGAAATTGGGATCTAAAACTGAGAGGGGTAGGGTCTTATTTATAGCTGCTGATCATGGTCACCTTATGTCGCACGGCACTCTGTAACCACTTTCCAAGGCTTCGAGTTGTCGCGTGACAGGAGGTGCCACCAACCGTTTTTGGCGCCAAATCTGGTTCTGAAATATTCTGGGATAATACCCAAAAAGTCCAAAACAGATTTATTCCCTTTAGGTCCCTTGGCATGAGCAAAGTACAAAAAAGTACTTCCTTCGCGAGAAACTTATGAAATATTTTCGGAAGTCTCGGAATAGACCGGGAATTTACCAAAACGCCCCTTAATGCAATTTTATTCCATTAAAATGCACCTAAAAGGATCGCGAATTGGATTGGCGTACTTACAGAGCCCCTCGGCAACGTCACTTATGGAAGAAGTGGGGTTGTCGATAAAATAAGACCCAATCCCAGTGAGCGACTAGGGGATAAGGCGGAGGGCTGGACAAATGATTTGGGAGATCGGATGGCTGGACCTTTGGAGAAAGGATTCCTACGTATCCCTGGGAGGGAATCAAGCCGGTCGTAGTTCAGACTATTCAGAGGTGTCTAACACCCAAGATTTGACTGGAGGGGGAGTCACCCGAGACTTGACTGGAGGGGGAGTCACCCGAGACTTGACTGGAGGGGGAGTCACTCGAGACTTGACTGGAGGGGGAGTCACCCGAGACTTTGGCGAAGGGAGTCACAGAGACTTGGTTGGAGGGGAGTCATTCGAGACTTTATTTGGAGGAGAGTCACCAGAGACTTGGCGGAGGGAGTCACCCGGCTGGAGGAGTCACCCGAGACTTGTGGAGGGAGTCACCCGAGACTTGACTTGGAGGGAGTCACCCGAGACTTGGATCGGAGGGGAGTCACCCGAGACTTGGAGGAGGAGTCACCCAAGACTTGGTGGAGGGGAGTCACCCGAGACTTTGGCTTGGAGGGGAGTCACCCGAGACTTAAGCTGGAGGAGTCACCCGAGACTTGGTGGAGGGGAGTCACCCGAGACTTGACTGGAGGGGGAGTCACCCGAGACTTTGACTGGAGGGGGAGTCACCCGAGACTTGACTGGAGGGGGAGTCACCCAAGACTTTGACTGGAGGGGGAGTCACCCAAGACTTTGACTAATGCATTTAGGGAAGTAATTGACTGAGATATGTCTTTATACCTGCGCTGTGCTTACCTGTAGCTGCCGGAGGGACTAATGCTACTGCTACTGAGAATTGTGGCTGCCGGAGGGTCTCATGCCATTGCTGATCTTTGTGGACGCCGGAGGGACTCATACCACTGGGTGTTGGTGTCGGGTAGCTGTCAGGGGACTCACGCTACTGCTGCTGGGGATAAGTGTAGCTATCAAGTGCGGGACGGTCTCTATTGACGGTTGGCTTTGGGGTCAGGGACTTTGCCTGTTAGGACGAGAACTTTGCTTGCTAGGGAGCGAACTCTTGCTGGTGTTTTGGCGGCGGGGCCATCTTTGTTGACGGTTGACTTTTGTGTCTTGAGCTTTGCTTGGTAAGCCGGGGACTTTGCTTGTTAGGGATCGGAATCTTGTTGGTGCTTTGGCGGCGGGGCCATTGATCTTGGTGCACACTGTTGGGGAGACTCAAATAAACACGGATTCTTTGTCTCGGTTGTGCTTTGAGGGGCAATCTTTGAGGTTTGCTCAGTTTGATTGTTGTACCTGCGGGGGAAAACAACACTCCAAACACTATATCTAACTATGATATTCTGTTAGCAACGATTAAACTATGTTAGCTTGTTTGCACGAATCTGTCCGTTCTGGGAACGAGGGAAGAGAAGTGTGATTATTGTATTGACAGGTCGGCCTTGCCGGGTTTGTACATAAGTTTATGGAACTGTCTTGGGTAATTGTATATAGTGATACATATGGTGGGGGGGCTCTCCCGTGCATTTACAGG
The DNA here is from genome assembly GCA_022495995.1 of Adenophora triphylla var. japonica. Taxonomy (NCBI): domain Eukaryota; kingdom Viridiplantae; phylum Streptophyta; class Magnoliopsida; order Asterales; family Campanulaceae; genus Adenophora; species Adenophora triphylla. Next base: position 988,921 of record JAFEMH010000143.1, on the reverse strand, counting down.
TGGGTGTGTGAGGTGTATTGCAGCGACGGCATGTCAGAGAGTGTCACGGGAAAAAAAGACTTGCAAGACCCTGCTTGTTGTCTGATGCTGACCAGGAGTGTCGCCCGACATGACGTGTATGCTTGTCAAGATGTGTCGCACGACTGGGAGAAGCTCATAACAGGGCCCTTTTAAAATCAGCTCAGGACTCATTTGCAGACATTGCCCTTTCACCAGGAGGGAACCAGCAGCCCCAACTTGACAGACAAGCGATTTCTGTGACCAAGGTCAGAACTTTCAATCACTATGGAGCACTATAATAGGGAAATAGCTTCTCGGGAACACCAATTTCGCCAGGACTTTGTCGAAGTTTCACAATTTCAATAAAATCATCATGGAAAAATCATTGACAAGCGATATGGTATGCCGTGTCTCTGGCCTTTGAAGAACTGGAGGGTTGATTGGGACTTGCTCCGGGTAGCTTCGTGTTTTTGGGACTCAAAGAGGCACGTGTTTACTTTATCATACAATGATCTGACGCCCACCATGGAGGATTTCATAGCATTGACAGGCCTGGTGAGGTGGAGACTGTAGCATTTCCTCGGGACAGACTGCCGGTTGTGGAGCAGTTATCAGACTTCCTGTGCCTGCCAGCAGATCAGGTGGCACCTATGATTCTGGATGATGAACTTGTAGACTTGACCCGGATGGCTCGGTTGCGATCTTCCAGTCCGGAGCTGTTTGATCTTTCTACCTCTTTGGGCATATATTATTGCTTACCCTGTCAGCTTACTACTTCTGTGGATATATCGGAGTCTGCTCAGGTGCATTGCTGGAGATTGTCAGACAGCTTAGGGGTGACCGAGGCGTGGACCTTCGTCAAATCCGGCCTGGCCAAGGGGAGATGGACTTGTACCACTGCTATTAGCTGAGACCTACCATGGCCTTGATAGACTAGTCGAAGGATCTGCTTTTATGGGTGCAGACAGCCCCATTTTGTTGTCTTTGTGGCTTTCTGAGAGACTACGCTTAATTAGGCCATTACCAGAGGGTCAGACAGCTATGCCTTGGGTGACCAGACATCGCAGGTGCGAGGACGTGGCGGCGACGGTTGGCGAGGTGAGGTTGGCGCTGTACGGGGCTAGCGTCGAAACCGGATTTCGGCGTGGGGCTACGAGACCATGAGAGACATTCGGGATGGGTCGGTGGTAGTCGACCGCCAGGGTTGCATGTCTTCATTCATCGTGTCCCATCGCTGGTGGCGAGCGATATCGGTACCCTCGGCAAATTATCCAGGGCTTTGAGAGAGAAGCGACGGCGATCTTTGTTCCGATGGTCATGTGAAGGCCCCAGTGTGCGTTCTTCAGCAGATCCTTCTTGGAAGGTTTTCTTCCCACATGGACGCTCCTTCGTCAGGCCAGAGGGGTTACATTCTTGACCACGGAGTATCTGATTTGGTATGAAGAGCAACAGGGTCCCGTGCAGCTGGCGATAGAGGCTCACCGTCGGGAATACTTGGGAGCAGACTACCCAACCAGCCGGTCTTTCAGAGATACAGAGGCCCAAGGGAATCCAGATAATGTTACCGGTGATGTTGCTGAGGACTATCGGAGGCAAGAGATCCGGAGAGCTGCTATGAGGGATGATCCGGAGGTGATGGCTCGCAGAGAGGCCTTGCGACAGGAAAGGGCTGCCATGGCTGCTTTGAGGGAGACTGGTCTGATCGAGCCACCGACACGCGCTATACCTGAGCTGGGATGAGCTCAAACCGACTTATTTGACATTCCTAGGCCAAGGACGTCCCTGGGGCCGAGGAAAAGGAAAGACAGAGGTACGAGTTCGGGAGTGGGGACGAGCTTCTAGACACTTTTCTGAGGGTTAGGAGACTCTTTTTGCTTGTACTTTGAGGGAGAGATTTATTTGTATGGAATATGAGTACCCTTTGATTACTTAATGCAGACAAAAAAGATGTTAGCAATGATTTCTTTTTTTATTTGCAGCAAGTTATTTGAATCAAAAGCAGGCCGTGCTTGAACTCATCAAAAAGAATATTAACTTAAAATGAACCTTTGAAGACACATTTTGGCAAGATTTAAGATTTTGCAGCATTTTAGACCGAACCACGAGTGGTTGTCTACGTTCCCCTTTTACAAAGAGAACTAAGGGGCTCAGGTCTCCATAGTTCGACTCAATCAACTTTTGTGTTGGTGAAACCCTGTTTTTTTACCTAGACCGCCCTTTTTTAGGGTTTTCAGCCTAGCTGGGTATATTCTTTTAGCACCGGGCGCGTCCCTTATTTTTGCATGGACTGCCTTTTGAGAGGTTTTCAGTCTCATCTGGGACAATTTTATTGCGCCTTTATTTTCATTTCTTTTTTTATTTTTATTTTATGTACAGAGGGGAAAAGACTCGATCACACATAATACCGCCGCAACTTGTCTCCGTTGACGGGGTGCAAAAATGGGTTACCATCCAGATCTGTCAACTGCATCACTCCTCCGGAGAATATCTTCTTCACCAGAAAGGGTCCGACCCAAACAGGTGCCCATTTGCCCAATGCACTGTCCTGATTTGTGGGCTTCATCTTCAGAACCAGATCACCAACCTTGATGTCCCTGGGCTTCACTTTTTTGTCAAAAGCATGGGCCATTCTTTCCTGATATGCCCGGTTATGCTCCATGGCCTTTAATCTGCGTTCGTCTAACAGTGCCAATTCGTTGTACCGACTTTGGAGCCATTCAATCTCATTTACCTCATTCTCGAGCAATACCCTGAGGGATGGAATTTCTAGCTCAATGGGCATGACAGCCTCCATTCCGTAGGTCAAGGTGTATGGGGTTGCACCGGTAGCGGTCCGAATTGAAGTGCGATAGCCCCACAATGCTAAATGTAGCTTCTCCGGCCAGTCCCTTCCTCGCTCGGCCATCTTCTTTATGATTCTCTCCAGGTTCTTATTGGCAGCCTCAACAACACCATTTGTCTGCGGTCTGTATGGTGAAGACTTGTGGCGCTTGACTCTGTATTCAGTAAGCAGACGATCGGTCTCTCCCTCGAAGTGGGTTCCATTGTCAGAAATGATCTCATTCGGGACTCCGTAGCGGCAAAAGATTTGCTCCTTTATGAATCAAGCTACCTTCTTAGCTCTGAGCACTTTGTAGGACGCGGCTTCCACCCACTTTGTGAAGTAATCTACCGCGACCAAAACAAATGAGTGTCCATTGCTCCCTGATGGAGTTATCTTCCCGATGACATCGATCCCCCACGTTGCAAAGGGCCAAGGAGTTGTCATACAGTATAAATCATGAGGAGGGATGTGGTTTAGGTTGGAGAACCGCTGGCACTTATCACAAGTCCGCACAAACTGGATGCAATCAGTCTCCATAGTGATCCAGAAGTAACCCAGTCTGATAATGCTATGCATAAGGGATCGAGCGTTCATATGAGGTCCGCAGGCGCCATTGTGACCATCTTCCATTACTCTCTGAGCTTTGTCTTTGCTGATACAGAGCAGGAGAGGGCAACCTTCTCTTTTCTTCCTTAACTCATTGCCAAGTATGACGTACTGTGCTGATAGCCTTTTCAAAGCTTGCAGACTCTTGGCATGAATACCTTTTAGGTCTCCTTCTTTATCAACGGGGAAGGATTCTTCACCATGCTTGAGATATTGGAAGATCTGGTTGTACCACGGCTCATTGACGGTTTCGACCTCTAATTCTCAACAATATGCAGGATTTTATTGCCTACCGACCCTGAACGATTTGATTGACTTTCCTTCTGGGATTTCTACCAAAGAGGCCAGAGTAGCTAGGGCATCGACAAATCTGTTCTTATCTCGCGGCAGAAACTGGAATGACACTTCCTTGAACTGGCCGACGAGCTCTGCAATGTAAGCATGTTACCTCTGGAGACACGGATATGAAGTTTTCCATCTGTTGGCGGCTTGATTTATTATCAGTTGGGAATCACCAAACACTTCCAACTCATCCACATGTCGCTCTAGGTCAGCCTCAAGACCGGCTATGCAAGCTTCATATTCGGCTGCATTGTTGGTAACCGAGAAGTTTAGCTTGATAGCTATGGGGGTATGCATGTCATTCGAGTCTACTAGTACCACCCCGATGCCGTTACCTCTTTTGTTTGCTGCGCCGTCAAAGAATAGCTACCACCGGTTGCCATTTTCTACGACAAAAATCCCCTCATCACAGGCGGAGATCGGGTCCTCGGGCTTACTGTCTTTGGGGGAATCAGCCAATTGATCTGCTAAAACCTGTCCCTTGATTGATTTCCGGATCACATATTTAATATCAAATTCAGCTAGGAAGAAGGTCCATTTTGCCAATCTGGTGGAAATGTTGCCTCTGTCACCCTGAAACAAGTATCTGATCGGGTCCATTTTGGAGACCAGATGTATTGTGTGGGATAGCATGTAGTGCTTTAGCTTTCCGACCACCCAAACCAGAGCTGCGCATGTCTTCTCTAGGGCAGAGTAATTCAACTCGCTACCTTGGAATTTGTGATTGACAAAGTAGATGGCATTCTCAATCTTGGAATCCTTCTTCTCTTGAGCTAGCATGGCCCCAATGGCTGTGTCCGTGACCGTCAAGTATAGCAGTAGAGGCTTGCTCCCGTGAGGTGGGCAAAGAATGGGAGGATTAACAAGGTAAGCTTTGATTCTCTCGAAAGCTAGCTGGCATTCCTCATTCCAAATCACCTCCTGATTCTTCTTCAGTAGCTTAAAGATTGGCTCACACATGGAGGTCAGCTGGTTGATGAATCGGCTGATGTACTGTAGACGGCCCATGAAACCCTTTACCTCGGAGACAGTTCTGGGCGGCTTCATCTCAACAATTGCCTTGACTTTTCTGGGATCTACTTGGATGCCGCGCTCTGTGACCATATAACCTAAGACCTTGCCACGGATAACCCCAAAGGTGCACTTGGTTGGCTTTAACCTCATAGAGTGCTCCCGAAGTCTGTTGAAGAACTTCCTTAAATCGGTGAGATGCTGTCCATCTGACCCTTTCGAGTGAATAATCATATCATCAATGTGCACTTCAATCTCCTTGTGGATCATGTCGTGGAACAGGGTAGTGACGGCCCTCTGGTAGGTAGCCCCAGCGTTCTTTAACCCAAACGGCATCATAGTGTAACAATAAGTGCCCCAAGGATTGGTGAATGCTGTCTTGTCTTGATCTTCCTCGGCCATTTTAATCTGGTTATAACCCGCAAAGCCATCGACGAAGGACTTGACCTCATAGTTCGCTGTTGCATCTACCAGCATGTCAATGTTCGGCAAGGGGAAGTCATCTTTGGGACTAGCCATGTTGAGATCCCAGAAATCCATGCAAACCCGAACCTTTCGGTTTGCTTTTGTGACCGTTACGATGTTTGCCAGCCAAGTTGGATATTCGATAACCTTGATAAAGCCCGCCCGTAGGAGTTTCTCAATCTCTTCTTTGACTTGTAAGGACCACTCGGGCTTGATCCGCCTCAGTTTCTGCTTGATTGGCTTAATCTCTGGATCCAGGGGTATCTGGTGCGAAACAAATATTTTTCGAAAAACATTTTCCCCCAAACAAACGGAGCCTAAGTATAACAAGTGTATTCAATAAATAAAAAATTATTAAAAACTTTTTATTTTGACAGTGTGCCTTTTTAAATGAGACACTCAAAATAGAATTCTATGTCTTTTCAAGTGGAAGGATGAAGTATACATTTACGAATAGGTAAAGTGATCTTTCATCCATGTTTGATATTTCAACACAATTTAGTAAACTTGAATAGAGAATTTTGCAAGAATTATGTAAGTTTGTTAAGAGGGAGAGAGAGTGTTTTGTTTTTTTTTTTTTTGTTTTTTTTTGGGTTTTTTTTATGATGAAGTTAGCAGGGAAAGTAAGAAATGTAAGTTTGTATGGTTTAAGGGATATGAAAATTTAATGGGAGCATATAAAAATTTAATTGGTAAATGAAAGAAAGATTTAATGTTATGGATGTATTTAGTAGATGAATTGGTCTTACAAAAAATGCATTTTTTTCTAAGCTTAGAAAAAACGTATTTTACAATGGCACTTTTTTACACTAACAATGACACTTTTTTACACTGTCACTTTTTTACACTAACAATGACACTTTTTTACACTGGCACTTAATATACATGCACTGGCATTTTTTTACACTGGCACTTTGTTACACTAACAGTGGCACTTTGTTACACTAACACTAGCACTTTTTACACTGGCACTTAATGTACATGCACTGACACTTTTTTATACTGACACTTTGTTATACTAACACTAGCACTTTGTTAAACTAGCACTGACACTTTTTTACATTGACACTTTGTTATACATGCACTGGCACTTTGTTACACTGACACTTTATTAAACTGACACTGACACTTTTTTACACTGGCACTTTGTTACACATGCACTGAAACTTTGTTACATTGACACTTTGTTAAACTGACACTGACACTAATGGGAAAAATAAAACACGTTTTTTCTAAGCTTAAGAAAAAATGCGTTTTTTTGTAAGATTTTGACTTAGTAGATAGATAAATAATGTTGAAGATATTCATTTTCGGATGAATATTATTGGGTGTATAACACCAAAGAATAGTATGATCATTACAATTGGATTTTTTTTCAAATAATTCCATTTTAAATCAATATCTACCCAAATGACACTAGGAAAATTTTATGTACCAAAATGACCATTTTCTGTGAAGTCGGCATTGGCAATGTCGTTTTTGACTTGAAGTCGGCATTACCAATGCAGACTTTAGTTCAATTGGCTTAAGCCTTCTTTAGGTTAAGAAGATAGTTAAGAAGGAATCTTGGGAGCAGAAGTCGGCATTACCAATGCCGTTTTCTGGTAAAGTCGGCATTGGTAATATCGATTTCTGCTTTTCTGAGTCCCACGCGTAAAGACCCCCCTCCCCCTTCCCTCTTCCCCCTTCCCTTCAGCCCCTTCATCCCATCCCTATCTTCTCATCTTCTCTCCATTGCCAAGATCTCGTCAAAAATCTAAAAACGTTACTCATAGTTACGTTTTTGAAATATAAGGTTAGTATTTGATGATTTTTCTTTCTATGAAATTACAATATGTTAATTTTTGTTGAGTTTCCTTAATACATGTTAATTTTTTATGATTTAATTTAACAATAGGTTATTTATTAAAATTTGATGAAACTTGATATTAATATCCGAATTTCGTTAGAAATTTAACAAAAATGTTAAGTTTCTGTCAGAAACTTAACTGAACTGTCAGAAATTTAACGATTTTTTCGTTGTTCTGTTAAACATTTAACGAGAAGGGTCTTTTTTGCTGAATTATAGTTTAATAATTAACAGTTGTGTCTTTTTGTCAAAAAAATGCCATTTTCTGTCAAAAACTTAACTAAACTATTAGAAAATTGCCCTTTTCAATTAAATATTTAACGGGGGCCAGCCTCTTTTTTCACTGAATTTTAGTTTAATAGTTTTGTTGTTTGTTTCGGATGGACCAATATCATGATAACCAAGCATTTGTTGATCCCGGGCTGTTAGACCCCTCCGTATTAAAATTGCAAGATAAACACCATTCAAGTTATATTTGGGCTCAACAAGAAGTTGAGACTATTAGATTTAGGCGCGGTCCGGAACTTCCTATAAACTTGGATGTTAGGATACGGAGGAAACTTTTAGATGTTGAATTCTACGGTGTTTATAAACTAGGTCATTTCAAATATGACTGTCATTTGTTAGAGGCTTTGGTTGAGAGATGGCGTCCAGAGACGCACACATTCATTTGCCAGTTGGGGAGATGACCATCACCCTTCAGGATGTTGGCATATTATGTGGCCTTCCTATAGACGGGGATCCTGTGATTAGTTCCCGAACCAATATGCATAAATTGGAATGGTTTCAATTATGCCACGAGTTACTAGGGATTCAACCACTTGAATCAGACTTGAATGGTGGTAGATTGTCTATTAACTGGATTATAGACCAACTGACTCAGTGGGAGGAGCTTCCTGCAAATGCCCCGCCCGAATTGGTTAATCAGTATACTCGGGCTTATATTTTGATATGCTTAGGGTCATATTTGATGTCGGACATGAGTAATATCTTAGTGAAACTGATGTACCTCCCACTGCTTAGGAACGTTCACGATTGGGAACTACAGTTGGGGTAGTGCAACATTAGCCTTTTTATATCGAGACTTGTGTGTAGCGACAAAGCCCGATGCGAAATGTTGTGCTGGATTATTAACAATTGTACATGTATGTCAATTATATTTGCTTATATTATTCTATTGAAGAAAATATGTTTTGTACTTGACACTAAATATTTTTTCTTTATGTTTTTTAGCTTTGGGCTTGGGAACGGTTGTTGTGTGTACGACCCACAAGGACACGTGGAGATGTCATTCTTCAGGATGCATTATTGCCACATGGTTGCAGGTATTTTAAAATAAATTCATTAGAAATTCACATAATATTTTATGTACTTGATTTTGATTATTACACACTAATTTGTATGTCAAATTGCTCCATATGTAGGTAGCAAGGTCCCTTATCATATATGCATCTTACCGTCCACAACTTGCGTGGATACCGAGATCAGCTGGCGTATTTGGCTGATGATCAGGTTGAGTGGCAGCTGTACTTAAGTGTCCAGGGTCCAGCATATTGCTTCCAGGGACAGGCTATATGGAGAGCGAAGGTGCCCCTCATTTGCTTTGATAGGGTTGAGTGGCACCTTCCTGATCGAGTAATGAGGCAGTTCGGGACGTTACAGAGTATCCCTGACCCACATGACACGAGTGAGTACTGCGTGGACTTGACCGGCCCGAGGGTCGATCAGAAGCTAATTGGCTTGATTTCCACATAGTTTACATAGGAATGTGGAATCAACGGGCTAATTTGGTGGTGGATGGGCAATATGGTATCGAGGATGTAGATTACACACATTCCTATATGTTATGGTACTATAGAATTACACGGTTATTGATCCAGAATTCAAATGCTGTAGAGGATGAGGGGTACAGGGCGCATGCTAGTCGTTATGAGGGTTTGGTAAGCTAAATAGTACATATTTACTTTAGTTCATTTTTATTTTTTTTACCATTTTATATTATCGTTATAATTTATTCCTTCTTTTTTATTTTCAACAGATTCAAAACCTTCAGCGCGCGTACAAGTTCAAAGTACAAATAAAACAAACATTCACGAATAGTTAAACAAAACATATTACAAGTACTAGAAAATAACATTTAATCCTCCTCCCTAAGAGTTGGACATCTTCTTTTAGTGTGACCTTCTCCCTTGCATATCCCACAAAGAAACTTCCTTTTCTCCACCTGCCAATCCATCCTATTTCTAATCCGCCTTGATTTAGGTCTTCCTAGCTTCTTATCACGACGGTGCATTGGGTTAGGATAAAAACTTGGGAAGAGATGATCTACATTCCAATAAGCCTCGTCATGGATCGAATTAAAAGTGCCCCTCCATGTATTGTAGTACGCCTCAAGACTGTAAAAGGAATCAACAAAATTCAAACCATCAATATATTGGGCTTTGAAGCAGGCAAGAACATACGAACAAGGGTAATGATATTGCACCCATTTGCCACAAGCGCATGTTCGAGGACCCAATTCCACCACTTGAAACTTTCCACCCCTTTCACCGCGACGCCTAGTTGTAACTTGATAAACACCTACTGGAGTATTGTAAAACCTTCTAACATTATGATAGCCGGCCTTCTTCAAGTTGAAGTCATATTTTTGTTTGACCCTTTGACTGAATTGTAGTCTCGCATTTATGTTGGGGTTACCAGGATACCCCCTAAAGCCCTTATTGATCCCGAGAGTCTATTTTGAAAGTATTCCACACACCTATAGAAGGCCATCTCAACAATACCCGAAATAGGCATCCCTCGTGCTCCTTTCATGACACCATTAAAAACCTCAGAAAAATTGGTAGTCGTAATGTCGTACCTATATCCACCATCATGCGCCATTGACCACTTTTTAGGATCCAAAAAATCAAACCATTTAACTGACTCGCGATTGATTATACGAATCTCAACCAAGAAATTTTTCATCTTCCGTTCCTGGGTGGCGGTAACAGCATGGGAAAAATGATCTTTTAAGCCAACACCCTTATGAGTGTAAAGGAAATTAGCTCGTAAATGCAACATGCACCACCTGTGCAGAACAGTTCGTGGCCATCCATTTTCTCTAATAGTGGCAAGGATCCCATTGTGGCGATCAGATATCAAACAAACTTCACGACCCCTAATAACATGTCTGCAAACAAGATGTAAGAACCAAGACCAGTTTTCATGGTCCTCTATTTCAACAAGAACAAAAGCAAGTCGAAGTAAACTATCATTCGCATCAACACCCATAGCAATAAGTATTACCCATTTATATCTTCCATGTAAGAATGTGCCATTAACAGAAATGACAGGACGGCAATGAGAGAATGCTTCCAAACAAAGGCCAAATACCTGGAACACACGGTCAAACGAACCTGGAGGACCAGCTTCAGGACGATTAGAAAACTCCACAATGGTTGAAGGGTTCCACTTTTGAATAGCTGCTAACAAACGTGGCAACTTTCTATAAGATTCGTCCCAGTCCCCATATGCTTGAGCGATGGCTTTTTGTTTACAACATCATGCCTTCCGATACGAAACAAATAAGTAGATTTTATATTTATCATGATAAGCTTAATCTTGTACTCTGGATCAGCCTTGACAAGATCGAAAACTTCTCGTCCTATAAACTTAGCATCTAAATTAGGATGATCGCCGCTAACATTTGAAGCCAAGCAAGAATGTGGACCCTTGTACTTTGTTACTTCCCAGTACCCACCCTTCTTCAGACTCACATTCACATAGAAATTGCAGGGGAACTGTTTCACCAAACACTCAATAGTCCACTTTTGTGGTGTGCTCTTTCTCACCTTGAACCTCAGATTCTTCGTAATATGGTACTTCTTTATTTGGTACTGCACATAAATCTTGTCTGAGAAGCGAATACCTTTAGCGATTCCATCACTCTCTGCATTCCATTCTGCAAACTTGTATTCACTATTATCATAATTCTCTTACCCTTCACCAATATCACGGTAAAATTGATAGTCTCCTCTCCCATACATTTAATTTTGCGGTTCACCTTGAAAAGTAATCATCTGTGCTCCTACATCACCACCTTCCCCATCATCACCCTCATTCTCGTTATCAGTTGGACTCGAACAATCTCCATATCCAGAATCAACATCAGAACTTACTGCAAGGATATAACTTTCATAATCTGAATCATCATCATTTTCACGTTCCTCTACCTCTTCCCCTTCCCCTTCCACTTCTGCTTCCACTTTCGGTTCCACTTCCCTTTCCTCTTCCACATGTGTTTCAAAACCACCAGCATCTCTCTCAAGGTAGTTATCATTTTGTATCGGCTCCTCACGTGTTTCAACCTCATCAGAACGCACATTATTATCAAAAAGTCTAAAATCCATGATAATATACAACTGCAAGCTACCAATCCCACCTAATTGAGCAGAAACATCAAACATGACTTTCACACACATATCATCTTCAACTTCTAGCGGAATGTAATTTGCAAATCCATTGCCCATCATATGAGGATATCTACAAATAACTTTCAACTTAATATCCCTTGGATCTACATCAATTTTCTTATATAACTTCCTAATCAATTTTTTGTAACTCCAACGAGTTTTTGCCCTAAGTGGAAATTTCGGCCCCTGTTCAAGATTACTATCTCTAAACGGGTGTTCATCATCTCCTCCTCAGTAGCACATGAAAATAAGTGGAAGTCAACTCATATTTTCCCTAAACAAATTAATTCAACAATCAAAATATATAAAAAAGCAACAAATAACTCTGGTTTACAATCACATTATATAAATCAAAATATATCAATTAATTCGACAGTCAAAATATATAAAAAAGCAACAAATAATTATAGTTTACAATCACATTATACAAATTAAAATATATCAATTAATTCGACAGTCAAAACATATTAAAAAAACAACAAATAACTATAGTTTACAATCACATTATACAAATCAAAATATATAAAAAAGAATAAAATGTACCTTAAATAATGCTTAATTCACAAAATATTGGAGAATGTTGAGCTTTGAAATTGAAATGGAGAAAAAATGGTTGTGAAAGAATGAGAATATTGGAGAAGGAAATCAGCTTCAAAATGGCTACGAAAGAATGAGAAAGAAGAGGTTGTGAGTTGAATTTATGTTGGCATGAAGTCGGCATTGCCAATGCCGACTTCACTTAAACCCTAGTTGAAGCCGGTATTGCCAATGCCGACTTCACTTAAACCAGAAATTAACCCTAATCATGCCAGAAATTAACCCTCCATTTGGACTGACTAAAGTCGGCATTGACAATGCTGACTTCAGGTCAAAAATGGCATTGCCAATGCCGACTTCACAGAAAATGGTCATTTTGGTACATAAAATTTCCCGTGTGTCATTTGTGTATATTGATTTAAAATGGAATTATTTAAAAAAAAATCATTACAATTGGTTGACTTTTGTGAAAATTGCATTGGGAAGGTATTCAATAATTATGCGGCTATGTTGTGTTGTTTTATTTCTTTGAGAAAAATATCAAAAAGTCCCTTTAAAAACTTTTATAACAAAAAACCCCAAAATTTAGATATTTAATATCAAAATGCCCAAAATTTAACGATATAATTTTTGGTCTCTAAGTTTGAAGTTTTTACATAAATGAATTTTTTTTTTTTTTTTTTAAATACTAGGATGCTACGAATGTAAAATTTATCATTTATTGATAAATAATCATTTAATAATAGTAAAAATTTTTATTATTATATAAAAAAAGATAAATTTATAATCCCATGTCTAATAATTTTTAGAAAAGCTATTGTGGTATGCTTATATAATATAATTGCTATATATCATAATGAAATAAAAATATGATTAAAATCCAAAATAATCACTATCATCATTATTGTTTTAGAATTATTATTGAAATTATAACCTTTTTAGACCTATAATTTTATTAATATTAATAGTATTATTATTTGAATATTTTATTTTTATTATTGATCAAGATGAATAAATTTATTTTTGTAAACTCATAATTGAAATGAAAATCATGTTTGAATTAATATGAATTCTCAAATCTAATGACATTGGTTAAATCGTTAAATTTTGGACTTTTCATATTAACTAATTTTAGGGTTTTCTTGACAGAAGAAATATTTGTTGAGTTTTTGGATAAGAAAAATTTTAATAGTGGATTTTTGTTTTTTTTTTCCTTTTTTTTTTTTTTGATTTATAATGATCAAAAGCTGATTTTGTGGTCGTTTCAAAAATTAAAAGGATCATTATAAATATAAAATGTGATTGTTTAAATCTTAAAATTATCACCTTAAATGTAAAAGCTCACTATATAAACTAGTATGTCACCCGTGCGTTAAGCACACGGAATAACACTTCATCAATCAAAAGTAAACCAACCAATAAAGTTGAAATTTTAATGAAGATTAACTAAAAAAGATATGTGATATAAATAAAACATACGGAGTATATGTATATGAATATATAAATTATTAAATGGCATCACATATTTTGAATAATTTTCTTATACACAATGTTTGTCGTTTCATTAGTGGCGTTTCCATCCTCATCACACATTAGTATTCTCAAACATTGGTGATTTATGACCCTAGACAATACAACGTATAATTGACCATGACTAAATACGAGTCTCTTCAAGAAAAATGCCAATATTGGAAAGAGATTGACCCTAACTTTTATTGATTGTCATTGCATATGACACAACCGGGGAAAACTAACGTCTTTGTAATTTGAATCACAAGCGTATACCAAAAGAGTGTGTTTTGGGTAAATTTGATATTTAGAACCTGAAAAAAAAAGAGTTGCGTGTAAAATTCTTTTAGTTCATTGTCATTTGATTTACATCCCTTTCTCCGAGATATAAAAACGAGAGAAAGGGAAAAAAAAAGGGATGAATTCTAATATAATTTCCTTCCTAATGTTGCTCACGAGTTTTTTTAGGAGTTCTTTTAAGAAGAATGTTGACGGAAAGGAAAGGGTATTTTTCTCCGGATTTGGGAGGAAAGAAAATCTTATAAAACAAACTTTTTTAATAACCCTATTTTACTACTCAGATATAAATTCTATTTTTCTTTCATTAAGGTTACAAGTTTAGTTCTATTTTTTCTTTTCTTTTTCTTTCTAACTCAGGCCGAGCAACTTAGGGAGGCATTGAATCCCCCCCCCTTTCCTTTTCTCTCATTTCACAACTTAGGAGTACATCTGTTAGAGATATTATCCTCATCGCGAATGTGACAGCTGCCTATAATATATAAAGATTTTGAGCCACTCCCCTTATCACCAATTGGTTTTAAGGTGGAACCTCAGACTTTAACATGATATCAGAGCAGGTCCATTACACGTGCAGGCCCAATGGCCCACGATGATACTCCGCGTCACCCGATTAATAAGTCCACGTTGTAAGCCTTTGACAAAGCCCGGCTACACGTGAGGGGGCGTGTTAGAGATATTATCCCTCATCGAGAATTGACAAACCTTGCCTATAATATATGAAGATCCTGAGCCACTCCCCTTATCACCAATTGGTTTTAAGGTGGAACCTCAGACTTTAACAACATCCTTTGTTAACTTTTAATCTTAATTTTTGTGTATGTGACCCATTTTTATAAAATTGGCAAATTTTTTTATGCTTTATTACGCTAGGAACACCCACTGTAGCGGTTGGGCCAAGGTCTAATGGATGTCCGCCTGGTGATGGAGCCATGGAGCTGGCAGCGGCGGAGAGGCCAGGATGATGCAAACCCTAGGGTCAGTAAAAAGTCACGAATAGCACCATTCAGTCACATTTGTGACATCTCCAAGAGTCACCATTACGTTATAAATCAATTGTATCGACATTCATTTATAAATCAGTTTCATCGACATTCTTTTAAGGTACTCTCTCTCCGTCTCAAAATTAATGATAAAAAAAATTTAAATAATTTTTTTTGTCATTCATTCTGGACGACAGATGGAGTACAATATTTCTCTGTATGTTGAGAAATTGACGGTAATACATTGCGATATTTGAGGTGATTATCGAAAGTCTGCAATGTGTGGAGCCGTTTATTTTTTGACCATCGTGTCGTGTGGGTTTACTTGGTTAAATCTAAAAGTGTTGTTTCCCAAATCTTGAAAAAATTTATTGTCATGATATAACGGCAATTTAATAAACGTGTCAAGAATATTAGGAGTGATTATGAGAAATAATTTACTTGTTAAGAAAAATATTTTATTGAAAATGACATTTATCATCACACCACTTTCATTTGTACGTCCCAACAAAATGGAAGGGTTGAAAGAAATCATAAACATATCTTGAATGTGTCTTGTGCTTTAATGTTTCAAGAAAAATTACTAGTGAAATTTTGGGTGAGTGCGTATTAGCAGCAGGGTAATTAATTAATCATACCCCCTTCAAAATTGTTGCATGGAAAAATCCCTTATAAAATTATTTTGGAAAACCTCCTTCCTATTAGAACATTGACGTGTTTGGATCTGTGTTATGTTCATTATTCCCGAAAAAATAGTGATAAATTTGTTAGTCGAAGTAAACAATGTGTTTTTTTGGGTTATCCTTTTGGGAAGAAAGGTTTGTTAGTTAATGATCTTTATGAACATAAAATGCTCATTTTCTCGGGATATTGTTTTTGTGTAAAAGGAGTTTCCTTTTGCTAGTAACATGACTGATCCAGAAGAGGCCTATACGAATTCGGATATATATATATATATATATATATATATATATATATATATATGTATATATATATGTATATATATATATGTATATATATATATGTATATATATATATGTATATATATATATGTATATATATATATTTCTTTGTGCACCTACTGATGAAGTTACTTATGATGAAGAAAGTGCTTATGTGGTCAGTCAGTTGCCTGAACATTTGTCTGATCAACCTACTGAAAGCACAACAGGTTGAACAGGTTACAGATACTAATCGGGGGCCCGAACGATCTCCTGAACAAGTGTAAGTGCCTAAACAACCTGCAACTGCAAGTACAACAGAGAATTTGGGTTGAGGTCAGAGAGCTAAAATGTCTTCTACAAGGTATCCATCGATTGTATATGAGCTGGGCAAGGCTCACGTTGCTCAAGTCCCCTCCCCATCGCATTCACCTTTCCAAAAGAAATTTTCAGGTGCTCACTATCCATTATCACACTTTGTCAGTTGCACTAATTTTTCTATGGCACATCGTTCTTTTTTTGCTAATGTTGACTCAAGTCATGAACCAAAGCATTTTGGAGAAGCAGTTAAATATCCTCATTGGTGTGAGGCTATGAACAAAGAGCTCGATGCTCTTGACCACAATGATACACGGGAATTGGTAGATACTCCCATTGACAAGAAGGTGATTGGCAACAAATGGCTTTATAAGATAAAGTATAATACGGATGAATCCGTTGAACACTACAAAGCTCGTTTAGT
This sequence comes from Adenophora triphylla var. japonica, assembly GCA_022495995.1. Taxonomy (NCBI): domain Eukaryota; kingdom Viridiplantae; phylum Streptophyta; class Magnoliopsida; order Asterales; family Campanulaceae; genus Adenophora; species Adenophora triphylla. The sequence continues at coordinate 972,361 of JAFEMH010000143.1, read as the reverse complement.
CATCTTGGGAAACCGACAAGTTGAAGGTGTGGATTTCAAAGAAACTTTTGTACCAACATTCAAGATGGTCACTATCCAAATTTTTCTTTCCATGCATTGCTGCAGTTCGTGGGTGGGAAATTCATCTAATGGACGTTCACAACGCTTTTCTTCATGCTGATCTTAGCGAAAATGTTTATATGAAGGTACCCTTGGGTCATCATGCTTCTTCTTCTGGTAAGGTGTGTAAACTCAAGAAATTGTTGTATGGGTTACGTCATGCACCTCGTTGTTGGTTTGCAAAGTTGTCAGCTGCCTTGAAGAAATATGGCTTTTGTCAGTCATATTCATATTATTCTCTCTTTTCTTTGAACACTTCAGCTGCTGAAATACATGTTCTCGTGTACGTGGATGATTTGGTTTAATTGGTGGTAATTATTGCGGTAATTCAACATTTCAGGGCATATATCAGTAAATGCTTTCACATGAAAAACTTTAGACGTCTTAAGTATTTTTTGGGGATTGAAATTGCTTAACATCCGGACGGCATTTTTCTTTCTAAACGAAAATATGCCCTTGACATTCTTTCTGAGACAGGACTCCTTGGTGCTCATTCATCACTTATGCCTATTGAACAGAATCACCGCTTGGCTTTAACTGAAGATGAGGATTTGCATGATCATGAGCCTTACCGACGACTTGTGTGGCATATTATCTATCTAACTATCATGCATTCAGAGTTGTCCTATAGTGTGCATATTCTTGCACAATTTATGACCAGGCCCAAGATTACTCACTGAGATGCCACATTGCGTGTGGTTCGTTATTTAAAAGCTCATCCTCCTGAACAAGGAATTCTTTTGCGAACATCCTCCAATTTATGACTACGAGCCTAGTGTGACTCTGATTGGGCAAGTTTCCCTATCACGCGACGTTCTCTCATTGCCTATTTTTTTTTCTTGGTGATTTGCCGATCTCGTGGAAGACAAAGAAGCAAGGTACGATTTCTCGATATTCGGTCGAGGCGGAATGTCGATCTATGGCTAGTGAATGGCTACTAAGTCTTCTCAAGTCAATTGGAATTAAACATGATACTCCTGTGCTTTTTCTATGTGATAGTCAATCTGCCTTGCATATGGCTCAAAATCATGTCCATCATGAATGCACAAAGCATATCGAAGTTGACTGTCACCTTGTGCGTGATGTTGTTTAGACAGGTGTCCTCACAACTCAGTATGTTTACACCTTTGCACAATTGGCTGATGTGCTTACCAAGGATTTGGGCAGTCAACAATTCCTCCATCTACTGGGCATGTTGGGCGTTTGTGACTTACACACTCCAACTTGAAGGGGGGTGTTAAGATATTGACAAAGATATCGTCAATATCTTTTCGTTTTTGTAAATAATTATCTTTTAGTTATTTGATAAATGTAAACTGGGTAGGATATATAATTAGCTTAATTTTAGGCATTAGTTGTGGGATTGATAGACTATTTCTCCAAAAAGGAAACTCGTGTATATATAGAAGTGTAGTCAATTGAATCAAGCAAGGGAAGTAACTAATATTTTATCCTTCACATAAACTAGTTTCTTAACTCTTTACAACAACATTTTCTCTTCTACACCGGATATTGTACTTGACCAAATACAATTGTTGAGCGGACTTACCACTCCGTTATCAAGACCCGCGAACAATGCAAAAGAAAAATAAAACAACAATTAGAAACAATTCTAAAATGAAAAACTGAATAAAGAAAATAAACAGAAACTGAAAAGAAAGAGTAGAAGTGTTTAGAGAATTTCGGCTCAGGCCCAAGTATCCATTTGATCCGAAATCCAACCACAATACAAGGTCACCGATCTAAGGTGTTATTAATTAACCGAAAGGCAGCATAGAAGTCCAAGAACACAGTTACAGACTCCAATAAAGCAGCCAACCTAAACAAAAAACAACTCCGGACAGCCACAGCAAAAGCCACAACTCCGGACAGCCTAACCTCAAAACCACAACCCACACTCTCTATTTGCCTCGCCAAGCAACACACACACACACTGCTCAAATCAATCTTATCTTTGAGGGAGAGACAACCTAAGAAATCAGAATAGGAAAGCAAGAATTCACCAAGAAAGCAACCCATAAATCTATTCACTGTCAAACTCTCTCACTCTCTCTATTTACCCGAAAGAGAAAACCCCAAAAAGTGTGTATAAACGACGTGTGTTGTTGTGACTGCAAGGGAGAGGGTGTGGGGGTTTATATAGGGGCTGAAGGGGAGAAGAGATAAGAAGAAGCTTACCCGAATCGACCGAATCAACCTTGGCTTTAGCGACGAAATCGCCGGAGAAGAACCGTAAAGAGATATCGCAAACAATGACTTGAAGAAGAGACCAAGTCAAAGTCTCTTTACTTTCTAACTCCACGACCTAGGCTGAGAAAAGAGGGAAGGATTTTGGGCCAGAAAACATATATGGGACACAACATGTTATGTTGCTCCTTTTTTGGGCCGAAGCCCATAAACATAACAACATTCTCCACCTTGGATTAAGTGCTGGTTCGTGACACAACAGTGCAATTCACGATGCACTCATAGGATACACTTACTGCGCATAGTCATCATCACGTTAGCCTTCGACACTTGATCCAACACAAAGTTAGAACAAAGTACGAAAGGCAAAAAAATCTAGTTTATTCCTATCACATAGAAAGGAACGAAACTAGACACCCCAACTTCACATAAAGTAAAGAAGAAGATTTTTGGGACAAACAAACACAAGCATCAACATTAAGTGTTAAAATTCAAAATTTTCAAACAATTCAAAAATTTTGAAACATGCAAACATTTAGTTCTTGTATCAGCATGATTAAAATTGGTGTCAATTTTTTCAAGATAAACAACATTTTTAGCAATCACATCACGAATGAAATGATATTTAACATCTATATACTTGGTTCTATCATGAAAAACAGAATTCTTACCCAATTGAATGCCAGATTGACTATCAGGAAAAACTATCACTTTATCATCTAGAAAACCAATTTCAGAAATTAAACCTTTAAGCCATATGGCCTCTTTTATAGCCTCGGTCATAGCCACATATTCAGATTCTATCGTAGACAAAGCCACAATTGGCTGTAACTGAGATTTCCAACTAATACAAGAGCCACATAAGGTAAAAACATATGAAGTGGTAGATTTTCTATTGTCCCTATCATTGGCATAATTAGAATCAACATAACCAACCAATTTTATACCTTCATCACACTTAGTGAATTTCAAACCATAGCTTACCGAATGCTTTAAGTACCTCAACAACCATTTAAGTGCTTGCCAATGGGGCAAACCATGATTAGACATGTAACGGCTTAAACACGAAATAGCATAAGCAATATCAGGGCGGGTACTAGCCATTAAGTACATAACATAACCAATAGCATTCGAGTAAGGTATATTTTTCATTTGGTCTAGCTCCAAGTCATTTTGGGGACACTGCTCTTTACTAAGCACAAAGTGTGAAGCAAGAGGGGTATTAACAGACTTAGCATCTTTCATAGAGAATTTACTTAAAATCTTTTCAACATATATATGAAATTTGATTCAAGTAAATAACAGATAAATCACGGTCTCTGATTATATTCATGCCAAGTATCTTACTAGCATCACCGAGGTATTTCATGTCAAATTTAGAACTCAAGCAATTTTTAACATTCTCTATGGATTTAGAACAAGGACTAATAAGAAGCATGTCATCAACATATATAAGCAAGAAAACAGGAACAGTCGTATCATTCTTGAAATACAAACAATGATCATAAGCACTCCGTTGGAATTTTAAATCTAGCATGCATTTATCAAATTTCAAGCTCCACATACGAGGAGACTGTTTTAACCCATATAACGAATTTTTAAGCAAACACACATAATCAGGACAAGTATTATCAATATAACCCTCAGGTTGCTTCATATATATCTTTTCATCAAGATCTCCATGCAAAAAAGCAGTTTAAACATCCATTTGTTTCATTTCCCAATTAAACTGAGCTACCAAAGCAAGGATAATCCTAACAGTTGTGAATTTAACAACATGAGCAAATATTTCAGTGTAATCTATACCTTCTTTCTGAGTAAAACCTTTTGCTACAAGTCTAGCTTTAAATCTAACAGTGTCAGATTCATTCTTGACTTTATAGAGCCACTTACAAGAAACAATTGAACAGTTTTTCGGTCTAGGCACTAAAGTCCAAGTATCATTAACATGTAAAGAATTCATCTCATTATTCATAGCATCAATCCACTCATTCTTGTTAGCAGAATTTAAAGCTTCATTATAGGTTTCAGGCTCAGTATTATCAATAGATTCAAACACACTAAACACAAATGAAGTCATATCAAAATCATTAAAATGGGCGGGTTGCCTAGATATGTGTCTAGGTCTATCACGAATAAGTTGATAGTCATTCAAAGCAGGCAACTTATTATGATCATTTTCAATATCAACATTTTGTTCATTCACAACAATAGGATTATCAACAGGAGGAGTCTCATTTTCAGTTTGTGCAACATGCTCATTCACAATAGCAGGAATAGGCACATAAGAGTGCTCCACCGTATTTGGAGCAGGGGGAGGGGGAGGCACATTATTCAAGCAAGTAAATTCAGTTTCATTAAACACAACATCACGACTAATGATCATTTTGAAACCTGGTTCCTCCCTTACCCATAATCTATACCCCTTGACACCCTCCGGGTATCCCAAGAAAATGCACCTCACAGTCAGAGGTTCAAGTTTATCATTTTTTCTATGGGCATACGCAGCACAACCAAAAATCCTCAAATTAGCATAATCAACAGGTTTTTCAGAAAAAACAGCTTCAGGACACCTACCATTTAAGGGGATAGAGAGCAACCTATTTATAAGATAGGCGGCAATCATTACTGCCTCACCCCAAAAACGTTTGGACAAAGAAGTAGCAAGCTTGGTTCTAACTCTTTCTAAAAGAGTTCTATTCATACGTTCAACAACACCATTTTGTTGCGGTGTATAAGACACTGTCTTATGCCTTTTTAATCCCATTATCAAGGCAAAAGTTATCAAACTCATGATTGCAAAATTCAAGTCCATTATCAGTCCTAAGCACTTTAATTTTTCTACCTGTTTGATTTTCAATCACGACTTTCCAATTTTTGAAATTATCAAAAACATCAGATTTATTTTTCAACAAAAACACCCATATTTTTATGGAAAAGTCATCAATTATAGATAAAAAAATATCTATTACCACCTTGAGTGGTCTCACTAGCAGGACCCCACACATCAGCATGTATATATTCAAGTATTTCTTTAGTCGAACAATTATTAGGATTAGGGGATTGGGAAAAGAAACTCTATGTGCTTACCCATCACACATGAGTCACAAAAAGGCATACAAGTAATTTTATCTTTATCAAAATGCCATTTTTATTCAAAATGTCCAAACCTTTATTACTCATGTGTCCAAGTCTTTTATGTCAAAAATCAGTTTTGTCAACTTTAACAACATTAGCATAATCAGTCATAGGTTCAACAGTGCAAACATACAAGTTTCTAATCTTTTCAGCTTTGAAAATCACAAGAGACCCCTTCAAGATTTACATGCACCCATTACCCCATTTCCCTTCTAACCCATCATTTTCCAAAGATGCACAAGATATGATATTGCTAGCTAAATCAGGCACATGTTGCACATCTTTTAGCGTTAAGCAAGAACCAGACTCAAACTTGAGACAAGCGTCTTCAATACCAACATTTTGACACTTTTTATTATTAGCTAAAGAAACAGGGCCATTTTTCATATCACTATAAGTATGAAACATGTTTTTATCATGTGTCATATGATACGTGCATGCAGAATCTAACAACCATTCATTTTTCACATAATGAACATAATTCACCACAGTTTCAGTAACCATAAAAACAGAAGGCTCATTTTCACCAGAAGCAAAATTACAGTCAATTTGCAAGTCTTGATTCTTCTTTTTAGGATTAGGACACTCTTTACGAAAATGTCCCGTCTTACCACAATTGTAACATTTTCTGTTACTTTTACTAGATCTAGACTTACTTCTTTTTCTCTCATTATTCTTACTAGATTCAGTCTTGTCATGTTGCTTATTCTGATTATTATTCCTTTGAGTAGACCGTCCTTTTACCATATTAACCTCACCAACAATTGATTTACCTTTATTAACTCTTAATTCCAACTCTTTAATTTAAGCCCGTTAAGCACAGTATCAAGAACAATATCATTCCTACCATACTTAATAGCAGATCTAACATCAACATAAGAATCAGGTATAGCATTCAAGAGCACAATATGAGTATATTCATCAATGTTCTTATCACCGGTTTGCTTAATATCTTGCACAAGTTTAGTAAACCGATCAATGTTATCATTCATGTCTTTGTTTAAGTCCAATTTAAACTGAAAAAATTTCTCAAGCAAATACATCTTACTAGGTAACGATATTTCAACATATACTTCTTCCATTTTATCCCAAAGAGCTTTAGTACTTACATGTTTACCAACTTTTTGAAGAACAGCGATAGATAAATTCAAAATAATCGAAGAATAAGCACTTTCATCCATTTCAAACCTTAATTCTTGATTATCCGATTCAGCATATTGTTCAGTTATAGCTTTGAAAACTTTTTCTTTAATTAAAATGTCTTTCATTTTTTGTTGCCAAATTGAAAAATCACCTTTGCCATTGAATGTCTCCATCATAAACATTCATATTAGCAGCCATACAAAACAATGAATTTCAATTCCCAAAAAACAGACATAATATTTAAACGAAAACAAGAGACAAAGCAACAGAAACACAACCGAATAACTCAAGAAAAAAACAATTTTATTTTTCTTACCCAAGAAACCTTTTACTAGGTTTCTTATTTTATCGTTCGCGAATCAACCTGGCTCTGATACCACTGTTGAGCGGACTTACCACTCCGTTGCCAAGACCCGCGAACAATGCAAAAGAAAAATAAAACAACAATTAGAAACACTTCTAAAATGAAAAACTGAATAAAGAAAATAAACAGAAACTGAAAAGAAAGAGTAGAAGTGTTTAGAGAATTTTGGCTCAGGCCCAAGTATCCGTTTGATCTGAAATTCAGCCACAATTCAAGGTCACCGATCCAAGGTGTTATTATGTAATCGAAAGGCAGCAAAGCAGTCCAAGAACACAGTTACAGACCCCAATAAAGCAGCCAGCCTAAACAGAAAACAACTCCGGACAGCCACAATAGAAGCCACAACTCCGGACAGCCTAACCTCAAAACCACAACCCACACTCTCTATTTGCCTCGACAAGCAACACACACACACACTGCTCAAATCAATCTTAGCTTAAAGGGAGAGACAACCTAAGAAATCAGAATAGGGAAGCAAGAATTCACCAAGAAAGCAACCCACGAATCTATTCACTGTCAAACTCTCTGACTCTCTCTATTTACCCGAAGAGAAAACCCCAAAAAGTGTGTATAAACAACGTGTGTTGTTGTGACTGCAAGGGAGAGGGTGGGGGGTTTATATAGGGGCTGAAGGGGAGAAGAGATAAGAAGAAGCTTACCCGAATCGATCGAATCAACCTTGGCGCTAGCGGCGAAATCGCCAGAGAAGAACCGTAATGAGATATTGCAAACAACGACTTGAAGAAGAGACCAAGTCAAAGTCTCTTTACTTTCTAACTCCACGACTAGGCTGAGAAAAGAGGGAAGGATTTTGGGCCAGAAAACATTTATGGGACACAACATATTGGGTTGCTCCTTTTTTGGGCCCAAGCCCATAAATAGAGGTGTCCATTTGGTTAAACGGACTGGTAAACCGACCGATTTTTAACCGGTCAAAACCGGTTTAACCGTAACCGGTTTTTCCAAGGTTCGGTTTCGATTGATGTATTTCAAAAACCGTAAACCGCCGATTTTGAGCCGCCGGTTTTATGCTCAACCGAGTCATGAGGGTTGCTCGGTCGAGCAAGACATTTTCCAGTAAATGTTTACCATTTAACGGTCATACTCGACCGAGTCATATGAGTTGCTCGACCGAGGGGGTCATTTTCCAGTGTGCATTTCCATTTAACGGTCATGCTCGGCCGAGTCATATGAGTTGCTCGGCCGAGCAGAATGCCAAAACCCATTCCAAAGGGTATGCTCGACCGAGCAACACCAAAGACTCGGCCGAGCAGATCCAAACCGGATAAACCAGAGGTTAACCGGAAAACCGATAAATTGTTAAACCGTCAAACCTTAACCGATTTGACCGGTTATCCGGTTCGATTTCAGTTTATGGAAATTGAGGTTGAAAACCGCCGGTTTCAACTGGCTAACCGCCGGTTCACCGAACCGGCCACCTTTACCCATATACTTAACAACAACAATCTCCAGATTTCACAAAGGCTTGATAAAAAATCACAGGGGTTGGGGTGTTTTCTGCAAAAGAGAAATGTTGCTCTCAGGAAATAGTACCCTAAGTTTGCTTTTGTAGTGTTAAGTTCTTTAGCATCTGAAAGCATCAAAACAAAATCAAATAAACCTTGGGTTTGTTTTGCAAACAAAACCAAAAATCAAACCTTCGTGTTTTTACTTTTTCTTTTTGGCCGAGAGTGAAATGCGAATTGAAATGGTCTCCTCCTAGCTTTGAGGGAGAGACAACCTAAGAAATCAATCTTAGCTTTGAGGGAGAGACAACCTAACCTCAAAACCACAACCCACACTCTCTATTTGCCTCGCCAATTGCAACACACACACACACACATTGCTCAAATCAATCTTAGCTTTGAGGGAGAGACAACCTAAGAAATCAGAATAGGGAAGCAAGAATTCACCAAGAAAGCAACCCATGAATCTATTCACTGTCAAACTCTCTCACTCTCTCTATTTACCCGAAAGAGAAAACCCCAAAAAGTGTGTATAACCAACGTGTGTTGTTGTGACTGCAAGGGAGAGGGTGGGGGGTTTATATAGGGGCTGAAAGGGAGAAGAGATAAGAAGAAGCTTACCCGAATCGATCGAATCAACCTTGGCGCTAGCGGCGAAATCGCCAGAGAAGAACCGTAATGAGATATCGCAAACAACGACTTGAAGAAGAGACCAAGTCAAAGTCTCTTTACTTTCTAACTTCACGACTAGGCTGAGAAAAGAGGGAAGGATTTTGGGCCAGAAAACATTTATGGGACTCAACATATTGGGTTGCTCCTTTTTTGGGCCGAAGCCCATAAATAGAGGTGTCCATTTGGCTAACCGGACCGGCAAACCGGCCGATTTTTAACCGGTCAAAACTGGTCAACCGGTTTAACCGTAATCGGTTTTTTCAAGGTTCGTATTCGGTTGGTGTATTTCAAAAACTGTGAACCACCCGTTTTGAACCGCCGGTTTTGAACCGCCGGTTTTGAACCGGGTTTTATGCTCGGCCGAGTCATGAGGGTTGCTCGGTCGAGCAAGACATTTTCTAGTAAGTTTTTACCATTAACGGTCATACTCGACCGAGTCATATGAGTTGCTCGGCCGAGGGGGTCATTTTCCAGTGTGCATTTCCATTTAACCGTCATGCTCGGCCGAGTCATATGAGTTGCTCGGCCGAGAAGAACGCCAAAACCCATTCCAAAGGGTATGCTCGACCGAGTAACACCAAAGACTCGGCCGAGCAGATCCAAACCGGATAAATCGGAGGTTAACCGGAAAACCGATAAACCGTTGAACTGTCAAACCGTAACCGGTCTGGCCGGTTATCCGGTTCGGTTTTGGTTTATGGAAATTGAGGTTGAAAACCGCTGGTTTCAATGGGCTAACTGCCGGTTCAACCGAACCGGCCACCTCTACCCATACACTTAACAACAACAATCTCCAGATTTCACAAAGGCTTGATAAAAAATCACAGGGGTTGGGGTGTTTTGTGCAAAAGAGAAATGTTGCTCTCAGGAAATAGTACCCTAAGTTTGCTTTTGTAGTGTTAAGTTCTTTAGCATCCAAAAGCATCAAAACAAAATCAAATAAACCTTGGGTTTGTTTTGCAAACAAAATCAAAAATCAAACCTTCGTGTTTTGATGCCCTGTAATTAAATGTTGAACAGCCAACAAGGGCTACGGTATTTATTAGTTTTTTCATACTTCAATCTGCATTATTCATTACAAGAGAAACACACACATACATACACACACAAATACTTCAAGTGGTTCAACTTTCAAAACCATTTACATTTTCGACAGGGATGGCTGCTATATGGTTCCCAAGAGTAGCGTCTTTTTTAGCTCGTACTGCTCAAACCTTTGTTTTGCGTAGGTTATGTGATCAAACTCACAACTGTTTGAATAGTACTGCATTCATGATAAGATCCATCAGAAAACTCGACTCCATATATACCACCTATCATGAACTTATATACTATAAGTTTTTGTTTTATTATTATTAATCATTAATTAATAAATCTCAGGAATACATACTAAGATTATTCCCCATAAACCACATATTAGATGGCATGCTAGTGTATATTTCTCTACATCATGGACAAGCTCGTCAACTTCTGCATCGCAGGGTTGATGTGATCCTAATTACATCAATTGAGACTTTATTCATATAGAAAAAAGGGTCGTACTTAAAAGAATTCAACTTGTCTAATGAAATTCATCTCTATGTTTAAGGAGACTTACATAACTCTCATCTATAGTGCAATTTAAATCATGAACGAGCCAACTAAACTAACCTGTAGAACTTAGATATTGGCAAATAAATTTTTGTCGCTCCTCCATATCTGTCAAAGTATTAAACAAAAGAAAAAGAAATTCTCAAATTAAATAAGTAATTAATTTCAAGTATTCTACTTTGTTATTGTTCCTTGCACCGTATGAAAAATGTTAGTAGTATTCCTATTAGTGTGTTATTTAAAACAAACTGTGTACCTGGGTACTTGTTGTAGTCTAAAATGTGAGGGGTATCAGTTAGATAGTTTGCAGCCATTTCACAAAAGTAATTTGCAATGTCATAAGCTAGAGGATTGTGAAAGGCCCTTTGTTGATATGCAGATGATCAGACAGCTATGGTTTGGCTTAGCTGTCAGATGATAGTTTGAATTGTGCAGCGGAATAAGAGAGACTTGAAATAATGATAGGACAAGAAACACAAAGAAATAATGCAAGTGTGTGAGTGTGATTGCAAAAATGTAATAACACAGAGAATTTAAAGTGGTTCGAGTTCACTCCTCCTACATCCACCCCCTTGTCAATCTTGACAAGTGAGATCAATTTTATTATAATCTTTAATCAACAAAAATTACAAATGATTGATTCAGGCAAGTTCCTTGAACTTCCTCTTCCTAATTAGTACGATCAACTAGGGATACACTTAAAGTACGAGTCTTAAGTGTTTTTACAACTTGAAGTACGAGTCTCAAGATTTTACAAAGCAAATAATACACTCAAAGTACAGTCTTGAATGATTACAAACTAGTTCTACACCTAAAGTACAGTCTTAGGATTTTGGAATTTGTGAATTAACACACTAAGGGGTGTTTTGTTGTGGAGGCAAAGGTTTTGGGGTGAGGGTTTGGTTTGGGACGAGTTTAAAGGGTAAGGATTGGTGAGTGAGTGTGTGAATTACGGGAGGTGTGTGTGGGTGTAAGGGAGAGGTTTGAATTTGTGAAAAAGAGTATTTTTCAAAAGTATTTTGTGTAGAGGATGAATTCCTCTATTTATACCCTTCAATGTAGCCGTTGGAATATTTTGTTGTAGCTACATTAATGAGCCTTGGCCCGGTCTTTGCCTCGTCCACTTGCGGTATTCATGGCGCTTGAGTGTGACTTGAGCTGAGAGCTTCTAGAAGGTCTTCGGTGGTCTTCATTGGTCTTCATTGGTCTTCAATGATGAACTTGACATTTGTGAAGATCCAGGTTCCACTTTGGTTGAGATTGTGGTAACGAGATTGAGACAAAGTGATGGCTATCAGAGGAAAGAAGTCATGGCTGTCAGGTCAGACAAGGCTTAGCTATCAGAGATGTTCTCTAATAAGGACTGAGATGCACTTTGATGATCTTTGATGGCTTAGAGAGAGAATATGATTCATGTTTTTGATTGATTGTAATCATTGTATACAACGAGAATCATAGCTATAAAACTTCATAGTTGTCGAGAGAAAAGGATCATGACCGAGTCTTCCTCTTTTGATATAAACCCTGTTCTATATATATATTCCTTTATCAAAACCAACTAACTAAGACATTGATCAAAGTTAGGTCCTAACAATTTCCCCCTTTTTGGTAAAGGAAGATCTATTTTAGAACATGTTTTCACATTTGTTAAGAGAAATAATAATAGATGAAATAATACAAGGATTCATAGCAAGCACAAATAACCAGAATGAGATTGAAATACATGAATTTAAGCTCAAGAAAAGGTTCACAGATTACATTCATAAAAACTGAGCCAATCAAAATAAATTGTTTTAACAAACCAAAAAAAATTGTTTCATAAAACTACACTTCAATCATCAGCCAGTTGATCATAGAACTCCTCTCTTTCTTGCACATTGAAATAATCGATTTCTTTCTTCCTCTAGTTCTCTTCTCATATACCGGCTCCACTCCTCGTAGTAGAACTCATTGTTCCATTCCCATGACATCCTCTCATCATACTTGAAGAACTTATCTTCCTTTGATTTCGGTTGAGCTCTTGTAAGGGGCATCGATCATTTCGATTCTCATTTGTGCCCCACAAATGCTTCTTTTTGTTCCTTGTTCTCTTGTTTTTCATGGGCCCAATGGATTGATCTGGTTGTGATTGAGCTGAGACTTGAGCTTTAGGAAATGAATGAGTGGATTGCTGAGGAGGGTTGGTAAAAGTAGGAGATGGAATTATTATTGGAGAGCCTTGATCTGGACTTGAAGGAGCATTATCATCATCACTGTCAGAGTCTGAGGAAAGATCAATAACAGTTTTGGTTCTGTTTTGGTGTCGGCTATGGACTCTGCGAATTCTTTGATCTCGGGAATAGAGACCAAGTTCATGAAGTGAGAGTTTTCATTGGGAGAGGTGAAGTTCATGGGATCAACGGTGAAGAAGGGAGAAAGGTAGGGCTCAATTCTGGATTAAGGGTTGGGGGAAAGATGTTGACCATTTTGCTTATCAAAAGCATGAGGGCATACTTTTGTTCAAACGAGAGAAAGGAAAAATGATTTTGCAAGGTCAATGCAGAGGGTGAAGACTAGACCCTTTGGCATATACGGCATGAATTGAGTGATGGAGATATGAGTTGGGTGAAAAGAACTTCCCAATCATGAAGAGTATTGGGAGTGATGAACTTTGGGAATGATGGGATTTGGTGAACAAAGTTGGAGGTTGATGAGGTTCTTGACACTTGCCATTTTTCATAGGCAAAGAAAACTAACCTGCTTGAGGTTTCTTGCCACTACAATCATCCCATTTCTTGACGGTTCAGGATTTTGGATAGGTAAAGGGATTTGCAATTTACGGAAAATGAGACACATGGGCTAACCCTTTTCTTCTTTGTCTTGATGGAAGAAATAGAGAAATCAATGCCACGGCTAAGCATCCGGGGTTCTTTCTTGGGAAGAAAGGATTGATTTTGAGAGGGAGGAATGGAATTGCTTGGATGGTACATCGGGGTTTGGAAAGAATTGGATCACTATCAGACAAATCTTGACCTTGTCCAGCAAGAATTGGACTATGAGGAGAGGCTTCAAAAGGTTCATTTTCGGGGATTGGAGAAGTTGGCTTGGAAGGTGCGGAGGCTTGGGTTGAAACGAGTTGGGATTGACTCGGAGGTTTGGCCAAGACTTTGATTGAGAGAATTGGGCTGAATTGAGATTTAAGGAGGTTTAAGGCTGCCACGACTTCACTTTTGGCCAACCTTTTCTCAAGGATATCTTTCATAGCTTCCTCATTTTCTTGAGTTCCATCAAGCACAAGGCCTTTTCAAGCATTCACAATTGATTCTCCTTTTGAGACAAGTATGGGATTAATCTCAACTCCAACCTTCTTGAGATTTTGAATGACCTTATTAGTATTATCAAGATTCCCCTTTTCAATTTCAACGAGTTGAGGCGGGTTCATTTACGAGGCTCGGTCTCGGGAATGGAAGGGAAGGTATGGCTATCTACATCCATAGCTTTGTCACCTTGGGGTTACTAGATGACTCTCTGGTCCACTTCTTTTCTTCATTAACCTAAGTACGAGTTCATCTAGGGCCATTCTTGATTCTTCCTCACTTAGAATATCATCAAGATACAAAAGAACAGCCTTTTCAGTGTCAGGGTTTCCATCCAATTCAATAGCATCAATTGCTTTCAGGATTTTGGCTAACTGTTGAGGATGGGTAGAGGGGATATTCTCATCAATGTTCCCCCTTAAAGGTTGCTTCTGTGATGGTTTTTTGAGGTTAAGAATGGCTTCAATGGCTGACTGATGACCTGGTGGGTGTGGATGACTTGTCCACTCTTGGACTAACAGAATTGGATTTTGGGGAAATGGAAGGGGTAGTTATTTTGGTTTTCTTGGCTGTGGGGGCTTTCTTTTCTAGTTTTCTTTTCTTTGGCAAAGTTTTAGAAGGAATGGATAAGGAGGATTGTACCTTGGTTCTGGTGACTGTCTGCTTGGAAGGGATAGGCTGTCGAGAGGTGCCTTTCCTTTAAGCTGTGTATTTGACAATTTGATAGTTTGCCTGGAGTTCTTGAGGATCTACATCGGCATCACCCGGCATGAGTTTGTTCCATGGTGTCATCTCTATGGCTATCAACGACACCTCTTTCTTCAACATCCTTAGCATGGGTACATCCGATATGGTTCCTTCCTTTATCGGCTACCGAGATCATCCACTGCTTTTGCCTTTCTTGCTAGGAGATACCACGGTCTTCTTTAACACTCCAGTTTTCTTGACATTGGTCTTCACTCCTCTTTTTATTCTCCTACTTGTAGCCAATGCTATCAACTCCTTCCAGTGTTCAATCTTCTTCCTTGTTTCCTCTTCCAGCTTTTCATGAGCTTCTTTGAAACTTTTCATACTCATATCTCCAGCTTTCATAACAATTCCTTTCTTTTGTTTCAATGAAAAAGTTCTTTCATTGAAACACCTTGTCTCAGATAGCTTCACAGTCTTCAGCCACTTCTTGGATAGAGCAGGTTTGAGCTTTGGAATTAGAACTTCAAGAATTCCACTCATGAATCTGAAGTTGTTCATCCTTCCACCTTGCTTCTTGAGTTTGAGAGTAGAGGATGAGACTGCAAGTTGGAAATTGTGGAGAAGAACAATGCACCAATTTGTGTCCTTGGTCATTAGGCTCAGCATCTGCTTCCACTCATTTGATCCCATTTGATCAAATGAGGATTGCTTTCCATCAATGGCTTTGTTGACCACATCCATCAGGGTTGACTTGAAGATATCATCTTTGTTTTTCACCATTGCTTTGTCTTGAACAGCTTTGAAGTCTGTGACTTTAACACCAAGAAATTTCTCATATACTGTCTTCAATCTCTCTGACCCTCTATCCCATATATTTTTTACAGCATCTTCTTTATTTGGGATCCCATAGACATCACTAACCATTTCTTGAGTGATAGTTATCTCCACATTTTCTATGGTGGTAGTTATTGAATTATTTTTGATGCTGCAGGAATTGTGCTTATCAATCTTCCTCCACGTGGCAGGACTGATCACCTGGCTCCTTGACCTGAAAACAGAACCCACGACTAGCCGGATGTGTCTCCGGCGAAGACGCTCGGGCGTGAGAGTAAGATCACAGTTGTATATAGCTCAAAATGTATAGAATAATGAATTCTGATAACAAAAATGGCAGTTACCTTTCACCGTTTGGTAGTGATGAAGTATTTATAGGCAAGAGTGATGTATTTTTGGGGAGGCGGCATGTCCTCCGAGATTATAGCGGCGGTTACTTGGTCATGGGCACGTGTCTATAACGGTCCCTGATTTGTAGGGATGTAGTTGTGAGAATTGATTGACCAAATAAGCCGGCAAGTGTCAGGTCGTCACTTGCTGATTTAGGTCGAGGTCGCCACTCGTGGAATGGTCGACCTGACTGTCGGGTAGAGCATGGTTCGTACCCGAATAGTAGCATGGATCATGAGGTCGGACTAAGTTAGGTCGGGACCTGTAAGTCGGACCATGGGCTTAGTCGACTGATGTTTGAGATGGGCCTTGGGCCTTGTTCTGATTGGATTAGTTTCATTGAGAATGTGGGTGCCAACGCCATCTGTGATTGGGCTTTACTCGTTTGGCCCAATTCGACACTTTTGGTATGTTCAGTGGCCCCCAACTTTCGAGTTGACTTTGTCGACTTGAAAGTTATATGATGAAAAATAGTTACTACTCGCAGGTCGATACTCGTTTCTGAGGTTTAGTCGACTTAAGATGACGTGGCTCAATCCTGGACGTCGGCGATGAACGGTCGGAGATGAAGGAGCGCCGAATTTTGTCATCATTGTTACTCTGACGCTTGGAACTCCTTCTCGAAAACCGTTTCGGCTTTTAATTTTGGAAAATCAATTTTGATTTTCTTTTCCCTTTCCAAATTTAGGAAAATATAAATACTCAGAATTCTTCTCAGATACGAATTCTTACCGTCTTCAATCTCCTCTTCTCCGGCGACAATCACGGAATTGCAGTAGAACTTAAACTCATTTCTCGGCTTCAGCAACGAACTCCCTTTCTTGATCAATTAAGGTATTTCCCTTGTATTTTTGTTCTAGGGCTTTAATGTTGTGCACTGTTTTCATTTCCGCCATGGCTAGGACCTTTAGTTGCGAAGCACGGGGCCTGGTATGGCTCTTTGCTGTTAACCGTAGGGCATGTAAGAATGTGAACGGTGAGTGGAGAGTTATGTCCCTGGATGAATGTGCCTCCATTTTGACCAGTTGGGGTTTGAATTACAGTGAGATAGGGCTGCCCATTGTAGGAGAAATTGAAAATGTGGTGATTGACGACTCAAGCTGTTGTCGCTTTTCATTTATTCCATGAGCTGCTTGACCATATTACCTTGTTTTATGTTAGGGACGTCCAAAAGCCCTCCTTTCTTAGAAATAGGATAGGTTTTCCGGGGAGTCTAGGTCGTCCTTAGGTAGGTCGGCCGAACTTGATCATAGGACCGACTCCCTGCTTCCTCTTTTGCTTGTACGAGATATGGCGACTCAAGAAGGAAATCTTGCCTCAACTTCTTCGAGGTCCTCGAATCGTCGACGCCTTTGGGTCCAATGTGGTGCCGAGCAAGAATGAGAGGGGCTATGTTCCCAAAGGGCCATTACGAGGCAACAAGAACCCGCCCTCTAGGTATAGCATGATATGGGATTTCGTGGGGTGAGTAAGGAGGATTACAGTGGTTACTATTCACACTCAGAAGGAATTCTTGAAGCTATTCGGTCGTCCTTTACCACGAGATGCCACTAAGGTAGCCTTCTTCTATGGTCGGTTCGTTCTTTGGTCTTAGGTTGCCCCTTGATCCATTCATAAATGAATTTTGGAGTGTGCCAATGCCCTTCCCCTTCAACTCGGAGCCAATGCCATGTAGGGTCACTTGTGTGTTTTGCTATGGTGTGCGGAGTTCTTGGGGTATGAACCTTGCATGAGGGTGTTCAAGGAATTTTTCACCATCAAATACGGTGGGGAGGATATGAGTATCGGTACCCTTCTAAACCCAAATCTCCCAAACTCTTTACTAACCTCCCAATAAGCACGGTGGTTGGAACTCGCACGTGGTAGTGGTAGAGAGTAGGTTAGGGTGGGAATTTCCATTGCCCAAATGATGAGGCGAAGCCGTAGATGAGGGAGATTTTTGGGAGCCGTCTTGGCATCTTAGCTTGTACAAGACCTTATGTAGGTTAGTCGAGAAAAGGCCCATCACCGTGGGAGAGTTTGCTCACCACTAAATACAACTTTATGGCGGCCGGAATGATGCACGGAGATGGAGTGGTAGAGCCTCTTATTCTGTGTTGAGGGGTCAAATATACCACATTTGGATAACTCATCACTTGGGTAAGTTTGGAGATATGTGCCAACTTTGCAAGAAAAGCAAAGACTCTCGCAAAACCAACGGGGAGCATCTTTGGTGGTAAGATTTCTTTATTCGGCCCTTCTCTTTACTCGTCCTCTATAGGGATACTTGTAAGTATATGCAATTTTCTTGTATGTAGCATTTGTCTTGGGTGAGTCAGTTATAGGTTGAACTTGACTTTCGTACATAGCTAGCTCGTGCACAGAATTTCATGTGTAGAATGATTAGCTCGTCTATAATTAACTCGCTCATAGGATAATCGAGTCGGTCATCTTGGGTTCACACATAGAATTTTTGCTCGTATATAGAACTTTTTGCTCGTATGTAGAACTTTTAGTTCGTACATTGAACCTTTAGCTCGTACATAGAACTTTTATTCGTATGTCGATTTAACACTTGTCCACTTGAATCTTTGTTGCAGTCCTGACTCCTGAGCAAGAGGCTAACATGGGCCGCATACTGGTGGTGGCGAGATAGGAAGAAATCAAAGAAGGACCACGGAAAAGCCAATGCTCGAGCTCGCGGGCGAGAGGGAAGCCACGATAAGGACCGGCTGCTTGCCAAAGACAACATAGGGATGGTGCCAATGGAAGGGGTAGAAGAAGAAGATCCATTCTTGAGTGGTACCCAATCCGTGAGTCTTTGCAGATGGAGGTGCCGAGTCATCCAAGTCGGCGAAAGCAACCCCGAGCTCCGACCCAATTCAGGAGGTCAACATGGATACCTCTGGCGCTAATATAGCGGGATCCATCCCTTTGAATGTGGTGGAGATTGAGGATGATGTCATGGAGGAGGTTGATGATCAAGCTCTGAACACAAGGAAGAGGCTGAGATCTGGAAAGGGTAAGGACGTTTCCTCTAGCCAAACTCTTTCCATCTCCTCCACCTTCCTCCCATCCCAACCAAGAATACATTGAAGAGATGATGCGGAGATTGAGTGATGTCCCTTCTTTAGAGGGAATTAACCGCATGAGTCGCTCCTATCCGGCTATGAACTCGGGTCAAGTTATTGTGAGGAGAGAAATTTGTAGATGTGAGCCCGTTAGCTCAATTTGCTGACAAGGGAATAACGCCTGAGGAGTTCTCAGCGCGATCTGGACTTGCTCATTGCGAGGTAAGTCTTTACTTCCATTTTCATTTTAGTCGCTTATTCTTTTACTCGACCAACTGAAGTCTCGAGCTAACACTTCTTTGTTTTCTACGGAATGCGAGAATCTTACCATGATCGAGCAGGCCAAAAGCTCTTGGAGGGCCTCCATTGAAAGGGAGAGGCATGCCCTTAAAGACTTGTCCAAGAAGACCCAGGCTTTCAACGATCTCAAGGAGGCACACAACGATCTGGATGCCTCCTATGATGCCTTGAAGCTTCGCGCATCGATACAAGGCGGAGAAGGATAAAGCCTTAGAGGATGCGAAGGCCTCCAACGCGCGGGTTGATGAATTGACTAAAGAGAGAGATGCCGATCGTTTGGAGCTTGATAAGGCCAAGAAGGAGGGCGACGGCTGTTTCTCGAGATCCTTCAAGAGAGAGACTCCTTTTTGACCAAGGCGAACGAGGAGCACAATCTGCTAGAGCTATATGGAAGGAGGATCTCAAGGTCTTTGGTAAGAAAATTTGCGTTGATCGGTTTAAAGAGGGAGATGAATACTTCGATTCTATCATTGCCAAAGCTAGGGGATTCTGGAACCGGGCAAACGTCACATGGCTCGTCGAGCCTTAGTCGACCCCCGATTCGGGAGTTTCCTTGGACCAGCTCGCTGAATGGGCATATGCTCCTCAATATGACATGGCAGCTAGAGGGGGCCATTCATTGGTGCCTTATAATGAGGATGACCTAGCCCATATTGCCCGAGAAGATAAAGAGGAGCATTGTGAGCCTTGGGTAGCTCCAGAGCTGGCCCCAGGACCTTTGACATAGCTTTACAAGAGCTTGGCGATATGGATGAGCGGGGAGGACATGGAGGAGGAGGGTGAGTTCGACCATCAGGTCTTCTCGGAGTCGGGTAAACCTTTGAGCCCTCAACAACAAGGAGATGAAGAGGGTCGAGTCGCTGCGGACGACCAAGGCGACGCTCGGCCGGGACTCTGAAACGTTTAGTTAAATTTGTAATGAACAAGTTCCAAACAATATTTTTGTTTTTGGCTTCAACATTATTCGAATGCCTTGGCCCAATTTTTTGGGAGGCAAAATATTTTTGTAAATTAATTTTGTTTAAGTCTTTGCCCGTTTTGGGAGACTTATGTCTATCATAGCTGACTTTTGTTTCCAGAATGTTGTATGCTTTTCATTCCATATTATATGTCGAGCTAGATGTAGATAATATGAATGAGTCAATTTGAGCCTAGTGGTGACTTGATCTTGTTGGTTTAGTCGACCTCAGACTTGATTGACTTTTTCGTGAACGAGATTGACCATAAGTCG
This sequence comes from Adenophora triphylla var. japonica, assembly GCA_022495995.1. Lineage (NCBI taxonomy): Eukaryota > Viridiplantae > Streptophyta > Magnoliopsida > Asterales > Campanulaceae > Adenophora > Adenophora triphylla. The sequence goes on along the minus strand of JAFEMH010000143.1, from coordinate 951,911 downwards.
AACCTGTTCATACCCTTTGAACTGATTAAGAATCGAGTTAGTTGGAACGAAGTCGACTAAGAGTCGGACTTGTTAAGTGAACAAAGCTGATTTAGAATCGAGCTTGTTAAAACGAAGCTGACTAAGAGTCGAGCTAAGATGAACTGACTAAGAGTCGAGTTAAGATGAACTGACTAAGAGTCGAGCTCATTAGAACAAAGTCGACTAAGAGTCGGACTTGTTAAATAAACAAAGCTGATTAAGAATCGAGCTTGTTGGGACAAAGCTGACTAAGAGTCGAGCTTGTTGATGTTAATGTAACACTATGCTTGATGGAATAAACTGCACTTTTATTGAAGTAGGAAATATGCTTACATCAACTTGAAACTAGAACTTAATACAAGCTCGAACCTTGAAACTGAAAACTAGAAGTAGTATTTGATGAGGTGAGTAGCATGCCAAGGATGTTTCAATTCGTCACCTCCAGGATGAGCTATCATGTAGGTCCCTTCCTTGACGACTCGAGTAACCACATATGGACCTTCCCAATTAGGAGATAGTTTATTCTGCTTTGGGTCCTTACCCGTTGCCTCAATTTTTCTCAATACGTAATCTCCAACTGGAATGACCTTGCTTTGACCTTCTTATCGTGGTAACTCTTAGTTATTTGCTTGTAATTGACCATTCGGAGGTAGAGTTTGTTTCTCGCTTCTCGTCGATCGGGTCCAAGTCGATCAACTGTTGGTGTCATTCTGCTCTTGATCGAAGAAGGTCACTCTAGCCGTAGGGAATGCGAGCTCGGCGGGTGCCATAGCCTCGACCCATACGTGAGAGCAAAAGGGGTTTCCCAGTAGGCCCCAGTGGTTGTACGAGCGCCCCAGAGCAAGGGGAGTTCGTCCAACCAATTGTTTCGTCTACCCACGAGTCCGGTCTTGAGCGAAGATAGAACAAGTTTATTTCTTTGCTTCGGCTTGCCCATTTCCTTGAGGATAGGCGACAGAGGATTTCCAATGTTTGATTCCCACTCGCTTCATCTCTGTTTCGAAAGTGCGGGAGAGCGTAACCCATTGTCAGACACTATAGCTCGAGGAAAACCAAACCGACACCAAATGAAGTCGTGAATGAAATTGATAGCATTTTCCTCTGTGATACGAGCTAATGGTCTGGCCTCAACCCATTTGGTGAAGTAGTCTATGGCCACTATCACGTACTTGCAGTTTCCTCGGGCGGGAGGGAAGGGTCCAATCGGTCGACGCCCCACATATCAAATGGCCAAGGCTGCGATCACAGAGTCTCGCTCTGTTGTAGGCACGTGGGGAAGGTTGGCAAACCTTTGGCATTGATCACATTGCTTGAACAAAGTTGTGAGTGTCGGCTCTCATGTGTGGCCGTAGTATCCCAACGTGATTAATTTGTCGGCAGAGTCACGGCCCCAGGGTGTCCACCACAAATTCCACTATGCACTTCGTGTATCAATAGGGCGACCTCTTGGGGATGGATGCATTTTAGCAATGGCCGAGTATAAGATCTCACGAACGAGGTCGCCTCCTTGAATGACATATCTCGGAGCTTTCTTTTTGATAGCTCGAGCCTTCTTCTCGTCCTACGCGGCTCGCCACTTTCTAAGTATGCTTTCATTTCCTCGATCCAACACTTCTCACGAGTCCAATTTCTTGAGGGATCATCTATGCCTTGAATTTTTACCCTCTCATAAGCTTTGGATTTTCGAGGAAGGAGATAGGCTCGCCATGTGGCTCATACGAAGTAGCCGAGTTTCGAAAGGAGGTCGGCCGGCTCGTTATCTTCTCTTCCAATCCTTTGAATCTCCCGAATTCTAAGTCCTTTATTAGTTCTTTCACCGGGTCGCAGTATTTGATCAATGTGGCACCGAGCACCTCATACTCGCCTCGACCTGGTTGACTATCAGCTGCGAATCACAGTAAGCCATGATCTTAGTCGCTCCAAAACACTTAGCATACTCGATAGCTGCAATCAAGGCCTCATATTCAGCTTGGTTGTTGGAAGCGTCAAATTTGAACCTTAGCGATTCCTCGTAAACAGTCCCAGATTCTGGCTCGACCAAGACAATTCCGGCTCACCGACATTTTTGGTTCTTTGACCCGTCGAATAGACCTTCCAACAATCGACGGGTAGAGTGATGGCGACTTGTGACTCGGCTCTTTCCCTTTGCCCTTTTCTTTTGGAGCTCGGCTGCTCGTCATCTTCCTTGGTGAACGTAAGCTCGACCAAGAAGTCGGCCAGAGCTTGAGCTTTCAACGCCTTTCGAGGTCGATACTCCATGTCAAATTCGGTGAGGGCAATTGACCAATTGAGTAGTCGACTGAACTCTCCGGCTTGTGCGGTATTTTTCTTAAAGGAGCATTGGTAAGAACCACGATTGGATGAGCTAGAAAATAAGCTCGCGGCTTCCTTGAAGCCACGACTAGAGCATAGGCGACCTTCTCGGCATTGTAATACCTGCTTTCCACATCGATAAAGCTTTGCGATATAGTACACTGAGCTTACGAAGCCCTTCATCCTCTCTAATCAATACTGCGGCAGCGACTTGTCTCCCACGAGATAGGTATACAAACAAAGTCTCTCCGGTGGTCGGGCTACTTAGCGGGGGTGGAGTAGCGAGGTAATCCTTTAATTGTTGGAACGACGAATGACATTCGGTCGTCCATTCAAAACTTTTCGTCCCCCTCAATGCTTTGAAGAAGGGGAGAGACCTTTCTGTGACTTTGATATGAAGCGACCAAGAAGCTGCTACCACTTCCATTAAGTCGTTGCATCTCCTTGATAGTGGTGGGAGCCTTCATGTCGACTAAAGCCTTTATCTTCTCGGATTAGCTTCTATGCCCCTTTGAGATACCATGAATCCCAAGAACTTGCCCGGTGCCACTCCAAACACACATTTGCGGGGTTGAGCTTCATGTCGTTTGCTCAAATGGGGTGGCGAATGTCTCCTTTAAGTCGACCACGTGCCTCCCGGCCTTAGTTTTAATGACCATGTCGTCAACGTAGGCCTCCATATTTCGACCAATCTGTGAGGCAAAGACTTTGTTCACCATCCTACGATATGTAGCTCTGCATTCTTCAATCCAAAAGGCATCATATTGTAGCGGTAGATGCCTCCAATTTTTGAAATGCCGTCTTCACTATGTCATCCTCGTGCATCTTTATCTGGTGGTATCCCGAGTAAGCATCCAGGAAACTGAGAGTGGAATGACCAGCAATGGAATCAACAAGCTTGTCAATTCTAGGAAGAGGATAGCTATCCTTTGGGCAAGCTAGATTGAGAGTAGTGAAGTCGACACACATCCGCCACTTGCCATTCGATTTCTTCACCATGACCACGTTGGCCAACCACGTTGTATGAGTGGCCTCTTTGATTATACCTGCACTCAAAAGTTTTTGTACCTCTGCTTTGATAGCCTCTTCCTTGTCGCGAGCAAAACTTCTCAGCTTTTGGGGTCTCGGCTTTATGGTCGGGTTGACTTCCAGTCTGTGAACAGCGACCTCCTCCTTGATTCCCCTCATGTCTTCTACCCTCCATGCAAAGACATCATTACTTTCTTTGAGTAGCTCAATGATTTTTGCTCGCTCCTCGACTGATAGCTGCTTCCCAATCTGAATTTTTTGATCGGGGTAAGAAGGGTTGGTGATTACTGACTCTAGCTCATCCACAGCTTCTAGCTCTGGTCCATCTCTGAATTGTAGAGTCTCCACTATGATCTCCCTGACCTTTTGTCTTTCCTCAGCTCCCAAGTGTGGAGCCTCCTCAGCTATCATATCATCAAGCTTGTCTGCAACCTTGTTGGTAGGGGCCCCCGAGTTATTGTCTATCTGGAGGCATAGGTCTCCTATGACGACTTGATCGACCATAACTACATCTGAATCGACCTCAGTGGTGTTAGAGTGACGTGTCGACTCAAGCATGACCTCGTCATTTGAGCGATAGGTCGACTCTACCACGTTGGTGATTGTTGACAGTCGGGTAGTTTTGGTGGCGGCGAGACAGCTTCAAGTAACCAGCAGCAGTCTCAATCTCTAGCTCCCTTTTCTTTCTTTCTCTTAGAACATGATCCAGATAAGCACGAGCTGTGCCTTGTACGCAACCCACTCCGGCGGGTGTGGGGAACTTTACTCGGCCGATGAGGAATTGATGCTACCATTCCGAGAGCGACTGTCCAGGAATTCCAAGTATGGCGGCATAGTCACTATTTACATCAATTACGATAAATTGTACCTTCGAGACAATCTGAGGGGTCTTGGCCTAGGTCGACGTCGAGCACTATCGGCCTTTAGCATCAACTCGGTGGTTGGTGAAGCCCTCCAACTGCCATCATATCTCTCATTTGTTCATCATTAAGGCCCATTTCCTTGAAAGTTTTGTAAAACAAAATATCCTTGCAGGCCCCCGTGTCGACTAAGAGTCTGCTCGTCGTACATCCATCAATGAGACCTGGGATGACGAGAACTTGCTCCCTAGCCGCCATATTTGTTGCCAATTCGTGGGGTAGAAGGCGATTGCCTCATCTCTTATTTCTCTCCTTGGAGGCACATGTGGGGCCTTATTAAGCTGGAATATCTTGTGCTTGATGGCCGTGTTGCTTGCTTGTTCCCCAGGTTCAGTCTAGGCTGCCTAGGTCCTTGTTGCCCACCTGCTGGCTGCTCACCTCCCCCGGCTTGAGGTCTCTTCACATAAGCTTCGAGTCTCCACTGGTCGACCATTCGCCGGATGATACGCTTTAATCCCAAGCAATCCTCTCGTGAGATGACCGGTGTCTTTGTGGTAGTCGCGGTACTTGCTGTTGTCCCGCCTAAACTTGTTGCTGGATTCATTGGGACCGGAGGAGCCGGCTCGACGGCATTCAAAATCTCGGTTCGACTCACCGTAAGTGAGGAGTGAAAGCTTCGGGCACCTTCTCTCGTCGCCCTAGTTACTGTTCTTTCCATTTTTATTGTTCCCCCATTCTTGTTGGAGTCTTTTTATCGTCGGCGACTTCAACCTTGGGGCTCTTACCATTCTTCTTTTCTTTCCTTTCCTCGGCCGGAGCGACATTATACACCTTTTCAAACAACTCTGTCGAGTTGTGACCGTTCGGGCTTGTGAGCTCGTAGTCCATGTCTTCGAGGAAATACCACTTCGGAAGCAATTGATTACTTCCACTGTACGTGAGGTCTTCCTCTATTTTATCAACCATCTCTTTGAACTTGGTGAAATAGCTCATCGAGCTTTCATTCTTACCTGCACCAAGTTATTCGGATCGATGACGGTTATCTTTCGAGCTCCTGCGGTCGAGAAGCGATCTAAGAATTTTGTTACGAAGGATGTCCACGTGGTGATACTACCGGCCCAAACCATTGAACCAAGTTAAGGTGCCCCGGTTAGTGTGCTTAGGAGAGCCTTGCACATGTTGTCATCCTCATTGGCGACAAAACACATAGTGGCTTCCGGATGTGATATGTGGCTCCTGGCATTTGTCGACCCAGTACTTCTCCGTAAGAGGCAACCCGAAAGTAGGAGGAGGTCGACTATCTCGATTTCTTTGGAAAAGGTCGAAGAGCAAAGTCAATTCGTTCAACCTTTCCCGTCTCTTTTTCTTCTCCTCTTCCCATTGCTCAAATTTCTTTTTCATCAACAACCATTCTACGGCATCGGGTCTCTCATCTCCTGGAGGGGAGCGGCATTCGACCTACGGCCTTCACTCCTAGGGGAGTCACTGCCTACTCCTCCTGTCTCTGTGGGAATTGGCTCTCTACGATCGGGCGGGGATCTATGCTGTTACTTCTTTGAGGCGACTGCGCCTCTCGGCAGATGGCGACTGCGCTGTCCTCTCTTATAGGCGACTGCGCCCATTTACGTCTCTTTGAGACCACGATCTACGAGTTCGCGCCGGAGAAACATGCACATTTCTATTGGGCATTAAGCGTGTCCTTAAGTCGGGCGAGCCTCCTGTTCTCTATTTACGGTGAGTGGCCCTCGGGTCGTTACTCGGCACATGCACGATGGTAGGAGCTCGCCGAACTATCCCTGTTGTCACCATTCCGTCCCACACCTTCATTTGGCCTCATACTCCTAGCACTGTTGTCCATTAGAGACACAGTACGATCCACTCTTTCAGAACGCACGTCGGCCTGCTCTGCTTCTTCCATAGCTATTAGGTCGGCCAAAATCTGGGCCCTCTCTAACATCATCTCTTTCTTGCTCATAGGGTTGGTGGAGGGACCTGCTCTGTGTCCAACGTTCACCTGAGCAATTGGACGTTTAGGAGGGGGTGGAGCTCCTTGCCCATCCATGTGCCTTTTGCCTCTCCTTGTGTCGTGCAAACCCCTGCCATCAACGATACTGGTAGAGCGTGTGGCTCTACCATGAGGACGATTTGGTGGTGGAGGAGGCAAATTCAAGTTTTCAGCATTTGCATTTGCATTAGTGTTGTTGTTGTTCGCTTCTTCATGCCCAAGTGAAGCCTCGGATACGTGTCCGTCCGAAGTCACCATTGTTGCAGGTTGTTAAAAATTTCGAGGTCAAGTTAAAGCACGTTTCCGGCAATGGAACCAAGCGATCTGCGGGAATTGTGCTTATCAATCTTCCTCCACGTGGCGGGGTGATCACCCGGCTCCTTGACCTGAAAAACGGGTAACCCACGACTAGCCGGATGTGTCTCGGCGAAGACGCTCGGGCGTGAGTAAGATCACGGTTGTATATAGCTCAAAATGTATAGAATAATGAATTCGATAACAAAAATGGCGATTACCTTTCACCGTTTGGTAGTGATGAAGTATTTATAGGCAAGAGTGATGTATTTTTGGGGAGGCGGCATGTCCTCCGAGATTATAGCGGCGGTTACTTGGTCATGGGCACGTGTCTATAACGGTCCACCGATTTGTAGGGATGTAGTTGTGAGAATTGATTGACCAAATAAGCCGGCAAGTGTCGGTCGTCACTTCTTGATTTAGGTCGAGGTCGCCACTCGTGGAATGGTCGACTTGTCGGGTAGAGCATGGTTCGTACCCGAATAGTAGCATGGATCATGAGGTCGGACTAAGTTAGGTCGGGACCTGTAAGTCGGACCATGGGCTTAGTCGACTGATGTTTGAGATGGGCCTTGGGCCTTGTTCTGATTGGATTAGTTTCATTGAGAATGTGGGTGCCAACGCCATCTGTGATTGGGCTTTACTCGTTTGGCCCAATTCGACACTTTTGGTATGTTCAATTTTCATTGTTTCTTCTTCCTACCAAATAAATTTCTCTGCACAGTTCTTCATAAATTGGGGGTTTGGCTCCCATAAAATCAAGTAATTCGTTTACCTCAAGAAGTTCTTTGATGAGAATTCCTACTTCAGAATCATAGAAGTTAGGTTTGATGAAGTAACCATGAGCATCTGGGTACATTGCTTTTGGGTCTGCCATTGATGTCTAAAAAGAATTAGGGTTGAAGAGATACGATGGTGGATTGGAGAGGGAAGGAGACAAATTTTAAACTGAGAGTTAATGGAACAGGGATTTTAGTGATTCCGAGAGGAGAGAGAGACAAATAATGAGTGGAAAGTGGGTTTTAATGAGCATTGGGGGTTTCAAAGTTTAGTAACTGTTCATATGAATAGTGGTCTTTACCCTTCCCCACGTTGAGACATTAATTCCCACAAAACACAAGAAGAACATTCTCTTTTTCAAGGAGTTTTGCAGGGGAAGAGACGGCGAAGGAAGTGACAATTGTGAGCAATTAACATAATCAAATCACTTAAAGGTTGCTTTAACCTAGCTGTTGAAAGAAAACTCTGACAGTTAAGCTAGTTTGAATGATGATGGCTGTCTGAGATAGCTAGGTGAAAATTGCCTATAAAACAGTGACAACTTCAGAGGAAAATTATTCAGATTTATTTACAAACACAAATGGGTAGATTTTCCTCAAAGTTTAATCCAAAAATTATGGCTCAAACAGCAAAACAATTGGTCTTTGGGAAAAATTGTGAGGATGATTTGATGAGTGATGAAATGGAGATAGAGAGAGAGTCTTTCAATATTGTTGAAAGTTCAGAGAGAGTGAATGATAAGGGTAAGAACAAGAGAGTGAGGGTTGATCAAGACATAGAGATGAAGGAGGTAGTTGTCAGGGAAAAGGTTGACAGTAAAGAGGGAGAGGGAATAAGGCTTTTTGGGAAGACAATCAAAGTTGATCAAGGAGAGTCAAGTAAGGAAAAGAGTAAGGTAGAAAGGGTATACACATTGGGGGAGTTGGTAAAGCAGGACAGGGCTCAGACAGCTATGGAGAGAAGCTTAGCTGTCAGGAAGAAGGTTGAGCAATATAAGCTTTATACACCTGTGAGCAGGGATTCTCTCTCTCTCCAGGAGTTGGTTTGTTGGAGGGGAGAGGAGATAACTTTGCAGGAGTGCATATATCTCCTTCTTCAACAATCTCATACCTATTCAACCAGGTTATAGGTTGCTTCAGCCCTGCAAGAGTACCTGCTGTGGAGAGAGTGGAGTCAAGTGTTGGTCAACCATTTGCAATCACAGGGAATGGTTCTTTTTCAGGAGATTTTAGCTTTGTGACTCCAATGGAGGGATTGCTTCAGCCATATGATGCAGTTGAAGAGTGGTGGCCTAGAAGGGCAATTCCTTCTCTCCAATATTGATCACTTCCATTGATCCTTTCTTGGAGAGGCACCCAGTGTGGTTGCAGAGGTACCAACAGACCTTGCAATCAACTCGGGAGGCTAGAAATGAAGGAATGAGTCTTTGGAGGAGGGTGCAGGAAGACTGTGACATTTCCAAAGAATGTCTGACAGCTAAGATGAAGGTTTGAAGAGGAGAGTAGGTTTTGAAGATTGTATGGTTTGGAGGAAGTTTTTGTTGGGTGAATGAAGATGAGAGAGAAGGATTTTATGGGTTTTTTGTATGTTTTTGTTGTTGTTTTTGATTTTCATGGGTTTTGGAGAGATAGCTATCAGAGGATGGCTATCAGGAATGTTTATGAGGGAATAGCTGTCAGGCAACATTGTGACAGCATTACCCAGTATGTAAGCCTCTTTTTATTTATGAAGAAAAAAAAAACCTTTTTTTTTTATTTTGGCAAATTTATCATGCCAAGCATGGCTCTTAGTGTCTCAAATATCTTTTCATCCATGGCTTTTGTGAGAATATCAGAGACATTATCATCAGTGCAAACTTTTGCAAGGTTGATATTCCCTTTTTCAACATGATCCCTGATGAAATGGTGTCTGACCTCAATATGCTTTGTTTTTGAGTGTTGGACAGGGTTTTCTGTCATGGCAATAGTACTTGAGTTTTCACAGAAGATGGGAATGTTGGATAATTCAATTCCAAAGTCTTGAAGTTGACTTTTAAGATAGAGAATTTGTGAACAACACAAGCCTGCAGCAATATACTCAGCCTCAGCTGTTGAGGTGGCTACTGAGGTTTACTTTTTGCTTGACCATGAAATGATTCTTGAGCCAATAAGCGGCATCCACCACTTGTGGATTTTCTATCTAGATTACATCCGGCATAGTCGAATCGGTGAATCCAATTAGAGAGAATGGGGATTCGGTGGGATACCACAAGCCAAAATCGGGGTTCCTTTGAGATATCTTAGAATTCTCTTGACGACGAGAGAGATGAGATTCCTTGGGATTAGCTTGAAATCTAGCACAAAGACATACACTAAACATAATGTCGAGTCTTGAAGCTGTTACATAAAGAAGAGATCCAATGTAGCTTACGTAAAGTGTTGGATTTACACTTTGACCATCTAGATCAGCATGGAGTTTGGTTGTGGTTGACAAGGGTGTTTTGGCAGGGGAAGCAGTTTGCATGTCAAACTTCTTGATCATATCTCTTGTGTATTTAGCTTGGTTAATGAAGATTCCTTCCTTCATTTGCTTGACTTGAAGACCCAAGAAGAAAGTAAGCTCACCAATCATACTCATTTCAAGCGGTCTTTCATAATATCTCCAAATTCGGTGCATAATTCTTCATTTGATGAACCAAAAATGATGTCATCAACATAGACTTGGATTAGCAACTGATCATTTCCATATTTCTTGATAAACAAAGTGTTATCAATATGGCCCTTGGTAAATCCTTTGCCAAGGAGATATCTAGATAGAGTATCATACCTAGCTCTTGGTGCTTGTTTAAGCCCATACAATGCTTTGTCCAATTTGTACACATGATCAGGGAACTTTGGGTGCTCAAAACCAGGGGGTTGAGATACAAACACCTTTTCATTTAATACTCCATTTAGAAAGGCACTTTTGACATCCATTTGGAATACTTTCATCTTTTTGAATGAAGCATAGGCAAGGAATAGCCTAATAGCTTCAAGTCTTGCAACAGGTGCAAAAGTCTCATCATAGTCAATACCTTCTTCTTGTCTGTATCCTTGGGCAACCAACCTAGCTTTGTTTCTTATCACAACACCTTCTTCATTCATCTTATTTCTGAAAACCCATCTTATTCCAATGACAGTTTGGTTTCTTGGTTTAGGAACAAGTTGCCACACTTTGTTTCTTTCAAACTGCTCTAGTTCTTCTTCCATGGCTTCAATCCAGTCAGCATCTTGGAGTGCTTCATTTATTTTCTTTGGTTCCACTTGGGATATGAATGCACTCATGAGAAAAGGGATGTTGTCTGGAACTGGGGTTTTATCAATTTGAAGGCTGATGTAAAGATCTTTATTGGGTGGAATGATGTGGGTAATGGTGGTTTCATCATTGGTTTTGGGAGGAGAAAGAGGTTTATTGGATGGAGATGGAAGGTGGCTAGAAGATGGATTATATGAGGAATTGGGATGGCTGTCAGCTAAGGGTTGGCTGTCAGCTAAGGGAAAATTTTGAGGAGGGTCAGTCAAGGATTGACCATTTATTTGAATATTTTCTTCCTCATCAGTTGGGTTGAGAGTGGGAGAGATTCTTTGTTGACTTGGTTGGCTGGATTGATTGTTGATGAGAGTGAGATGGTTCATGGGCATGCAGCAGGATGGTGTCGAGATGAGTTTCTTGGAACCATGTATGGAAGATTTGATGAATCTTGTTCATGATTGAGAATAGATGAGTCAAGAATAGGAGATGCTTCAGGAAGATTATCTAGGTTTCCCAAACCTTCATCAAAATCACACAACTCAGTTACACTTTGATCATTGTTTTCATCAAAGTCAACATGAATTGATTATTCCACAACAAGTCTTCTTTTGTTGTAAACTCTATAAGCTTTGCTTGTGTTGGAGTATCCAAGAAATATTCCTTCATCACTTTTGGAGTCAAATTTGTCCAAATTGTTCTTGCCATTGTTGTGAATGAAGCATCTACTTCCAAAGCTGTGAAAGTAGGAAATGGTAGGGACTTTGTTATTCCACAATTCATATGGAGTCTTCTTGTGGAACTTGTTGATTAGTGTTTTGTTTTGAGCATACACTGCAAAGAGTAATGTGACTTCACCCCAAAAATACTTTGGGAGATTGTGTTCAGACAGCATTGTTCTTGCTGCCTCACAGATTGTCCTGTTCTTCCTTTCAGCAACACCATTTTGTTGGGGAGTTCTTGGGGCTGAAAAATTGTGATCAATGCCTTTGGAATCACAATACTCTTCTACTCCAGTGTTCTCAAATTCCTTCCCATGGTCAGATCTGATCTTGATGATGGATGTCCCTTTTTGATTTTGAATTTTATTGAACAGCTTTATCAGACAGCTAAGGGTGTCACTTTTGGATTCAAGAAGAATAATCCAAGTGAATCTTGTGAAATCATCAACAACAACTAGGGAGTATCTTTTTCCTCCTAAAGATCTAGTTCTTATGGGTCCAAAAAGATCCATATGAAGCAGTTCAATAGGTCTTGAGGTGTCCAACTTAGTCTTGGGTTTGAATGAAGATTTCTTTTGCTTCCCACATTGGCATGCTTTGCAAAGTTTATCCTTTTTGAATGGGATCTTTGGTAGACCTCTGACAAGATTGGAATTTGCAAGCTTGGAAATGGTTTTGTGATTGAGGTGAGCCAATCTCTTGTGCCATAGCCATGACATATCAGATTGATTGAAAGACAGAAGGCAGTGAGCATTTGAGGTTTCCACAATCTCTAAGTTTAAGCAATAGAGATTTCCTTTTCTTGATCCAGTTAGGATGACTTTATTGTTTTTATCTTTAACTGTGCATTTATCCTTAGTGCAAACAACATGATATCCCTTATCACAGATTTGACTTATGCTGATCAAATTGTGTTTGAGACCCTCTACATAAGACACATTTGTAAAAATGATATCTTTTGTAATAAGATTTCCTGATCCTTTGACCTTAGCTTGGGAATTGTCACCAAAGGTTACATTTGGACCATTTTTAGGGGAATATTGTTGCAGCCAGTCTTTATTGAAGGTCATATGTCTACTACAACCACTATCTAAATACCAAAGTCCTTTCCTAGGTACCTGCAAAACAGAGAGTAAATTTTATGGTACCCCTTTTTATTCTTTTGGGTCCAAAGGATTAGTTTTTCTTTGGAACCCTAGCTTTGTTCATTGGTCCCTTGTTGAATAACTGAATAAAGAAAATAAACAGAAACTGAAAAGAAAGAGTAGAAGTGTTTAGAGAATTTTGGCTCAGGCCCAAGTATCCATTTGATCTGAAATTCAGCCACAATTCAAGGTCACCGATCCAAGGTGTTATTATGTAATCGAAAGGCAGCAAAGCAGTCCAAGAACATAGTTACAGACCCCAATAAAGCAGCCAGCCTAAACAGAAAACAACTCCGGACAGCCACAATAGAAGCCACAACTCTGGACAGCCTAACCTCAAAACCACAACCCACACTCTCTATTTGCCTCGACAAGCAACACACACACACACTGCTCAAATCAATCTTAGCTTTAAGGGAGAGACAACCTAAGAAATCAGAATAGGGAAGCAAGAATTCACCAAGAAAGCAACCCACGAATCTATTCACTGTCAAACTCTCTGACTCTCTCTATTTACCCGAAGAGAAAACCCCAAAAAGTGTGTATAAACAACGTGTGTTGTTGTGACTGCAAGGGAGAGGGTGGGGGGTTTATATAGGGGCTGAAGGGGAGAAGAGATAAGAAGAAGCTTACCTGAATCGATCGAATCAACCTTGGCGCTAGCGGCGAAATCGCCAGAGAAGAACCGTAATGAGATATTGCAAACAACGACTTGAAGAAGAGACCAAGTCAAAGTCTCTTTACTTTCTAACTCCACGACTAGGCTGAGAAAAGAGGGAAGGATTTTGGGCCAGAAAACATTTATGGGACACAACATATTGGGTTGCTCCTTTTTTGGGCCCAAGCCCATAAATAGAGGTGTCCATTTGGTTAAACGGACTAGTAAACCGACCGATTTTTAACCGGTCAAAACCGGTTTAACCGTAACCGGTTTTTCCAAGGTTCGGTTTCGATTGATGTATTTCAAAAACCGTAAACCACCGATTTTGAGCCGCCGGTTTTATGCTCAACCGAGTCATGAGGGTTGCTCGGTCGAGCAAGACATTTTCCAGTAAATGTTTACCATTTAACGGTCATACTCGACCGAGTCATATGAGTTGCTCGACCGAGGGGGTCATTTTCCAGTGTGCATTTCCATTTAACGGTCATGCTCGGCCGAGTCATATGAGTTGCTCGGCCGAGCAGAATGCCAAAACCCATTCCAAAGGGTATGCTCGACCGAGCAACACCAAAGACTCGGCCGAGCAGATCCAAACCGGATAAACTGGAGGTTAACCGGAAAACCGATAAATTGTTGAACCGTCAAACCTTAACAGATTTGACCGGTTATCCGGTTCGATTTCAGTTTATGGAAATTGAGGTTGAAAACCGCCGGTTTCAACTGGCTAACCGCCGGTTCACCGAACCGGCCACCTCTACCCATATACTTAACAACAACAATCTCCAGATTTCACAAAGGCTTGATAAAAAATCACAGGGGTTGGGGTGTTTTCTGCAAAAGAGAAATGTTGCTCTCAGGAAATAGTACCCTAAGTTTGCTTTTGTAGTGTTAAGTTCTTTAGCATCTGAAAGCAGCAAAACAAAATCAAATAAACCTTGGGTTTGTTTTGCAAACAAAACCAAAAATCAAACCTTCATGTTTTTACTTTTTCTTTTTGGCCGAGAGTGAAATGCGAATTGAAATGGTCTCCTCCTAGCTTTGAGGGAGAGACAACCTAAGAAATCAATCTTAGCTTTGAGGGAGAGACAACCTAACCTCAAAACCACAACCCACACTCTCTATTTGCCTCGCCAATTGCAACACACACACACACACATTGCTCAAATCAATCTTAGCTTTGAGGGAGAGACAACCTAAGAAATCAGAATAGGGAAGCAAGAATTCACCAAGAAAGCAACCCATGAATCTATTCACTGTCAAACTCTCTCACTCTCTCTATTTACCCGAAAGAGAAAACCCCAAAAAGTGTGTATAACCAACGTGTGTTGTTGTGACAGCAAGGGAGAGGGTGGGGGGTTTATATAGGGGCTGAAGGGGAGAAGAGATAAGAAGAAGCTTACCCGAATCGATCGAATCAACCTTGGCGCTAGCGGCGAAATCGCCAGAGAAGAACCGTAATGAGATATCGCAAACAACGACTTGAAGAAGAGACCAAGTCAAAGTCTCTTTACTTTCTAACTTCACGACTAGGCTGAGAAAAGAGGGAAGGATTTTGGGCCAGAAAACATTTATGGGACTCAACATATTGGGTTGCTCCTTTTTTGGGTCGAAGCCCATAAATAGAGGTGTCCATTTGGCTAACCGGACCGGCAAACCGGCCGATTTTTAACCGGTCAAAACTGGTCAACCGGTTTAACCGTAATCGGTTTTTTCAAGGTTCGTATTCGGTTGGTGTATTTCAAAAACTGTGAACCACCCGTTTTGAACCGTCGGTTTTGAACCGGGTTTTATGCTCGGCCGAGTCATGAGGGTTGCTCGGTCGAGCAAGACATTTTCTAGTAAGTTTTTACCATTAACGGTCATACTCGACCGAGTCATATGAGTTGCTCGGCCGAGGGGGTCATTTTCCAGTGTGCATTTCCATTTAACCGTCATGCTCGGCCGAGTCATATGAGTTGCTCGGCCGAGAAGAACGCCAAAACCCATTCCAAAGGGTATGCTCGACCGAGTAACACCAAAGACTCGGCCGAGCAGATCCAAACCGGATAAATCGGAGGTTAACCGGAAAACCGATAAACCGTTGAACTGTCAAACCGTAACCGGTCTGGCCGGTTATCCGGTTCGGTTTTGGTTTATGGAAATTGAGGTTGAAAACCGCTGGTTTCAATGGGCTAACTGCCGGTTCAACCGAACCGGCCACCTCTACCCATACACTTAACAACAACAATCTCCAGATTTCACAAAGGCTTGATAAAAAATCACAGGGGTTGGGGTGTTTTGTGCAAAAGAGAAATGTTGCTCTCAGGAAATAGTACCCTAAGTTTGCTTTTGTAGTGTTTTAAGTTCTTTAGCATCCAAAAGCATCAAAACAAAATCAAATAAACCTTGGGTTTGTTTTGCAAACAAAATCAAAAATCAAACCTTCGTGTTTTGATGCCCTGTAATTAAATGTTGAACAGCCAACAAGGGCTACGGTATTTATTAGTTTTTTCATACTTCAATCTGCATTATTCATTACAAGAGAAACACACACATACATACACACACAAATACTTCAAGTGGTTCAACTTTCAAAACCATTTACATTTTCGACAGGGATGGCTGCTATATGGTTCCCAAGAGTAGCGTCTTTTTTAGCTCGTACTGCTCAAACCTTTGTTTTGCGTAGGTTATGTGATCAAACTCACAACTGTTTGAATAGTACTGCATTCATGATAAGATCCATCAGAAAACTCGACTCCATATATACCACCTATCATGAACTTATATACTATAAGTTTTTGTTTTATTATTATTAATCATTAATTAATAAATCTCAGGAATACATACTAAGATTATTCCCCATAAACCACATATTAGATGGCATGCTAGTGTATATTTCTCTACATCATGGACAAGCTCGTCAACTTCTGCATCGCAGGGTTGATGTGATCCTAATTACATCAATTGAGACTTTATTCATATAGAAAAAAGGGTCGTACTTAAAAGAATTCAACTTGTCTAGTGAAATTCATCTCTACGTTTAAGGAGACTTACATAACTCTCATCTATAGTGCAATTTAAATCAGGAACGAGCCAACTAAACTAACCTGTAGAACTTAGATATTGGCAAATAAATTTTTGTCGCTCCTCCATATCTGTCAAAGTATTAAACAAAAGAAAAAGAAATTCTCAAATTAAATAAGTAATTAATTTCAAGTATTCTACTTTGTTATTGTTCCTTGCACCGTATGAAAAATGTTAGTAGTATTCCTATTAGTGTGTTATTTAAAACAAACTGCGTACCTGGGTACTTGTTGTAGTCTAAAATGTGAGGGGTATCAGTTAGATAGTTTGCAGCCATTTCACAAAAGTAATTTGCAATGTCATAAGCTAGAGGATTGTGAAAGGCCCTTTGTTGATATGCAGATGATCAGACAGCTATGGTTTGGCTTAGCTGTCAGATGATAGTTTGAATTGTGCAGCGGAATAAGAGAGACTTGAAATAATGATAGGACAAGAAACACAAAGAAATAATGCAAGTGTGTGAGTGTGATTGCAAAAATGTAATAACACAGAGAATTTAAAGTGGTTCAGAGTTCACTCCTCCTACATCCACCCCCACTGTCAATCTTGACAAGTGAGATCAATTTTATTATAATCTTTAATCAACAAAAATTACAAATGATTGATTCAGGCAAGTTCCTTGAACTTCCTCTTCCTAATTAGTACAGTCAACTAGGGATACACTTAAAGTACAGTCTTAAGTGTTTTTACAACTTGAAGTACAGTCTCAAGATTTTACAAAGCAAATAATACACTCAAAGTACAGTCTTGAATGATTACAAACTAGTTCTACACCTAAAGTACAGTCTTAGGATTTTGGAATTTGTGAATTAACACACTAAGGGGTGTTTTGTTGTGGAGGCAAAGGTTTTGGGGTGAGGGTTTGGTTTGGGACAGAGTTTAAAGGGTAAGGATTGGTGAGTGAGTGTGTGAATTACAGGAGGTGTGTGTGGGTGTAAGGGAGAGGTTTGAATTTGTGAAAAAGAGTATTTTTCAAAAGTATTTTGTGTAGAGGATGAATTCCTCTATTTATACCCTTCAATATAGCCGTTGGAATATGACTGTTGTAGCTACATTAATGAGCCTTGACTGGTCTTTGCCTCACTTGTCCACTTGCAGGTATTCATGAGCTGGCTTGAGCTGTGGCTTGAACTGAGAGCTTCTAGAAGGTCTTCAGTGGTCTTCATTGGTCTTCATTGGTCTTCAATGATGAACTTGACAGCTGTGAAGATCCAGGTTCCACTTTGGTTGAGATTGTGGTAACAGAGATTGAGACAAAGTGATGGCTATCAGAGGAAAGAAGTCATGGCTGTCAGATCATACAAGGCTTAGCTATCAGAGATGTTCTCTAATAAGGACTGAGATGCACTTTGATGATCTTTGATGGCTTAGAGAGAGAATATGATTCATGTTTTTGATTGATTGTAATCATTGTATACAACAGAATCATAGCTATAAAACTCATAGCTGTCAGAGAAAAGGATCATGACTGACAGTCTTCCTCTTTTGATATAAACCCTGTTCTATATATATATTCCTTTATCAAAACCAACTAACTAAGACATTGATCAAAGTTAGGTCCTAACAGATTGTAACTGGCAAACTCATAATCCTGTGAATTAAATCAGAAAGTCAATTAGTCGTACTATGATTATCGACTGCAGTAAACTAATTGAGCATAAAACTCACGATTAATGTAATGTTTCTTGTTTTTTCATCAAACATTATGTTTCCACATTGCAAGTTGAAAGGCCCTTGTTTGATATGCAAATGATCAGACAGCTATGGTTTGACTTAGCTGTCAGATATTTAATTAATTGTGCAGCGGAATAAGTAAGGCTTGAAATAATGATAGGACAAATGAACACAATGGAATAATGCAAGTGTGTGAATTGTGTTTGCAGAAAGTAATAACACAGAGAATTTAAAGTGGTTCAGAGTTCACTCCTCCTACATCCACCCCCACTGTCAATCTTGACAAGTGAGATCAATTTTATTATAATCTTAATCAACAAGAATTACATATGATTGATCAGGCAAGTTCCTTGAACTTCCTATTCCTAATTAGTACAGTCAACTAGGGATACACTTAAAGTACAGTCTTAAGTGTTTTTACAACTTGAAGTACAGTCTCAAGATTTTACAAAACAACTAATACACTCAAAGTACAGTCTTGAGTGTTTACAAATTATTTCTACACCTAAAGTTCAGTCTAAGGATTTGGAGTTTGTGAATTAACACACTAGGGTTGTTGTTGTTTAAACAGGGGTTTAAGGCTGAAGGTTTTTGGTTTGGAACAGTGTTTGAAGGGTAGGGATTGGTGTGTAAGGTTTGGATTACTGGAGGTGTGTAGGGATGCAAGGGAAAGGTTTATGGACTGTGAAAAAGAGTATTTTTCAAGAGTGGTTTGTGCAGAGGATGAACTCTTCTATTTATAGCCTTCAATGTAGCCGTTGGAATATGACTGTTGCAGCTCCATTAATGAGTCTTTGACTGGTCTTTGCCCCACTTGTCCACTTGCAGGTCTTCATGAGCTGGTTTGAACTGAAGGCTTCCAGAAGGTCTTCAATGGTCTTCAAAGGTGAACTTGACAGCTGTGAAGATACAGGATCCATCTTGGTTGAGATTGTGGCAGCAGAGTATGAGACAGAGTGATGGCTGTCTGAGGGATTGAAGCCATAGCTGTCAGATCATAACAAGGCTTAACTATCAGAGATGATCTCTAATAAGGATTGAGATGCACTTGATGATCTTGATAGCTTAGAGAGGGAATATGATTCATGTTATTGATTGATTGTAACCAATGTATAAGGCAGAATCATAACTGTCAGATAAACTGAAAGATGAACAGAAGTTGATTTGGTCGGTCATGGACTTAGCTGTCAGAGTGAAGGATCATGACTGACAGATTTCATCTTTTGATATAAACCCTGTTCTATATATATATTCCTTTATCAAAACCAACTAACTAAGACATTGATCAAAGTTAGGTCCTAACAATTTCCCCCTTTTTGGTAAAGGAAGATCTATTTAGAACATGTCTTCACAGTTAATGATAAGAAATATAATAATGAAAGAAATAATTCAGGGATTCATAGCATTCACAAGTAATCAGAATGAGATTGAAATACTTGGATTTGATCTTAAGAAGAGAGAAGTTCACATATTACATCCATAAATACTGAACCAAACAAAATAGATTGTTTCAACCACAAAAAAAATGTTCCATAATAATACAATTCAATCATCAGCCAGTTGATCATAGAACTCTTCTCTTTCTTGCCTGACTGAAATGAGCTCATTTCTTTCTTCCTCCAGTTCTTTTCTCATATCTGGCTCAACCCCTCTGTAATAGAACACATTGTTCCATTCCCAAGTCATCCTCTCATCATATTTGAAGAACTTATCTTCCTTTTCTTTCAGTTAAGCCCTTGTAAGAGGCATCTGATCATTTCTTATTCTCATTGTGCCCCACAAATGCTTCTTCTTGTTCCTTGTTTTCTTGCTTTTCTTGGGCACATTGGATGGTTCTGGTTGAGTCTGAACTGGGGCTTGAGCTTCAAGGGACATATGAGAGGATTGCTGAGGAGGATTGGAGATGGTAGAAGATGGAATTATTATGGGAGAGTCTTGATCTGGGCTTGGAGGATCATCATCATCATCATCACTGTCAGAGTCTGAGGAAAGATCAATAACATTATTGGCTCTGTTTTGGCTGACAGCTATGGATTCTCTGAACTGTTTGATCTCTGGAATAGAGATCAATTTCATGAAGTGAGAGTTCTCATTGGGTGAGTTGAAGATAATGGGATCAACAGAGATGAAGGGTGAAAGATAGGGCTCAATGCCAGGATTTAGGGTTGGAAGAAAGATTTTGACCTTTTTGCTTATCAAAAGCATAAGAGCACACTTTTGTTCAAACAGATGGAGAAAAATGATTTTGCAAGCTCAATGCACAAGGTGAAGACTAGACCTTTTGGCATAAAGAGACATGAATTGAGTGATGGAGAGAGAAGTTGACTGAAGAGAATTTCCCAATCAAGAAGTGTGTTGGGAGTGATGAATTTTGGGAAGGATGGGATTTGGTGAACAAAATTAGAGGTTGATGATGTCCTTGACACTTTCCACTCTTCATAGGCAAAGAAAACCAATTCTGCAAGGTTTCTTGCCACCACAATCATACCATTTCTTGATAGTTCCCAGGATTTAGGATAAGTGAAAGGATTTACAATTTCTGGGATATGAGTCACATGGGCTAACCTTGTCCTTGCTGCCTCGATAGAAGAAATAGAGAAATCAATGCCACAGCTAAGCATCCAAGGTTCTTTCTTGGGAAGATAGGCTTGATTTAGAGTGGGAGGAATGGAATGACTTGGAGGGCTGTCAGGACTGTCAAGGATGGAATCACTATCAGACACATCTTGGCCTTGTCCAGCTAGGATTGGACTATGAGGGGAGGCTTCAACAGTTTCATTTTCTGGGATTGGAGAAATTGGCTTGGGAGGAGCAGAGATATGGGTTGAAAAAGTAGGGATTGAATCAGAGGATTGACCAAGACCTTGCTTGAGGAGATCAGAACAAAATTGAGATTTTAGGAGGTTTAAGGCTGCCCTGACTTCTCCTTTGTTCAACTTTTGTTCAAGAATGGTTACAAGAGCTGCCTCATTGTCTGGGGTTCCATCAAATACAAGTCCCTTGCAGGCATTCATGATTGTTTCTCCCTTTGAGACAAGATTGGGATCAATTTCAACCCCTACCTTCTTAAGACTTTGAATAACCTCAGTTGTCTTATCAAGATTCCCCCTATCAATTTCAACATTTGGGGCAGGTTCATTCATAGGCTCAGTTTCAAGAATAGAAGGTATGGTTTGGGTATCTACTCCCATAGCTGTCACCTTGGGATTGCTAGATGACTCTCCTGGTCCACTCTTTTTCTTCATGAACCTAGACTTGAGTTCATCTATAGCTATCATTGAATCCTCTTTACTTAGAACATCATCAAGAAATATGAGAGCAGCTTTTTCAGTATCAGGGTTCCCATCCAACTCAATAGCATCAATGGCTCTCAAAATTTTGGCTAACTGTTGAGGTTGGGCAGAGGGGGTATTATCATCAGTGTTCCCCCTTAAAGGTTGCTTCTCTGATGGTTCATTGAGATTGAGGATTGCTTCTATAGCTGACAGATGATCAGAGCTAGGTGTGGATGACTTATCTACTATTGGACTGACAGTTGTGGATTTTGGAGAAGGGGAAGGGGTATTTATTTTGGTTTTCTTGGCCTTGGGTGCTTTCTTTTCTGGTTTTCTTTTCTGTGGCAAAGATTTAGAGGGAAGGGATAAGGAGGATTGTACCTTGGATCTGGTGATAGCCTGCCTGGTGGGGATAGCTGTCAGAGATTGTTTGCCTTTATGCAGAGTTTTGGACAGGTTAATAGCTGCCTGAAGCTCTCGAGGATCTATATCAGCATTACCAGCATCAGCTTGACCCATGGTGTCATCTCCATGACTGTCAACAGCACCCCTTTCTTCATCCTCTTTTCCATGGCCGTCAGACAAGGTTCTTTCACTGTCAGCCACTTGAGCATCCTTGTTTTTGCCTTTTCCATGAGGTACCACAATCTTCTTTAACAGCCCTGTCTTCTTAACATTGGACTTTACACCCCTCTTTCTTATCCTATAACTTGTAGCCAATGCTACCAAATCCTTCCAATGTTCAATCTTCTTCCTTGTTTCTTCCTGCAACTTTTCTTGTGTTTCAATAAAACTACTAGTGCTTACATCATCTCCACCTCTCATTACAACACTTTTCTTTTGTTTTAACACAAAAGTTCTGTCATTGAAGCACTTTGTCTCTGACAGCTTTCCAGTCTTCAGCCATTTCTTGTGTAGTGGAGGATTGAGCTTGGGAATCAGGGCATCAAGTATTCCACTCATGAATCTAAAGTTGTTCATTTTTCCACCTTGTTTTTTGAATTTTAGAGAAGAGGTTGAGGCTGCAAGCTGGAAGTTGTGGAGTAGAACTATGCACCAGTTTGTGTCTTTGGTCATCAGGCTCAGCAACTGCTTCCATTCATTTGCTCCCATTTGGTCAAATGAAGATTGCTTGCCATCAATGGCTTTGTTGACCACATCCATAAGGGTTGACTTGAAGATATCAGCTTTGTCTTTGACCATTGCCTTGTCCTGTACACTCTTGAAGTCATGAACTTTAACACCAAAGAATTTTTCATATATAATCTTCAATCTTTCTAACCCTCTATCCCAAATGTTCTTCACAGTATCTGAATTGTTTGGGATTCCATAGACCTCACTGACCAATTCCTGAGTAATGGTTATCTCAGTATTGTCAATGGTGGCAGTTATTGAATTGCCTTCCTTGTTTCTCCTTCCCACAAGGTAAATCTCCCTGCATAATTCCTCATAAATTGGAGGTCTGGCTCCCATGAAGTCAAGTAGTTCATTGACCTCAAGTAGTTCTTTGATGAGTACCCCAACTTCAGAGTCATAAAAGCTAGGTTTAATGAAGTAGCTGTGAGCGTCTGGGTAAAATGCTTTTGATTCTGCCATGGATGGATGAATGAATTAGGGTTGAAGAAATTTGATGGTGGATTAGAGAGGGAAAGAGGCGAATTACGAACAAAGAGTTAATGAAACAGGAGTTTTGGTTTTTTACAAACAGAGAGAGACAAATAATGAGTGGAGAGTGGGTTTTAATGAGCATTGGGGGTTTCAAAGTTTAGTAACTGTTCATATGAACAGTGATTTTTGCCCTTCCCCATGTTGAGACATTAACTCCCACAAAACACAAGAAGAACATTCTCTTTTTCAAGAATTTTGCAGGGGAAGAGATGGCTAAGGAAGTGACAATTGTGAGCAATTAACACGATCAAATCACCAAAAAAGTTGCTTTAACCTAGCTGTAAAAAAACTTTGACAGTTAAGTCTAAGTTGAATGATGATGGCTGTCTGAGATAGCTATGGATAAAATTGCATATAAAACAATGACAATTTTTGAGGAAACTCATTCAGATTGTTTTATAAACACAGATGGGTAGATTTTCTTCAAAGTTCAATCCCAAAAAAATGGCTCAAACAGCAAAACAATTGGTTTTTGGGAAAAATCATGAGGATGATTTGAAGGGAGATGAAAGGGAGAGAGAAAGAGTGTCTTTCAACGTGGTTGAAAGTTCTGAGGTGGTGAGTGACAAAGGTAAGAACAAGAGGGTGAGAGTAGAGCAGGACTATGGTAGCAAAGAGATAGCTATCAGAGAGAAGGTTGATAGTAGAGATGGAGAAGGGATAAGGCTTTTTGGGAAAACTATTAAGGTTGATCAGGGTGAGTCTAGCAAGGGAAAAGGTAAGGCAGAGAGGGTTTATACACTAGGAGAATTGGTTAAGCAAGATAAGGCTCGCAGCCTATTGAGAGAGGCTTAGCCGTCAAGCAAAAGGTTGAGCCTCGAGATGCAAGACACAATGCGAGCAGGGCTTCACTTGCTCCTGGAGTTGGTTTGTTGGAGGGTAGAGGTGATAACTTTGCTGGAGTGCATGTAACTCCTTCTTCAACTATCTCACATCTTTTCAACCAAGTTATAGGATGTTTTACCCCTGTCAGAGTTCCAGTTGTGGAGAGAGATGAGTCTAGAGCTGGCCAACCATTTGCTGTTGCTGGAAATGGTTCTTATTCTGGAGATTTCAGCTTTGTGACACCAATGGAGGGTTTGCTTCAACCTTATGATGCTGTAGAAGAATGGTGGCCAAGGAGAGCAAGTCCTTCTCTTCAGTATTCAGTTACTTCAATTGATCCCTTCCTTGAGAGGCACCCAGTATGATTGCAAAGGTATCATCAGACCTTGCAGTCTACTTAGGAGGCTAGATGTGAAGGAATGAGTGCAGGTGGTGGATCTGGAGAGACAGTGACATTTCCAAAGAATGTCTGACAGCTGTGGTGTGAAGATTTGAAGAGGAGATGAATCTGGAGATTGTTTGGTTTTAAGGAAGTTTTTGTTGTGTGGATGCAGATGAGAGAGAGAGATATCATGGGTTGTTGAATGTTTTAGTTTTTTTTTGTTTTTCTTTGTATTTTGCATAGATAGCTGTCAGTAGATGGCTATCAGGAATGTTTTGAGGGAATAGCTGTCAGGCTTCATTGTGACAGCATTGCTCTATATGTAAGCCCCCTTTTATTTATGAAAAACAACTTTTTATTTTGGCATGTTTATCATTCCAAGCATAGCTCTTAAAAGCTCAAATCTCTTTTCATCCATTGCTTTTGTAAGAATATCAGCAACATTGTCCTCTGTTCCAACTTTATTAAGACATATATGACCTTTTTCAACATGATCTCTAATAAAGTGGTGTCTGACTTCAATGTGCTTAGTTTTTGAATGCTGAACATGATTTTCAGTCATTGCAATGGTGCTTGAATTGTCACACAAAATAGGAACATTGTCTACAGAAACTCCAAAGTCTTGAAGTTGACTTTTGAGATATAAAATTTGAGAACAACAATGTCCTACAGCCACATATTCGCCTTCCGCCGTAGAAGTAGCAACCGAGGTTTGTTTCTTGCTAGACCAAGAAATTATTCTTGAACCTTAAACCGATGCCTACCACTTGTAGATTTTCTATCCAAATTGCATCCAAAGATAGTCCGAGTCAGTGAATCCAATTAGGAATAAAGGAGCATCACATGGATACCACAATCCATAGTCCTGGAGTTCCCTTTAGATACCTAAGAATTCTTTTGACCGCCATATGTGATTCTTTTGGATTTGCTTGAAATCTTGCACAAAGACACACACTGAACATGATATCTGGCCTAGATGCAGTTACATATAGTAGGGATCCAATGTAACTTCTATAGAGTGTTTGATTAACACTTGGCCCATCAATGTCAGCATGAAGTTTGGTGGTGGTTGAGAGAGGGGTTTTTGCAGGAGAGGCATTTTGCATATCAAATTTCTTGATCATATATCTTATATATTTGGCCTGATTTATGAATGTGCCTGCACTAGATTGTTTCACCTGAAGTCCCAAGAAGAATGTGAGCTCACCAATCATGCTCATTTCAAACTGATCTTGCATGGTTTTTCCAAATTCCAGGCAGAGTGACTCATTTGAAGATCCAAAAATTATGTCATCAACATAAACTTGAATAAGCAAGGTATCTTCACCATATTTCTTGATAAACAGGGTATTATCAATATGGCCTTTGGCAAATCCTTTGCCAAGTAAGAATTTTGATAGGGTTTCATACCATGCCCTTGGTGCTTGCTTGAGTCCATAAAGAGCTTTATCAAGCTTAAAAACATGGTCAGGGAACTTAGGGTGCTCAAAGCCAGGGGGTTGTGAGACATAGACTTTTTCTTTTAATATTCCATTCAGAAAAGCACTTTTGACATCCATTTGATAGACTTTCATCCTTTTGGATGATGCAAAAGCAAGGAATAGTCTGATAGCTTCTAGTCTGGCAACAGGGGCAAATGTTTTATCATAATCAATGCCTTCTTCTTTCCTGTACCCTTGAGCTACCAATCTAGCTTTGTTTCTGATGACAGTCCCTTCTTCATTCATTTTATTTCTGAAAACCCACCTTGTTCCAATAACAGTTTGATTTCTTGGTTTAGGAACAAGTTGCCATACTTTGTTCCTTTCAAACTGTTCTAATTCTTCTTCCATAGCTTCTATCCAGTCAGCATCTTGGAGTGCTTCATTTATTTTCTTTGGTTCCAATTGGGATATGAATGCACTCATGAGAAAAGGAATGTTGTCTGGAACTGGTGTTTTATCAATTTGAAGGCTGATGTAAAGATCTTTATTTGGAGGAATGATGTGAGTAATGGTGGATTCATCATTGGTTTTGGGAGGAGAAAGAGGATTATTGGATGGAGATGGAAGATGGCTAGTAGAGGGATGACTTGAAGGATTTGGATGGCTGTCAGCTAAGGGTTGGCTGTCAGCTAAGGAAGAATTTTGAGAGATGTCAGTCAAGGGATGACCATGAGTATTTTCTTCTTCATCAATTGGATTGGTTGTGGGAATGTTTGATATTGACTTGGTTGGCTGGATTGGTTGATGATGAGAATGAAATGGTTCATGGCTGTTAGAGAGATGATGACTGTCTGGCATAGGATGGCTGTCAGATGAATTTCTTGGTACCATGTATGGAAGATTTGATGAGTCTTGTTCATGATGGAGTATGGTTGAATCAAGAATGGGAGATGCTTCAGGGAGATTATCTGGGTTTCCTAAAACTTCATCAAAATCACACAATTCAGTTACACTTTGATCATTATTTTCATCAAAGTCAACATGAATTGATTCTTCCACTACAGGTCTTCTTTTGTTGTAGACTCTATAAGCTTTGCTTGTATTAGAATACCCAAGAAAGATTCCTTCATCACTTTTGGAGTCAAATTTGTCCAAATTGTTCTTGCCATTATTGTGGATGAAGCATCTACTTCCAAAACTGTGAAAGTAGGAAATGGTAGGAACTTCATCATTCCATAGTTCATATGGAGTCTTCTTATGAAATTTGTTGATTAGTGTCTTGTTTTGAACATATACAAAGAAGAGTGATGCCTTCACCCCAAAAATACTTTGGGAGATTGTGTTCGACAAAGATTGTTCTTGCCGCCTCACAAATTGTCCTCGTTCTTCCTTTCAAAGAACACCATTTTGTTGGGGTGTTCTTGGGGCTGAAAAATTGTGATCAATACCTTTGGAGTCACAATATTCTTCTACTCCTGTGTTCTCAAATTCCTTTTCATGATCAGATCTGATCTTGATGATGGATGTCCCTTTTTGATTTTGAATTTTATTGAACAGTTTTGTTAGACAGCTAAGGGTGTCACTTTTGGATTCAAGAAGAATGATTCAAATGAATCTTGTGTAGTCATCAACCACAACTAGGGAGTATCTTTTTCCTCCTAAAGATCTAGTTCTTATGGGTCCAAAAAGATCCATATGAAGTAGTTCAATAGGTCTTGAGGTGTCCAATCTGGTCTTGGGCTTGAATGAAGATCTCTTTTGCTTCCCACATTGGCATGCTTTACAAAGTTTGTCCTTCTTGAATGGGATCTTTGGAAGACCTCTGACTAGATTTGAATTTGCAAGCTTGGAGATGGTTTTATGGTTAAGGTGAGCCAATCTTTTGTGCCATAGCCATGACATATCAGATTGACTAAAAGACAGAAGGCAGTGAGCATTTGAGGATTCCACAATCTCTAGGTTTAAGCAGTAGAGATTTCCTTTTCTTGATCCAGTCAGAATGACTTTATTGCTTTTGTCTTTAACATTAAATTTATCCTTAGTGCAAACAACATGATATCCCTTATCACAGATTTGACTAATGCTAATCAAATTGTGTTTGAGACCCTCTACATAAGACACATTTGTAAAAATGATATCTTTTGTAATAAGATTTCCTGATCCTTTGACCTTAGCTTGGGAATTGTCACCAAAGGTTACATTTGGACCATTTTTAAGGATATATTGTTGCAACCAGTCTTTATTGAAAGTCATATGTCTACTACAACCACTATCTAAATACCAGAGTCCTTTCCTAGGTACCTGCAAAACAAAAAGTAAATTATATGGTACCCTATTTATTCTTTTGGGTCCAAAGGATTAGTTTTTCTTTGGCACCCTAGCTTTGTTCATTGATTCCTTTTTGAAGAACTGGTTTAGGGTATTGTAATATGACATGATTTGCATCATGTAAGGAGTAAGGACAGTGGATTGGGATGGATTGAAGAAGTGGTTTGGGTTGTTGTATTGGGGTTGAAACTGAAAGGTATTTGGATAGGATGATTTGGGGGAGTCATTTTGATTTGCATGACTTCTTCCATTTGAGTATTGCCATTGAGGTTTTTGTTGTTTGGTGTATCTATGTTTGTTATAGAATCTTTGTTGCCTTGGGGTTCTTTGCTGTTTGGAAGATCTTGGCTGTCTGTCAGGCCTTGGCAGTCTGTCAGGGCTTGGCTGTCTAGCACCTTTTTGCAACTTAATTTCTTCCTGTATATTGGCCCCTTTTTGAACCCAAATATACTTGCTTCCTTGAATTTTACTTGGTCCTTTGTTTGAATGACTAGGACCAAACAAGTTTTCCTTTGATTTTCCCTTGGTTTGAACATGATAGGTTTGAGTTTGATAGCTGCCAGAGCTTAGGTTTTCTAGAACCATTTTTTCAATGGCCCTTTCACCAGTGGGAGGAGTGTACATCTTTAGTGTAGGATCATCGGCACCAATCCCTGTTTTGTCACTAGGATGTCTTTGGGTGGAGGTGAAAAGGGATAATGCTTTGCTTGACTTGTTCCATGAATCTATTTTCTTTTTTAGAGCATCATTCTCTTTTTCAAGATTTATGAGTCTTTGACAGCTTTCTTGAGTACTGGATGTCTCACTGCCGATCCATGTTTTGTTTTTCAAGCATGAAGCATTGATCTCTTAGCCCTCGACAGTGCTTTCTCAATCTCAGAATTGGTTTTTGTGAGGGTGTCAATGGTTGAGGATTGGGAAAGGTTCTCATTGACCAGTGAAGCAAAGCTAGTTTTTTGTTTCTTGGTTTGAATTAAAAGAGTGCAAACTAATTGTTTGAAACCATCAATATTTAAAGAGTTAAAGTCATGTACCTCTTTTAGTTCTTCTCAGCCAGCAAGTGCTTCCATATCTTCCTCATTGTCCGACTCTTCCTCATCTTCACTATAAAGCATAGCATGGCTTCCTCTCCTTCATTGTCGAGTCATCACCGGACACATATTCTTCATCACCGAATTTTGATGAATCGCCTATCATAACTTGCTCCTTGTTTTTGTCATTTTTGCTTTTGGAGCAATTGAAGCGATTGCACTGAACCGTGAATGATCTCTTTTGAGTATGTCAATTTCTTAGCCGTCCGATTGTCCCCGGGTTTCCTTGGTTCAGACAATCGATGAGTAATGTCCTTGCTTTCCACAGCTTAAAGCAATCAACCGTCTTCTTGTAGCCGTCTTGTTGAGCATTAGATGTGGAAGGATTGTACTTTTTGTCAAAAGATTTCTTTTGAAATTTCATGGCATTTCGATGCCATGGATATGAGGCTTGGAATGTCTTCTTGAGAGATCTCGTTTAGCATCGACTGTGTTTGGAGCTGATGTTTATCTTTTGAAGGGCATTGTTGACAATGGTCTCAATGTCTTGGTGAGTGATTGGTTTGTGGGAAGTTTCTTGAGCAGTTAAGGCTAAAGTTTGTGAGATGGTAGGAACTGGTTGAATTTTTATCATACCTTCCAGTTCATAAGCTTCAAGCTTTCCAAAATACTGTTCAACTGTCATTGTGCTCCATTCAGATCCTTCTCTAATAGGTAATGCTACCTTTTCATATTCTTGTGGAAGATTGGAATATATCTTGAGGCAGAGATCTTGTTGTTCAAATGTTTTTCCATGGTCAGCAATAGATCTAATAAGATTTTCAAACCTTGGTTGAGCAAAGACTCACTTTTTCTCCAGGATAGAACTTGAAGTTGTCTAATTGCCTAAGCAAGTTATACAAATTTTGTGTCCCGACACCGGTGTGTTTAGTGAACTTAGTTTGAATGAGAGCCCATGCCGTTCTCGGCATTTGGTTCCTTAGCAATTTCTTGTGCTAGTGAGTCATTTACACTCTTTTGAAGAATGTTTTTGACTTTTAAGTTTGCACTGATTAATTGCTTTTCAGATTCAGACCATGTTTCTGGGGATTTGATCCTACTAGGTCCTCCATCAGTATCTATTTGAGTTGGGTAGGACACTTCATTCTCTAGAACATACCAGTTCCATATACTGTTTGCATCAAGGTATGTTTTTATTTTTGATGCATAGATCTCAAAAGATCCACAGTCATCAATGTGTGGGATGTCTTTTTCATTATTTCTCCTTGGTTGAGGCATGGTGGGTTTGAAGAGGATCCTTCACAAGTTGTTAGACTTTTGAATATGAAGACAAGCTCTGATACCAATTGAAAGGCCCTTGTTTGATATGCAAATGATCAGACAGCTATGGTTTGACTTAGCTGTCAAATATTTGATTAATTGTGCAGCGGAATAAGTAAGGCTTGAAATAATGATAGGACAAATGAACACAATGAAATAATGCAAGTGTGTGAATTGTGTTTGCAGAAAGTAATAACACAGAGAATTTAAAGTGGTTCAGAGTTCACTCCTCCTACATCCACCCCCACTGTCAATCTTGACAAGTGAGATCAATTTTATTATAATCTTAATCAACAAGAATTACATATGATTGATCAGGCAAGTTCCTTGAACTTCCTATTCCTAATTAGTACAGTCAACTAGGGATACACTTAAAGTACAGTCTTAATTGTTTTTACAACTTGAAGTACAGTCTCAAGATTTTACAAAACAACTAATACACTCAAAGTACAGTCTTGAGTGTTTACAAATTATTTCTACACCTAAAGTTCAGTCTTAGGATTTGGAGTTTGTGAATTAACACACTAGGGTTGTTGTTGTTGAAACAGGGGTTTAAGGCTGAAGGTTTTTGGTTTGGAAAAGTGTTTGAAGGGTAAGGATTGGTGTGTAAGGTTTGGATTACAGGAGGTGTGTAGGGATGCAAGGGAAATGTTTATGGACTGTGAAAAAGAGTATTTTTCAAGAGTGGTTTGTGCAGAGGATGAACTCTTCTATTTATAGCCTTCAATGTAGCCGTTGGAATATGACTCGTTGCAGCTCCATTAATGAGTCTTTGATCGGTCTTTGCCCCACTTGTCCACTTGCGTGTCTTCATGAGCCGGTTTGAACCGAAGGCTTCCGAAGGTCTTCAATGGTCTTCAAAGGTGAACTTGACACTGTGAAGATACAGGAATCCATCTTGGTTGAGATTGTGGCAAAGAGTATGAGACAGAGTGATGGCTGTCTGAGGGATTGAAGCCATAGCTGTCAGATCATAACAAGGCTTAACTATCAGAGATGATCTCTAATATGGATTGAGATGCACTTGATGATCTTGATAGCTTAGAGAGGGAATATGATTCATGTTATTGATTGATTGTAACCAATGTATAAGGCAGAATCATAACTGTCAGATAAACTGAAAGATGAACAGAAGTTGATTTGGTCAGTCATGGACTTAGCTGTCAGAGTGAAGGATCATGACTGACAGACATCTTTTGATATAAACCCTGTTCTATATATATATTCCTTTATCAAAACCAACTAACTAAGACATTGATCAAAGTTAGGTCCTAACACAAGTCATTGTGACAAAATCGAATATCTTGGTCATAGCCTTTTGACAACTTCGATTCCAATATCCCGATTTCCTCTTCTATGGTATCCAAGCAAAATTCCTTTGCGTGTTCAGGGGTGGACACGCTTCTTGCCTTAGCTATCCATTTCCTGAGAAAGAGTATTAAAAATCACTAACTGAGGTTCAAGGAATTAGACTATTACATTTGCTTCCTGAATATATATACTCCCTCCGTCCCGATAATAGCTTCACTATTTTGGCCCGGCACACAAATTAAGGGTGGAAAAAATGTTGCGAGTGTAATAGTAAAATAGGAGAGATAATGAGTGGAGGAAATAGTAAATTTGAAAAATGTTGTGAATGTAATAGTAAAATAGGAGAGAGAATGAGTGGGTGGAATAGTAAAGATTCTTTGCAATTTTAGGAAAGGTGAAGCTTCTAACGGGACGCCCTTTTAGGAAATTAGTGAAGCTTTTATTGGGAAGGAGGGAGTATATGAGGTTCTCCCAAACAAACGCTTTCTTTGGACCAGGCATATTAAGGTTATGAAACTCTCGTAATTTAGCTGCTATCAAAGCAGATGTTTCAGGATCACGAACATCACTAACTGACAGTGTCTGAAAATATCAGATGCATATAGTCAGTAAATTATTTTGACGGTTGCCAGCAATGATATTAAATTAGCAAAACAGTTAATTATATTAGTTACAATTATTTAAGAGCTTTCACTTTCTCTGTCCCTAAAGAATGTCCATTTTTAACTTTCAAAGATTGTTAAGAAAGGTTACTTTTATAATATGACTAAATGATGATTGATAATGGAAGGTTAATAACTTCACTAAGAAATGGATTATGATAGATTCAGGGACATTACTTTTTTTTTAATTAATGAATATCGATTTTGGGACGGATTCGCAGGAGTATTGCTCAAAAGAAGGCAAGAATTTGAGTATCATAAGATGACTCACCCTGGCATGAATGAACTCTTAAATACGCCCTTCTGGAAATTGGCCAAGAAGCTTAGGACCTGTCCCGAGCAGAGATATGGAGACAAAATTCTGGATTTCCTGATCCCGGTTGAAGAAGAAAGTACCAACACCTTCGCCATAAATCCGAACCAGAACTGTTCTATCAACATTTTCGCCTTTTGTAGGCCAACTTACACGATAAACCTTATTGTTAATTGTGGAACTACTCAAATGGACCATTTTCAATGTTTTCATATCAATTGTATCTCCCCATTTTTACGCCAAAGATAAAAGTTGCTTGATCAATCCCTCTGGTAAACTACCTTCTTTAACAAGTTCATTGGCGAACACAGACGTAGCCATCAGATAGTTATATTGAACGATATTTGCTTCACCTTCAAGGTAGAATTTACATTACAAAAGATGGTTTTGTGAGAATGAAATTTCTTGAAAATTAAATGAATTAAATCAACATTTCCCAATACAATGTTCTCCAAAGTCTTAACTTATGAAAAATTGCTACCTCTAAATAAACTATTTTATTGGCGCAACGGTTAAGTTGCTCCTTTGGTGACTATAAGGTCACGGAGCCAAGGTTCGAACCGGAGTTCGCCCTTTTTTATAAAATATTTATACTTATCCATATATATATCGAAGAGAACTTCAATGGAATCTTCATTATTGTTTAAATAAAACAATAAATTATTGTATGGATCCGACATGTATAGAAGTTCAATAATTGAAACTTACACAAGGTTTGTTTAAGTGCTTACTGATGCAATTTCCGTAAAAACCTTTATTTACTCTGCTTCATTTTCTTCAGCTAGTCCTCATTTTCTGATTTTCCGTAAACTGGAAACGTATGCAGTTCCCTTAGACCACAGGTCCACAGCTTTGCAGGCGGGGGCAATATTGGAAACGGAACAGCTGCCAATCTGAAATTCCATCTTGCTTGAACACGTACACCAGTCACATTATAACGTTTGTGAGTATCAATCAGCTGTATATTGGACAAACGAGAACTTGTTCCGTTCTTTTCCTTGTCCTCCAATAATTATGGCATCGGCATATCTTTATTTTAAGCCAGAAGCCGGCAATTAGGTGATGCCATGGCTTCAATAATGGAGATAACAATATTATCAGCAGTAATGTGATTCCAAGTTCTGCTTATTATTATTCTCGATTTTTCTATTTGAAATTGGGATGAAAAGGACTTACTACCAAATACTCATTTTGCAGCTTGCACATAAATTCTTGAATATTGATGATACTATTTCTCACACAAAACCCTATTATAATTAACAAAGTGAAGTCCATATAGTACTCATTTATTAAAAGCTGAATACATTTGTGAGAATAAGGTCTCATGTACAAGCTTTATGGCCATTTAATCAAAAGTCGAGACGCCAACAAAAGCTATGGTATTTTTAAGTTGTTTCATGGTACAAATCATCATAAAAAAAAATGGTACACGCAAACACGCAAACACTTCAAGTGGTTGAACTTGCAACGCCGTTAACTGCTGTGGTTGATAAGAGCTGTGGCTTTCTTAACCAGTACTGGTCAAACCTTTGTTTTGCGTAGGCTACGTAATCAAATTGATCAATATCTTTCACATAGTACTGCAAAAAAAATAAAAAAAATCCATAAACCAAAATCGATTTAATTAATATCTATATATAATGAACTGTAATTTTCTTATAAATAAAACTCAGGAATACATACTGAGATTATTCCCCATAAGCCGCACATCAAATGGTCTGCTAAAGTGTACTTCTCTACATCATGGACAAGATTCTCGACTTCTGCCTCACTGGGTTGATACCCTATTAATTAAACATCAATAGGTGGTCACATTTGATTCTCATGAGAAAAATTCTATGATCGAAAAATAAAATAACAATAATTAAAGAAAATTTAAAAAAACGTTAGAAGTTACGCCAGGTGAGCCAACAAAACTAACCTGTACAACTAAGATAGTTTCGAACAAATCTTTGACGCTCTTCAAAATCTGCAAAGGGAAGTAACAAACAAGCTCAAACAAAATAAATTTCAAGTACTTTATTATTTTTCTTTATGAAAATACTACTCCCTCCTTCCCAATAGTAACTTCCCATTTTGCCATTTTGGGTGTCCCGTTAATAGCTTCCAATTTCCTTTTTTGGCAAAGGAATC
Organism: Adenophora triphylla var. japonica; assembly: GCA_022495995.1. NCBI lineage: Eukaryota > Viridiplantae > Streptophyta > Magnoliopsida > Asterales > Campanulaceae > Adenophora > Adenophora triphylla. The sequence goes on along the minus strand of JAFEMH010000143.1, from coordinate 917,402 downwards.
TTTACTATTCCCTCCACTCATTCTCTCTCCTACATTATTTTAATACTCACAACACTATTATAATTTACTATTCCCTCCACTCATTCTCTCTCCTATTTTCAAATTACACTCACAACATTTTTACTTCCCCCTCATTTTCTTAATTTGCGTGCACAGAAAAATTTGGGCAGCTCTTATTGGGACGGAGGGAGTATTTAGTAAGTAAAATAATTTATTCACAACTATTATTTGCTTACCAGGGTACAAATTGAAGTTTAAAATGTGAGGAGTATCTGTTGCAAAATTTGCTGTCATTTCACAGAAGTGATGAGCGATGTCAAAAGCAACTGGATCGTAACTGGAATATTCAAAATCCTGTCAAAATCAGCAAACATACAGGTCTTTTTTAAGCATAATAGTAACAAGTAACTCAAAGCGGACATTTACTCCATGATTAATAGCAATGAAACTGAGCGAAAACTCACGATCAATGTGATTTTTCTTGTTTTTTCATCAATCATTATGTTCCCACATTGCAAGTCATTGTGACAAAATCGAATTTCTTGATAGCTCTGTGTTGACTCATATTCCAACAGCCCGATTTCCTCTTCAATAGTATCAAAGCGAAATTCCTTGGCGTGTTCAGCAGTGCAGGTGCTTTTTGCAGTGCTAATATGTTTTCTGAAAATGAATATCACAAATCAGAAAAGGCATTTTTTTACTTCTTTGTCGAGCTAAGGAACTCTAATTTTGCTTGCTGAATAATATATACTCTGTATACCTTAATAAATCCCAAATACCCGCTTTCTTTGTACAGGGTATATCAAGATTGTGGAATTCCCTCATTTTAGCTACTATCAAAGCAGATGTTTCAGGATCACGAACATCACTAACTGACAGGGTCTGATAATCAGATTCAAAGAAATTTCACAATTCCGTCAAAAAAACTAACATTTTGTTAGTTTTTACACCAATTTGCAACAAAATGTAAATGTTAGGAATCGGGTTGCAACTTTTTCAATGTTGGGAAGCAAATTGCAAAAATGATACAAACTTAGGTAACCGAGTTGCAGTTTGCCCATTGTTTTATGGCTTGATATTACTTATAGTAAGAGTTGCTTGCACTGCATTTGTGACAATCAATAAATGCAGCTTGAACTAGACCGCCTATCAACTCTCAGTCTTTTTTTTTCCAAATAAAATGGATTTTTTATTTATTGATACCTTATATTTGTAGAAAGATATATCTATTGCCGCTTGAACTAGATCACATATCAACTCTCAGTCTTTTTTAGATGCCTAAGAATTTCAATTGAATTGCTAAAGCTTCTGATGCAGATTAATTTAGGAATAAGCTTAAGATTTAATTTTAATTATTATTGTTATTTTTATTGTCATTTTCGGATTTAATATTAGGTTGTTAGTATTTTTGGTATTAGAAGTATATTAGGACTTTATTTTAGTGTTTTATTGATTGATTAGGTTACTATATAGACTAGGGTTATTTTGGAAAGTTTTTGACTTGTTTTTCAAGTCCTAGGGTCACTATATAATTAGGGTTTATTGTAATTCCGAATTTCAGCTTTTGATTAATGAAAATTGAGTGTTTACTCTGTTAAATCCGAAAGTGGAGTGTTATCCTTTCGTCCAATTCCCGGCAATCATGCGCGATTCAACGTGGGTTGAAGATCGATTACTAACTAACGTGCGCGTTACAACAGTAATTGATATCTATCAAGTCTTCCGCTACGTCAGTTGGTATCAGATTCCGGTTCGTTCTAGGAAGAATGAGACGAGGAAAGAAGGCCACTGTGGAAGCAATCTACGAGAGAGATGAAGCGGTTCTGGAGGAACGCATCGGCTCCATCGTAGATCAACATATGGAGTTCTTGATGGAACAGTTAACGGGTACGATGACCGAATTGTTCAATTAACAGGCTCGAAGGAATCAGCCTAGACGTGGTGGCAGCGACGGACATCAAGACTGGGCGGTGGATTCTGAGGGCGGTGATATTTCGTGGACTTTCGTCGAATCGGCGACTACCGAACTTTCCATCGATTGGTCAAAACCACCAATATACGATAGGTGTGATTGCGGAAATTGTCAGTATGACACTGTCCTGCCTTTTACATATATTCCACAGTTTATAGTTGATGGTATAAGCCACAGGTCTACGATGAGAGTTGTTACACATCAATTCGTTGACCCCTTTGATGTTCCCCCTACGAAGACATCTTCTGCAGAATATATAAGACACTTGTTAATTAATGAGTTTATTTTAAGATATTGGACTGATTGGATGGATGTCGTTACTCAAGTTAGCAAGTTTCGGATTCGCAAAGGATTCAAAGTTTTTATTATTTTCATGTCAAGTCTCAATGGAAGGATACACATGTTCTCTTTGTGCTGCTACAAATTCAAGTACAAGTCATTCCAAATTTGAGGACAAATTTCTCGAAGCTGAGGAGAATGATGCAGATTAATATAGGAATAAGCTTAAGGTTTAATTTTAATTATTATTGTTATTTTTATTGTCATTTTCGGATTTAATATTAGGTTGTTAGTATTTTTGGTATTAGAAGTATATTAGGACTTTATTTTAGTGTTTTATTGATTGATTAGGTTACTATATAGACTAGGGTTATTTTGAGAAGTTTTTGACTTGTTTTTCAAGTCCTAGGGTCACTATATAATTAGGGTTTATTGTAATTCCGAATTTCAGCTTTTGATTAATGAAAATTGAGTGTTTACTCTGTTAAATCCGAAAGTGGAGTGTTATCCTTTCGTCCAATTCCCGGCAATCGTGCACGATTCAACGTGGGTTGAAGATCGATTACTGGCCAACGTGCGCGTTACAACAGTAATTGATTTCTATCAAGTCTTCCGCTACGTCAGCTTCATCAATTCATTAGTTAATGTAGGTACATACTAGAAAGAGAAAAAGAAATTAAGATTGCTTATGTCCCACAAAAAAAAAAAATAAATAAAATTGGTCAATTAATCTTTTAAAATATTGTACTCCCTCTCTGTCCCTAAATGAATGTCGGAAAAAAAATTCAAATTTGCTCTAGGGACGGAGGGAGTATAAATCAAAAGTCAAAACGAGGCAAATGCTATGTATTAAAGTTTTATACAAGTGAGGACATACCTTTGCATGAATGAACTCCTCAATACGACCTTCTGGAAATTTGCCAAGAAGCTTAGGACCGTGGCCGAGCATAGATATGCATTCAAAGTTCTGGATTTCCTTCTCCCGGTTTAAGAAAGAATCACAACTTTTACCATATATCCGAACCAACACTGTTCTAACATCATTTTTGGCATTTGCAGGCCAACTTACACGATAAACCTTGTTAGCTGTGGAACCATTGCTCAAATGTACCATTTTCAATGATTTAATATCGATTGTATCGCCCCATTTTGAAGCCAACAATAAAAGTTGTGTCATCAATCCCTCTGGTAAACTTTTTTCTTTAACAAATTCATTTGAAGTCATCATGGGCATGGCTATAGATTACTAAACCAATTCTCTGAGAAAACTGCAGATCTAACTGAAAGCAAAAGAGCCCTTTTACGTATATATAATTCATGAAATTCACCGACGATAATAGAGAAATTTGCATAAAAAAAAAAAGAACAAAAAAACTTGTGTTTAAGACTTACTTCAAATATCTGGCCGCGCTATTGGCCGAGAAAATTGCAGACCTGAAACCAATAAAGCCTTTTATGCAGTCTTATGGAAACTGAATACAATACAATGGTTCCAAAGTCTTAATTTATAGTAGAACATTGCTTACTCCTAATACACTGATAGCTCCGCGACGACCAAGAATCAGTTTTTAATTTGATATATTAAACTTTTTTATTTGTCCATTTGTATCAAAAGAAGTTAATTCATTGAACCTTAATTATAATATGTATTCTTGATATGTACCATGTCATTTTACTTGAATAAGAGATTACATATATATATACACGTCTAATGCCTAAATTCTAGGATCTAAATTAGTCTCCTATCATGAATAGGATATCTACCTACCAATCGTAAGGATATATCAATATATACATATCAATACAACAATTAGAGTTGTAAAATGAGTCGAAGAACCAGGTCGAGTATCTGCGAGTTCGAGTCGAGTTACAAACTTTTTAAATCGAGTTGAGTTTTAGCCGAGTCGGGTCGTCCATGAAACTGAAGCGCCGAACTCGGCTCGTTAGTAAGACCCCGGGACTCGAGGATACCCGCATTTGAACCATTTTCCTCGGAATGACCATAAAGCTTTAAGTTGCATTTATAAAAAAGTAAAACCCTATTTTCAACTATTCTGCTCACCCACCGATTTATATTCCCAAGGAATCTTAAGGAGGGTCTTTTCTTTAATTTACTTCTCCTCCCATCACAATTTCTGATCTCTTCTTATCTCTCAATCGAATCTATCCCTCCCTCTATTTTGTTTCACCTGCTACTTCTCCTTCCACAACCAATTTCGAATTTCTTCTTTTTTTCTTCCATTGTTTGGCGCCTTCCGTGATGTTGCCATCCATAGAATATTGGAGAAGAGTTGGTATTTTTCTGGATTTTAAGCATAAAATTTTCATGGTGGTTGAAAAGACGCGCATTAGAGTTGTATTCATAAAGTCAGAGTTAACGATTTTAAGGCTGTTTCGAGCTACCGCTGAGCCGACGAGTCGAGTTTGGGTTAAACTCGACTCGATTATGAAATCGAGTTAGCCTTTGCAGCCGAAGTCGACTCGGTATTGAGTCATGGGCCGAGTCCAATGGCAGTTTGACGAGTCGAACCTGAGTGGGTTATCGAGTAACTCGCCCATTTTTACACCCCTAACAACAATATGAGAGATATCGTAAATCTCTTTCTCATCAGTCCCCCACAGTCGAAGCGGGGAGAAGGCTGTATGCTGAGATTGTCCCGAAAATCATTGAATAGTACGCGCGGAAGCCATTTAGTGAAATATCAGCTAATTGATAACGGGATGGAACATGAAAAACACGAATTTCCCCTTTCTCAACCTTCTCACGAACAAAGAGAATATCTAACTCAATATTCTTAGTTCGTTGGTATTGTACTGGATTCCAGGATAAGTAAATAGCACTAATATTGTCACAATACACCAAAGTGGCTTTTGAAAGAGAATAATGTAACTCAAACAATAAATTCCGAATCCAACACGATTCGGATACGGCATTAGCAACACCTCTATATTCTACCTCGAACTTAAACGGGATAAGGTAGGTGGTGTCTAAGAAGACCAAGAAACCAAATTATTACCCAAAAATAAACAATAACCCGAAGTAGAACGACGGGTATCCAGGCACTCGGCCCAATCTACATCTGTATAAGCAGTAAGAGAAGTACAAGCGGACTTTCAAAACATGCAACCCGAGATTAATTGTACCACAAACATATCTCATAATCCACTTTAGAGCAGCCATGTGTTCCTGTCTAGGATCATGCATATCCAAGCATATCTGTTGAACTACATAGCTGATATCGGGTTGGGTAAATGTGAGATACTACAAAGCCCGAAGCTAAACTGCGATAAAATGTAGGATCCTCATATGGGGAACCGGCCGAGCCACTGAGCTTACCGCTGGTGTCGACCGGTGTCAAGGACGGTTTACAAGAGAGCATACCTGCCCGATTTAAAATATCTTCTGCATATTTACTTTGACAGAAAAAGAGTCCCCCGTTCTCGTGTGTCAACGCAATACCCAAGAAATAATGCAATCGCCCAAGATCCTTCGTCGCAAATTCGAAAGCCAAGGTAGCCATAATAGAAACCCGAAGCCTGTTAGAAGATGTAACAAGAATTATGTCATCGACATACAGCAACAGATACACCATATCAGGACCCTTAGAGCACACAAACAGAGAATGATCGGATCGAATGTGGCTAAATCCCATAGTAAAAACAAAATCTGCAAATCTTTTGTACCATGCCCGAGGAGCTTACTTTAGGCTATACAAAGATTTTTTCAATAGGCAGACATAATCGGGATGAGCCGGATCACGGAACCCCATAAGCTGATGCATGTAGACTGTCTCATGTAACTGACCATTGAGAAAAGCATTCTTGACGTCTAACTGATGAATAAACCAAGAATTGGCAAGAGCCAAACAAAGAACTGTACGGATCGTTGCCGGTTTGACAACCGGACTGAATGTCTCTGAACAATCTACTCCAACTTGTTGAGACCTGCCAGCACCCACAAGACGGGCCTTATACCTTTCAAAAGATCCATCATAATTATTTTTATGCGAAAAAATCCACATGCAACGAATAATATTAACATTAGATGGACGGGGTACAAGTTCCCACGCCTTATTTTTAATTAGAGCATCATATTCATCAACCATAGCCATTTACAAATTTGGGTCAGACAACACACTCTTAGAATTAGAAGGAATGGGAGAAGGGGTGGACGAAGAAAGAAGGTTGAAGTGACGCTTAGGTTTGACAATCCCACTCATGCTCCTCATAGTCATTGTTCGAGGGCGAAGCATATGGGCTGGAGTAGGGGCCGACTCCACAAAAGAAGGTACTGAAGGGCCAGCTACTGAAGGAGAAGGAGGCCCAGCTTCATGGGTCGGCTGGGCTGGAATTATGTTCGCCTGGGCTAGTGGGGCTACAGGTGTTGGATTGTCCACATGGCCAGTGGGGCGCCAGGGGTGTTAGTGGGCCGAGTAAGTGAAGTGGGCCAAGCAAAAGTAGGCGAGGACTGGGCTAGAGGAGTGAACCAACCATGTAGAATTGGGTTAACAGGCTGGTCCAGAAAAGAGTAGTCCCGGCTTTCCGTGGATAAATTATTTTCCGATGCAAAGGGAAATATTTTCTCATCAAACACCACATGACGGGAAATAATAACTCGATGAGTTTTAAGACCATAGCACTTAAACCCCCTGTGGTTCGGAGGATACCTCAAAACGACACACGGATTATAGCGAGTGTGAAGTTTATGAATAGAAGTGGATGGAATTAACGGAAAACATAAACACCTGAAACCCGTAAGTGAGAGTAGGAGGGATCACGATGATAAAGAACTTGTGTGGAAGAGGAGTGATCAAGACCTTTTATGGGAATGATATTAAGTAAATACGTAGCCATGGCTAATGCATTATGGCAAAAAGATGATGGCATTAATGAGTGGGCAAGAAGAGTACTAATGAGATTATTAACAGTCCTAATATTCCGTTCCTCTTTTCCATTTTGGGAAGATGTGTGGAGATAAGAAAATTGAAAATTCATGCCATTAGTGCGAAAGAAAGATTTGAATTGATTGTTGTCAAATTTCCTCCCATTATCACATTGGAAGCACTTAATAGTCCTCTCAAATTGGGTGGAGATATATTTACTAAAAGAAAGGAAAATATCTGGGAATTGAGATTTATTACCAATGGGAAAAGTCCACAAAAAATTAGAAAAATCATCTAAACATAAAAGGTAATATTTAGGTCCCGAGGTACTCATGATTGGAGAAGTCCACACGTCAATATGCACTATATCAAAGGGCAAGAGTGTGGAAGAAGAAGAAGGATAAAATGGCAATTTGACATGTTTACCAAGAACACACGAAACACAAATACCATTTAAATGAGAATCCTTACATGGAATAGAATCTTTATTGCAAAGGGAGCGAAAAACAGGTGCTCCCGGATGGCCTAGTCTATTATGCCATAAACGAGAACAAAAAATAGAAAAAAGTTGATGTAGGAGTGGTGGAGGAGCCAGATTTGTTAGTGACTGGATAGAGATCCCCGGTGCTATCACATCTCATTAAACGACCCCCGTTCGAATATCCTTTACAGAAAAACCATAAGGATCAAATTCAATACTCACAATATTATCCGTAGTAAATCGACGAACAGAGATCAAATTTTTAATCAATTTTGGTGCATGAAGGACATTAGATAGTTTGAGAGGAGGAAAGGGGTGGGGGGAAAGAGTTTGTTGTGCGTAACCACAAATAGGAATAGTATTACCATCACCAACAATAGTAGATTTATTATGTTGATTCAAATTAAAATAAGACAAGAGATTACCTGAATAACCCGTCATATGTTAGGTGACACCGGTATCCATGTAAAGATTATCATCGGGAACGTTCAAGGACATGGTATGCATTGCGGACTCAATATATGTCGGCACATAAGAAGACGAAAAAGTTCCTGGTCCATGAAAATTATACGCATGTGCTGGTCTTTGGCCCAAAACTCCATTTAAGCCTTGAGAAGGTGGACTCGGTCCAACCATTAGTTGGGTACGGGCATGGGCGAATAGCCCATTGAGGTGGTTGGGACCAACCACGGTGATGATAATTCCACCAAGGTGGGAGAATTTTGCCGCCGCCATTGACGGCCTCTCACAGGCCGGATTTCCACGACCACGCTTCCTGCCTGACCGAGATCTTCCACTACGCCATCCCGCCGCCGTCCACTATTATTCTCGATTCCGTTGCCACCGCCCCCGACCTTGCCCGCTAGTCAAGCTACCACCACGTCTAGCATTCCGGCCTCACCACCACCCTGCTCTGCCCACACCCGACCGCGGTCGCCGCCCGCCTGATTCCTTACCATCCTCAACCCCATCACTGCCGGTAGCAAGAAGAGCCGAATTTGCTGCATTCGACGCCATGTTTGCTTGCTTTGCCTTTCGATATTCTTCCATAACTAACTTCGAGCAAACCTCATAGAAAGAGGGGAAAGGATCACTTTGTTGTATAATTGCCGCCACACTGTCATAACTTTCATTCAACCCGGCTATAGCTTGTAAAACCATCCTGTTATTCGAAACAGGCCTGTACATCAACATTGGCCAATTGATCCGCATGATTTTTCAATTCCTTGCAATAGGCCGACACCCCAGGATAATCGTCCAAAAAAACCTGAGAGAATTGGTTCTCAAGTTGGACGACACGGGAATTTTTGTTGTCTCGGAAAATACCCTCGAGACATTCCCATGTTTTCTTTGCCGTCGATCCCGGCTCAAGAATCGTCTGTAGCAAATCGGGGGAGATGGTCCCATAGATCCATTGAAGAACTAGGGAATCCAACTTAGCCCATAACTTCTTGTCGGATGTCTCCTCATTGGCCTTTTCGGCCGGTGACGGAGTTTCAATTTGATCAATAACATCAAAAACCCGACAGTTGATTCGAAACAATTCCGCCCACGACACATATTTTCCCGTTTCCAGCTCAAGAATTAGGGGCATCCAATTCTTTATGTTGCCAACCGTAAAGACGGGGTGCAACGACGGAGGAGCCATGAATAGCACGTCACAGAGAGGGACGGCAGAGGAAAAACGGGAGAAAGAGAGGGTAGACGGATTCGGGCACAACTGATAACACAAATGAATAACTTCCTTGATTGATTCACTTGAATAAAAGGTTACATATATACACGTCTAAGGCCTAAATTATAGGATCTAAATTAGTCTCCTACCATTAATAGGATATCTAACTACCAAACATAAGGATATACCAATCTATACATATATCAATACAACAATATGAGAGATATCGTAAATCTCTTTCTCTCTATTCTATCAGTACCAATAACAAGTTAAATTTTTTTGTTATAATAATTAAATTAATTTAAAATTATTGCTGAAAATAACTTCATGTTAAAAATTTTTTTTAAAAAAATAGGAATCTGGGGGATATATGGTACGAGTGATTGAGTTGAATCGAACCTTGGTATGTAACGTGGCAAGGTGTTATTCTTCAACTGGACCAAGTATTTCCATTTCATGATTTCATTCTTCAACTTGGAAACTGGATTCACTAAAGTCTTCGCTAAGTTGTGTGGCATATGATGTGTTACATATCTTTCTTGTAAATAAGAACAATAATAAAAATAGTGATAAGAGTTGACTAAAAGCATATTTAAATTATGAGGATTGGTTCGTCCGACAAGTTCCCTCCTTAGGTTAGGTGTGCTGTAGAGGTCGAGTAATTATCTGAAAAAGCTCTTGACCACATAATAATGTATTGGCCTGGACGTCTTCTATTCTCTTCTTGACCATCAAATTGGAATCTTGAAAATGCAACTTTTTCAAAGGTTCTTATCTCCAAACCATTCAAGTTGCTATATAAAAACTCATAAAGTAAAGACAGATTTGTGACCCATTTTTTTAAGAATAAAATTAGTAAACCTATTATTATGAATGATAAAAGATAAAAGATAAATTCAGAAGCATGAATTAAATATTTCATAAAACTAAAATATTAATCCACTTCAACTTACTCCCCCCACCTCCTCCTCCCCCTTTTTTAATTGAGTTTTTATATTTTATTAATGATAGATAAAATGTCACGAGGCTACATCAATTGGCTTATAAACAGGCTAAAACATGTAATTAACATGATTCAAACTTTCTATATTCACTATGAAAATTAATATCGAATACCAAAAGAACTAAAATTGTTTGGTCCCTCCCCTCCCCTCACCTCACCGCACACCCAACTCTAAAACCGTTTACCAAAGTAATAATCTCTATGTGCCCGTTTGGTAGCCCATCTTAGCATCAAATGAGATTAATAATTCCGAAGTCGAGTGTTTGGTAGGAAAAAAGGCAACGATATAAATTATCTTATTCACCGGGATACCTTCTTATCCCCTCCTTATTTATCTCAATGGAAGGGTGGGATTATTAAGGAGGGTATTAGAACATGGTGGATAACAATATTTTTGACGAAACTATCCCCAATATATATGTCAACTATTAAATGGCTTGATCTTTCATATTTAATTCTCTCTATACAAAATGTTAATAGGTTGTCAATTTAGAAAAAAAAGGTACTAATTTTCTTTAATTGTGTCCTTGATTATCTCTTTATAATTGTACGGGTAATTTGAACTTTAAAAAAATATTGTCTTGTTTTATGTGGTTTCTATCAAACAAAAGTTTATATTTTCAATCAGAATGAAAGGTCCCGTTTGCTTTGGCAGCTAAGATTCTTAGCTATCAGAAATCTTAGCTGTCAAATCTTAGCTATCAGATAATCTGATTTTCTTCAAACGCTCTCAAGGCCAAAATGATAGGAAGTATATGCGTAGCGGAATGGAAATTTTCTATGGCCTTAAAGATGTTGTCTAACATATGTATTCCTAATCTCTTTATCAATTTTAACTTGTCAATATGATCAAGCAAGAATATATCAAAGCAAGAAATAGGCAGCTAAGCTTGGACAGCTAAGATTGAACCTTAGCTGTCAGAAATCTAAGCTATCAGATAAGAGCATAAAGTGCTAGACAAGAAACAAAAAGAGACAAGAGAAGAGAATTTTTAAGGTGGTTCAAAGTTCACTCCTCCTACGTCCACCCCCACTATCATGTGCCAGACCAGTGAGATCAATCCACTATAATCTAGGTCGCTTTAAGAATTACATGGATTGATAAGGCAAGTTCCTCGAACCCCCTCTTCCTAATTAGTACGGTCAATTAGGGTCCTAATTAGTATAGTCAATTAGGAATGCTAGAAACATAGCATATGTAGTTCTTTCTTGAATTAACACTTGAGTTGTTGAATGAAAGCAATGATTTGGCTCGAAGTTCTTTGATATAGTTCCACAAGCTATTCCAACAACCCAAGGAGGTATGGTCAGGGCAGCACAAGGAGGTATGGGCAAGGTGGAATGCAAGGCAGCACGCAACGACAACAACACAAATGAATGTAAGCCAAAGCGGGCGCTTCGATTTATCCTCAAGCGGGCGCCCCGGGTGCAGAACAAGGGATCCATGCTACAGGCTTGAGGCGGATGCCTCATCTCTTTCCATGCGGCCGCCTTAAGGGTGTTCGACCAGGCCATGAAGCTTCTGGATTGGAGGCGGACGCCTCACATTTGACGGGGCGGGCGCCTCGTGTCGCTGATGTTTCCTTAATGACGAAATTGTTGTTTCCTTATTCATAGCTGGTGTTTCTTTTGAACTTTAGTTGGAGTTAATTTGGTCTTTATGTTTCTAATTCGTTTTAGGATTATTAGGAAGTATTAAAACATCTTTATGGTCTTGGATTATGCAGTTTTTGATGATTAAATTTTCATAAGAAAAGCTGAAGCTTTTTCTTCAGAATCATGGTTATTAATTTCGTTCGGCTATTTCTCTTGGCTTTTGGCTATCATTTGGTATCAGTTTCCTGGTTATCAATGGCCGAACGCGGACGTGGTGCTCGTGATGGTCGTCGTGGGCGTGGTAGAGGCCGTCGTGCAGACCCCAGGCGGATGAAATCCATCGCGATAGAGACCTACGTGATATTGAGAATGACGAATTGCGAAACCAGATTCAGTAGCTCCAACAGCAGATTGCTAGTATGAGGGCTCCCACTGATGTGGGCTCTGAATTAGACGATTCGTCTGATGAAGGAGACTTTGCAGATGGGCGTAATCCCTTCGCTCGTGGTCATGAACGTGGACACAGGTTTGGGGCTGAACCTTCGAAGGATATCGGCATGAAGATCGACATCCCGGATTTTGAAGGTAAGGCACACCCTGATGAGTTCATTGATTGGCTAAATACTGTTGAACGTGTTTTTGATTTGAAACCTATGGACGATAGTCATAAGGTTAAGGTTGTGGCAATCAAATTGAAAAAGCATGCTTCTATATGGTGGGAACATGTTAAGAAGCAACGGGCGAGAGAGGGGAAATCAAAGATTCAGTCGTGGGATAAGATGAAAAAGTTGCTACGACGGAAATTCCTCCCTGAACACTATCGACAGGAGGCATTTCTTGATTATCACAATCTGAAACAGGGGGATATGACTGTCGAAGAGTTCATCAATGAGTTTGATCGTTTGCAGATGCGGTGTGCTGTTTCCGAAGAGGATGAACAAACGGTTGCTCGTTTCCTTGGAGGACTACGTGTTGACGTCTCAGAGGTGGTTCAATTGCAGCAGTATTGGACTTATGCGGATGTGTGTCGACTTGCTCTGAAGGTTGGGAAACAGTTGAAGAGAAAGAAGGTGGTGAATCGTTGGCCGAGTAGGGATTTTTCCAACACTAGGGGCGTTGGTAGTTCTAGTGCACCCAAAGGGGTCCCTCCAACTGCTCCTAAGACGCCGATTGCAGCCAATTCGGGTACCACAGTAGCTAATACTAGAGGGAGGTAGCCTGCGAGGTTCTTCAAGTGTCAGGGTATTGATCACCTTCAAGCTGAGTGTCCGAATAGGAACGTTGTTGCCTTACTTGAGGAAGAGTTACCGGTCTATGATGAAGAAGACGAGGTGTCCGACGTCGAGTCTGAGGTGGTTTATGCAGACAAGGGTCCGGCCTTGGTGGTTAGACGTGTGTTGAACACAACAGCAGTAGATGATGATCAGTGGCTTCGCCATAATATCTTTAATACAAAGTGCACTGCCAAGGGTAAGGTTTGCAAGGTTATTATTGATGGTGGTAGTTATGAGAATGTTATTTCTACTACAATGGTGGACAAACTGAGTTTGCCTATTGTTGTTCACCCACAGCCATATAAGTTGTCTTGGTTAATCAAGGGCAATGAGCTCAAGGTGGATAAGCGGTGCCTCGTGCAGTTTTCTATTGGCAAGCGTTATAGAGATGAGGTATGGTGTGATGTGGTACCAATGGATGCATGCCATATTTTGTTGGGTAGGCCGTGGTTGTTTGACAGGCGGGTTAAGCATGATGGGTTCAAGAATACGTACACCTTTCGCATGAATGATGTCTCTATTACTTTATGTCCTACGGACCCGAGACAGGAGCAGACTGCTAGTGATAAACCTATGAATGCTGTTGGTCACCAACTCCTTAGCCGTGCAGAGTTTGATTCAGCTACCGCAGTGGAGTAGGGGTTCTATGTTCTTGTCATGCTGAGGAGAACGAGTCAGGGATGTCCACGCCCGCAGAGGTACAGTCATTGCTTGATGATTACGGTGATGTTACTCCTGAAGAGATTCTTCCGAGACTTCCTCCCATGCGAGATATTCAGCATTATATTGATCATGTTTCGGGTGCTTCTATTCCGAACAAGGCTGCGTATCGGTTGAGACCCAAGGAACATGAAGAGTTGGAGAGACAAGTGAGGGAGTTACTTGACAAGGGTGTCATTCGGGAAAGTATGATCCCATGTGCGTTTCCGGCTTTGATGGTGCCTAAGGCTGAAGGAACATTGCGTATGTGTATGGATAGTCGGGCGATCAATAAAATCACCATCAAGTACAGGTTTCCCATTCCTCAGATCGATGATTTGCTTGACCAGTTACATGGTGCGGTGGTGTTTTCCAAGATTGATTTGCGGAGCGAATACCACCAGATTTGTGTCAGACTGGGGGATGAGTGGAAGACGGCTTTCAAGACTTGGGATGGATTGTATGAGTGGATGGTGATGCCGTTTGGGCTCTCTAATGCTCCTAGCACATTCATGCGACTCATGAACTAGATTTTCAGACCTTTCATCGGTACGTTTGTTGTTGTTTATTTTGATGATATCTTGATTTATAGTAAATTTGTGGAACAACACTTGGTACACTTGAGACATGTTTTTGATATTCTGCGTGAGCAGAAATTATATGCTAACCGTAAGAAGTGTCACTTTTTGACCGAGCAGGTGACTTTCTTGGGGTATGTTGTTACCAAGGAGGGTATTCGCATGGATGATTCAAAGGTGGAAGCTATTACTAGCTGGTCTACACCGATGAACGTTCATGTTGTTCGGCGTTTTCATGGTTTGGCTTTCTTTTATCACCGTTTCATTCGTGATTTCAGCAGTATTATTGCCCCTCTTATTGACTGCATCAAGGGGAGTGTGTTTGTGTGGAATAAGGCAGCAGAGGATGCTTTTCAGCTCTTGAAGAAGGCGGTGACACAAGCTCATGTTCTCATTTTGCCTAATTTTGATGAAGTTTTTGAGGTTCATTGTGATGCTTCCAATGTTGGCGTTGGCGGAGTGTTGAGTCAGAATAATAAGCCTGTCGCCTTCTTTAGTGAAAAACTGAACGGCGCTAAGAAAAAGTACTCTACATATGACAAGGAATTCTATGCCATTGTTCGCACCTTGGAGCACTGGGAACATTATCTCTTGTCAAGAGAATTTGTGTTGTATTCTGATCATGAGGCACTCAAATACATTTAAGGGAAACATAAACTTAATCTGCGACATGCCAAGTGGGTGGAGTTCATTCAGATTTTTACGTTTGTCATTACACATAAGGCGGGAGTTCAGAACCGTGTGGCAGATGCTTTGAGCCGTCGGCATTCCTTATTAGCTACACTGCGGGTCGAGGTTTGCGGGTTTGACACTTTTCGTGATTTGTATCGTGATGATCTGTATTTTGGGGATGTGTGGGAAAAGTGTTCCCGAGGTAATTTTCTGCAGTTTTTAATTCATGATGGATGATGGCTATCTGTTTAAGGGTAACAAGCTTTGTGTTCCTTATTGTTCATTGCGGGACCTAATTATTTTTGAGAATCATGAAGGGTGACTTGCCGGACACTTTGGCAAAGATAAAACACTGGCACTTGTAGGCGAGCAGTTTTTTTGGCCCAAGTTGGAACATGATGTTACTCGGTTCGTGGAGAGATGTCGTGTGTGTCATGTAGCCAAGACTCGCAAGAACAATGCAGGCCTGTATACTCCCTTGTCGGTTCCTACTGCTCCGTGGGAGGACATTAGCTTGGATTTTGTGTTGGGATTGCCTCGTACACAACGACAGAAGGATTCCATTATGGTGGTGGTGGATCGTTTTTCAAAAATGTCCCATTTTGTTCCCTGCAGTAAAACATTTGATGCAACACAGGTGGCAGACTTGTATTTCAAGGAGATTGTGAAGTTGCATGGCATTCCCAAATCACTTACTTCTGATAGGGATGTCAAGTTCGTTAGCCATTTTTGGTGCACGTTGTGGAGGAAGATGGGTTCGCGCTTACAGTTCAGTAGCTCTTATCACCCGCAGACGGATGGACAGACTGAAGATACTAATCGTAGTTTGGGTAATTTATTGCGCAGTTTGGTTGGTGACCATCCACGCCAATGGGACTTGACACTTGCACAGGCCGAGTTTGCTTACAATAATTCTCAGAACAGCACTACAGGCAAAAGCCCTTTCCAAGTTGTTTATGGCCATAATCCTGTCAGCTCCTTGGACCTCATTCCTCTTCCGGTTACCAGTCAATACAGTTCTGATGCAGATTGCGAAAGGAGAGATTCTCAGCTGGTCGTTTTGGCAAGTTACAACTAAGGGCTGATGGTTCATTTCGGGTAGTGGAGTGGATTAATGACAATGCGTACAAGATTGACTTGCCCGGTGAGTACAACGTATCAGCCACGTTCAATGTTGCGGATTTATCAGCTTACCATGGAGACAATAACGATGATGGCAACTCGTGGTCGAGTTTTTCTCAAGACGGGGAGGATGATATAGTTCCACAAGCTATTCCAACAACCCAAGGAGGTATGGTCAGGGCAGCACAAGGAGGTATGGGCAAGGTGGAATGCAAGGCAGTAGGCAACGACAACAACACAAAGGAATGCAAGCCAGGCGGGCGCTTCAGTTATCCTCAGGCGGGCGCCCCGGGTGCAGAACAAGGGATCCATGCTACGGGGCTTGAGGCGGATGCCTCATCTCTTTCCATGCGGCCGCCTCAAGGGTGTTCGACCAGGCCATGAAGCTTCTGGATTGGAGGCGGACGCCTCACATTTGACGGGGCGGGCGCCTCGCGTCGCTGATGTTTCCTTACTGACGAAATTGCTGTTTCCTTATTCATAGCTGGTGTTTCTTTTGAACTTTAGTTGGGGTTAATTTGGTCTTTATGTTTCTAATTCGTTTTAGGGTTATTAGGAAGTATTTATACATCTTTATGGTCTTGGATTATGCAGTTTTTGATGATTAAATTTTCATAAGAAAAGCTGAAGCTTTTTCTTCAGAATCTTGGTTATTAATTCCGTTCGACTATTTCTCTTGGCTTTTGGCTATCATTCTTTCTTGAATTGACACTTGAGTTGTCGAATGAAAGTAACGATTTGGCTCGTTGGTGTTCCCCCTTAATGTTTGCATCGTGTGGTTTGGTTGATTGTAACAAGTGAAATGGGTGAAGGATTGAAAGGTGAAGGGTTTAAGGTTGAATGGTTAATTGGCAACATGGAGCATAGGTGGACTGCCATGGCCAAGTATGTACAGTGGGTGCTTATTGTACACACATATAAAGGGTGAGGGTTAAATGGGTGTAAAAGGTGAAGGGTGTTGTATCAATATCAGTGTGTACAATGGGTTTTTGTTGCACACACTGAGGCCATTGATGAATGGGTGTGGGAGACATACTTAGGGGAGAGAGAAATGGGTATGGTGTACTGGTGCAAGCACACTGAGAATAGGAGGGCTTGATTCCAATTTATAGGGAGAAAATGGAAAGAGCCGTTGGAGAGGAGGGTACATGGTCAAGGTTGTCTTCAATGGGAGTCTTCATTGATGTTGTCATAATTTCCATGTTTTAAGCAAACATGTTTTCTTCTTTTCCTGTGTGAACACAAGACTTTGAGGAAGTAGCTGTTGGAGGAGTATTCAAAGCACTTGACTCAAAGTGATTGTCATAAATTCCATGTTTTATGCAAACATGTTTTTCTCTTTTCCAGTAGACTAACTTGGCTTTCTTTCCAATTGTAATTCCATGTAGCTGATGAAAAACCTATTTTCACATTGAACCCTTGACTTTCATTATCCTTGTTTGATCCTTTTAGTAATTGGGGTATAACTTTTCACAAGGAGCTCTAATGCAAAATCCAATCGTATGCTTTTGTACATCATTGAATTACCTTTCTAATGAGTCCAATATAAGGTATTTTTCAGCCTCGATAGGTGGTGTAAATCATTGTTGAAAAGGAAAGGAGACTTGGAGGAGGTCTTGGGTAACTTTTGCAACTTTCCTCTCTGGACACTTTAGACCATTTAACTTTGTCCCGTTAAATGATCAATCATAATCAAAACATAAAGTTAGGTTCTAACAATTTCCCCCTTTTTTGTGAATGATTGGTCATTTTAAACTCTTAATGGCTTGCTTCAAAACTCCATACGCAAGAAAATTTGAGCAGATTTTTGGTCAACGTCACGAATTTTTCTGTGTTGACTCAACAAGTTCCAGGGTGTGAGGCTATACTTTTTGGAGAGGTGTATGAGTTTACTTTAAGTGGAAAACTGTGTAGGGTTAAGAGCTTTGGAGAGATAGATATAGGTTTTTGGTGAGAGGAGTCTTGATAAATTTTTCTATGCTGTCAGGAATATTTGGGGACAGCTTCCTACTTCAGATAGGTACCAAATTTTGCTCAAAAGGATTCAGCTTGTGGTATTAGACTTGATGGAAAACTCGATGTGTCTAATTTACACAGAAAAAATCGGTTTGGGGTTTCGATGTCGGGAGAGGGAGATAATGCAATTCTCGTGCAAGGGGTGGAACCAGTTTTTTGGTCTATTAAGGTCTGACAGCTAAGGTTTGGGATAGCTGTCAAGAGTTTAGGGGATTGATGTTTGGGATTTTTTGAGTAAGAGTTTACTGTGTGAAGCTAGATGTATGGGGATTTGTTGAAAAGGGTTTGTTGTCAAGGAGATTGGTTGTCAAAGGCTTAGCTATCAGAAAGAAAACATAGCTGTCAGAGATAACGATCAGCCTGTTGGACAGAAACTTCAGATGAAGTCTGGTATTGACTCACAAGGTTTTAGGCTATATGTTTATGCTTTTTGGAAAGGTATGTGAGTCTACTTTACTCACAAAAAATCGGATTGCAATTTCGTGCAGCTGAGAGAGAGATATTGCAATTTCCGTGAAGAGTGTCAAAGCTGATTTTCAGATTTCCAGCAACTTTTTCTGTTTCAACAAGGGCTGTTCTTGGCTGGTTTTGATGGTGTTTTGGAGTTTGGTTCACCCTCAAATGGTGTTATGGTTTCTAGAAGGAAGAATGGGGTTGGAAGGGTTGTGCTCCAAAATTTTCTTGATGCAAGGTGTGTTGATTGCATCCAAGCTTTGCTTCGACTTTGATTTCTTCAAGATATGCACTTTTCTGTCGAGCATCCAAGGTTCATCTCCTAACATTACAAAGGAGAACAAGTAAATGATTCTTTATAATAAAATAAATAAATATAAGCACATATGAATCTAAATAATCAGATATAAAAATGAAGCACATAAGATTTCCTATAAGTAGTAATTCAAAGCCCAACATAAGCAGTCGGTGGGCATAAGGGGCTGCATCAAAAGAGATGCCAACGAGTCGGTCGTTCATTACCATCGAGCCCAAGAAAGATGATCTATCTTTCCCCTAGCAACTACCCTAGGAGTCTCTAACTCGTGACCTTGCTTTGTTTCACCACAAGAAAATCTACAAAGGCAATGATCCTAAAATGATCAAAGAAGCCATTTAAGCACAAGGGGTGTTTGGGTCATGATCCTAGATGATTAAATAAGGTGTTCAAGCACAGAAAATATGTTCGACATATAAGCATGGATCTTCACGAGATGTTAAGCTCAGAGACACTAAAGTCTCTAAGAACCTTGCTCTGATACCAATTGAAAGGTCCCGTTTGCTTTGGCAGCTAAGATTCTTAGCTATCAGAAATCTTAGCTGTCAAATCTTAGCTATCAGATAATCTGATTTTCTTCAAACGCTCTCAAGGCCAAAATGATAGGAAGTATATGCGCAGCGGAATGGATATTTTCTATGGCCTTAAAGATGTTGTCTAACATATGTATTCCTAATCTCTTTATCAATTTTAACTTGTCAATATGATCAAGCAAGAATATATCAAAGCAAGAAATAGGCAGCTAAGCTTGGACAGCTAAGATTGAACCTTAGCTATCAGAAATCTTAGCTATCAGATAAGAGCATAAAGTGCAAGACAAGAAACTAAAAGAGACAAGAGAAGAGAATTTTTAAGGTGGTTCAGAGTTCACTCCTCCTACGTCCACCCCCACTGTCATGTGCCAGACCAGTGAGATCAATCCACTGTAATCTAGGTCACTTTAAGAATTACATGGATTGATAAGGCAAGTTCCTCGAACCCCCTCTTCCTAATTAGGATGGTTGATTAGGGTCCTAATTAGTACAGTCAATTAGGAATGCTAGACACATAGCATATGTAGTTCTTTCTTGAATTAACACTTGAGTTGTTGAATGAAAGCAATGATTTGGCTCGAAGTTCTTTCTTGAATTGACACTTGAGTTGTCGAATGAAAGTAATGATTTGGCTCGTTGGTGTTCCCCCTTAATGTTTGCATCGTGTGGTTTGGTTGATTGTAACAAGTGAAATGGGTGAAGGATTGAAAGGTGAAGGGTTTAAGGTTGAATGGTTAATTGGCAACATGGAGCATAGGTGGACTGCCATGGCCAAGTATGTACAGTGGGTGCTTATTGTACACACAGATAAAGGGTGAGGGTTAAATGGGTGTAAAAGGTGAAGGGTGTTGTATCAATATCAGTGTGTGCAATGGGTTTTTGTTGCACACACTGAGGCCATTGATGAAGGGGTGTGGGAGACATACTTGGGGGAGAGAGAAATAGGTATGGTGTATTGGTGCAAGCACACTGAGAAAAGGAGGGCTTGATTCCAATTTATAGGGAGAAAATGGAAAGATCCGTTGGAGAGGAGGGTACATGGTCAAGTATGTTTTCAATGGGAGTCTTCATTGATGTTGTCATAATTTCCATGTTTTAAGCAAACATGTTTTCTTCTTTTCCTGTGTGAACACAAGACTTTGAGGAAGTAGCCGTTGGAGGAGTATTCAAAGCACTTGACTCAAAGTGGTTGTCATAAATTCCATGTTTTAGGCAAACATTTCTCTTTTCCAGTAGACTAACTTGGCTTTCTTTCCAATTGTAATTCCATGTAGCTGTTGAAAAACCTATTTTCACATTGAACCCTTGACTTTCATTATCCTTGTTTGATCCTTTTAGTAATTGGGGTATAACTTTTCACAAGGAGCTCTAATGCAAAATCCAATCATATGCTTTTGTACATCATTGAATTACCTTTCTAATGAGTCCAATATAAGGTATTTTTCAGCCTCGATAGGTGGTGTAAATCATTGTTGAAAAGGAAAGGAGACTTGGAGGAGGTCTTGGGTAACTTTTGCAACTTTCCTCTCTGGACACTTTAGACCATTTAACTTTGTCCCGTTAAATGATCAATCATCATCAAAACATAAAGTTAGGTTCTAACACAGGATTATTTGGAAGCCTCATTATTAATCCTAGGATTAACAATCCCCTCACCATTAAAACGGGCTAATCCCACTCGGCTACCAAACGAGCCCTATATGTATTAAAATTGGAAAAACTCAACTCGAGCAATGCTAGAAGCATAAAATAAAATCACAAATTCTTTCTTATAAAATGAATTAACAATATTTTATTGATTGCGATGATAAACTCGTACCCCCTAAAATAGAAAAAAATTGCACAAGGAGCATGGAACTTTATTATGGAAATGATTTGTTGAATCCACCCTTCTAAAAATCCACTTGATTGCTCATGTGCTTCACTTAAAGACCATTAGTGTCATAAACGTAGATCAAAAGAACTTTCTGGTTAGGGATTTATTGATAAAAAACTTGGAAAAAAAAAAAACCATAGATGATTAAACTACAGTGACAATGACTTTGGTGTACTTCAACCTAATTTACCCGGGGTTATAATTGTTGGGATAGAGTTCACCGGGTTACTAGACTTAATAATAAGGAGGAAATGATGTACGGGAGCCAAAAATAGGTTGGCACGATAAGTGCGCAAGAGTTTTTTTGGTTTATATTGGCAGTAGCAAGGATTAGAAAACGAAAATCATGCCCATGGTTGAAACTATGGGCAAGCCATGAAGCTAGCAGATGGGTGCTGCTGATTTTGACAGCCAGAATCATGATCAGGGTTTAAACTATGGGCAGACCATGAAACTGGCCGGTCTAGTTTCGAGAAAAAAATTGGGTTGGGTCGAATTGATTAAATTCGGGATTTTCTTATTGTCTAGGGTTTAAAATTGTTCTAGGGCAAGTATATAAGAAACGTTCGGCCCCCAAACTTGTTTATCTCATATTTTACATATTATAGTGCAAGATTTTGGCTTGCCAGTGCCCACAAACGTAGTCAATTAATTGTTGAACTGGGTAAACAATTCTCTTGCGTTCTTTATTGCTTTGATTGCGTGTTCATAATTAAGTTGTGTTCATGGGTGCTATGTATTATCTTGGATTGCTTGACAGGAATTGAGACCTATTTTCGACAACTGGTATCAGAGCTTCGAATCTAAGGTTATAGGGTTTTAGTAATCAAGATGGGCAACGACAAACATAATGTTGATATGTTCGACGGATCGTATTATGGTTTCTGGTGGATGCAAATAGAGGATTTCTGATACGGTAAGGCTCACTATAAGCCTCTAAAAGGAGTAAAGCCTGAAGCAATAAGCAAGAGGATTGGGAGGTTTTAGATAGGAAAATCATGGGTGTTCTTAGGTCGACTATGGTTAAGAGTATTGCTAAAAAAATCAAGAAGACGAAGACTACCAAGGAGATTATTGATTTTTTGTTTGAGAAGTATGAGAAGCCATCGACAGCCGCCAAGGTTGACATGGTGCGGAAGTTATTCAACTCGAAGATGGAAAAAAGGTCATCAATATCAGACCACATCGATGATTATCAAGACATTATTGACTCATTGATCAAGGCTGCAGATTGAGGATAAAATCCAAGCATTAATAATGTTGGGTTCTTTGACAGAAAGCTCGAGTGTAACGATTACTGCGTTAAGTATTGCAGCAGGGAAGAACAAATTGAATAGCGAGGATGTCAAGGAATTGTTTATTGGTGAGGAAAACCTTCGTAAGAAATTGGGCATTGTCTCTACTTCAGGAGTGACTTTGGCTACAACTAGCAAGGGGAAGTCGGGTACAAACAGTAAGTGGATATCAAAATCGGGTAAGAACGTAGTTGTTGGTGGGTCTAAATCTAAGGAAAAGTCCAAGGGGAATCAGGATCCGATAAAGTGCTATAAATGTGGGGAGATTGGGCATTTCAAAGAATTGTTCTTTGATGGGTAAGAAGGCGGTAAATATAGTTATCGAAGATGTACTGGTTCTTAGTGCTAGTAATTCACTATAATCATGGGTGTTAGATTTAGGTGCATCATTCCATTCCTGGATACGCGCAAAGGAGATGTATATCTATACTTATGGAGATTTTGGAAAGGTCTATCTGGCGGATGGGGAACCTTTACAGATCAAAGGGATGGGGGATGTCAGAATTGAAACATTAAGCGGATCGGCTTTGCAACTATATGGCGTAAGACACATTCCGGGTTTGAAAAAGAATCTGTTGTCGGTTGGGCAGCTAGATGAAGAAGGTTTTGAATTGACCTTTAGCGGAAGGAACTGGATTATTACTAAGGGGATCGAGAAGGTGGCTCGAGGTAATAAGGTGGGTAAATTGTATATATCTAGAAACACCAAGGATTGTATTTCTCTTGCGGGTGATAAGGGTGATATAGATTTGTGGCACTGTCGATTGGGTCACATAAGTGAAAAAGGGATGAGGGTACTCTGTTCTAAGGGAAGACTATCGGGGTTGAAGATAGTGAACGTGGGTATATACGAGGACTGTGTCTTTGGAAAGCAACCGAGGAATAATTTCCCAAGGAAGGATAGGTCTTTGAGGGAACAAAAGTTGGAGTTGGTCCAAACGAATTTGTGGGAGCCATCACCAGTTACATATCTGGGTGGCGCAAAATATTACATGACTTTTATTGATGACTCTACAAGGAAGGTCTGAGTTTATTTCTTGAAACACATAAATGAGGCATTCGAAGTGTTTAAGAAGCATAGGGCCTTGGTGGAGACATATACCAGACTCAAGGTCAAAAACTTGAAGTCTGATAATGGTGGGGAGTACGAGCTCGGAGAGTTTAAGTAATATTGTGTTGTGAATGGTATTCACATGGTGAAAAACCCATGTGGGACATCACAACATAACACGGTTGCAGAGAGGATACACATAACATTAAATGAACGAGCTCAGGCTATGAGATTTAATGTGGACTTTTGAAGATGTTTTGGGCAAATACAGTTAACACATCAGTTTTATTGATTAACACATGACCATCAGTCCTGCTGGGAAATGGAATTCCAGAGGAGGCGTGGAGTGGTAAGCAGGTAAATCTATCTTTTCTTCGCATATTTGGTTGCGTTTCATATGTTAATTCTGCGAAGAGAACTAAATTGGATGCTAAGTCTTTGAAGTGTACATTCATTAGATACTGCGAGGATGACTTCGAGTACAGATTTTGTGATGAACAGAATCGGAAAGTTATTTGTAGTCGGGATGTTATATTTAATGAGAAGCTTTTATATAAAGACAGAAAGAGTTTAAGTGCATTTGATGAGATTAGTTCGAAACCCGAAACTGTTGAGCCAGAGGATATTCCTGGCTCGGGTGGGAGCAATGAGGTTCATGTTGACCAAGATCAGGGGGTCATTGATGATGAACTAAGTACTCTAGGACCGGTTCCGCTGCGCAGATCCACAAGATTATGTGGGTTGCCTGATAGGCATTCTCGTTCAAATTTCTATTTGTTTTAAACAGATAGTGATGAACCGGAAATTTATGCGGAGGCTAGTCTTAGTGAGGTGAGGGACAAGTAGAAAGCTGCGATGGATGATGAGATGGACTCATTGATAGCCAATGATAATTGGGAGTTGGTAAAGATTCCTTAGGGGAAATGGGCAATGCATAACAAGTGGGTTTAAAATATCAAAAGGAGGCAAATGGCAACATTTATTACAAGGCAAGGTTGGTTGTAAAGGGCTTTGAACATAAGTATGGGATTGACTATATAGAGGTCTTTACCCTGGTTGTGAAGATGACTACTATCAGAATGGTTCTGGGTTTAGTAGCTTCAGAGAACTTATTGTTAGAGAAAATGAATGTAAAGACGACATTTTTTCATGGGGATTTGGAGGTTGTAATTTACATGTTACAACCATAGAGTTACTTATCTAAGGGTAATGAAGAGTTGGTTTGCATATTAAAAAGAGCTTGTATGGCCTGAAACAAGCTCCTCGGCAGTGGTACAAGAAGTTCGATGGATTCATGCATGACATTGAGTTTGTTAGATGTAAGGCGCTCAGAATAACCATTGTGTTCCGGAGTGTGATATGGTGATGTGAGATGAGTGATACATTGAGAGACAAGAAGAGGGCGAAGTCCAATGTACTCACCACCATTGACACTGAAGATGGTGATTATGGAAAAATTAAAGTATTTTTCGACGCACAATTTAAATTCAGAGAAGACAGTAATGACGTCGTTTTTATGTTTCAAACGATAAATCCATATATACTTGGGAAAATGATCAACAAACACTATGTAGTATTTAAAACCATCACACGAAGTAATAGGAGAAGGCCACACATAACTATATAATATATCAAGAGGACCATGAGACTGAACAAAGTTTTCATAGAATGGAAGTTTGTGACTTTTGTTGCAGTCACAAGAATTACAATGAAAATTTGGAAAACTGGGAATATTCAAACTAAATCTATTACTAAGATGACGTAAAATGGGGTAAGAGGGGTGTCCTCGTCTATGATGCCAATTTATAGTAGCGGGAGAGGAGATAGAGTGAGCAGCAGAGGAGTGGGAGTCCATTCATAGATGCCAGAACTAGACATTCCCTCCAAAAGAGTGGCCCCCGTGCGAAGATCCTTCGTAACAAAGGAGGAAGGTAAGAAAGTGATAGAGCAGTTATTATCAAGACATAATTTTGAGACAGATAGAATATTTCTAGACATTGATGGCACATGAAGAATATGATTAAGAGAGAATTTAGATGAGGAGGAAAGGATAGAAGTGGAATCAATGTGAGAGATGTGAAGACCGGATCCATCACCAATAAGCAATTTGTCGATACCACCATAGGGTGAGTGAAGGGCAAGGTTGTTTAGGTCGTTGGTGACAGGGTGGGTGGCCTCACTGTCAAGGAGCCAGCTAGGGTTTCGGGGAACAATGGATGTGGCAGTGTGTGCGCTGGGGAACGGTGGGTTGTTGGGATGAGAGGGATTGCGGGTGGAAGGTGGTGAAAGGATGAAGGAATTGGGATAAAATTGGCGAAAGGCACGACATTGTGATAGGTAGTGGCCAACTTTATGACACCATTAGCATTTGCCTTTGAAGGGTTTGAGGGAGAAGGATTGAGTTTGGGATGTGGTGCGGTGAGTTGGTGGGTAGGGAGAAGGGCTAGATGTTGGATTTTTTTTGGAGATTGGTCGGGGAGGGTTTTTGGCTGCATAAGTAACCACGACATAAAAGGAAAGGTTGGATTTGGTTTTGTGTTTGATGGATAGTCCACGGTTGAGCAATTTTTAGTGTAGTTCATCAAAGGAAATTGGGTTTTCGCGACTTTGAACAACGTTAATTACACTGTCGTAGTTTGGGTCATTGAGTAATTGTTCAAGGACTATAATATCCTCTAGATCTCAGGGTCGACCAAGGGAGGCTAATTGGTCTATGCGGGTTTTGATTTCATGCATGTAGTATGAGATAGGGCGGTACCCTTGGTGATATTACGGAGGTGGTCCTTGATTTGTTTGATGTGGCTGTTGGAAGGGTTTGCATACGTCTTGGCTAGGGTTTTCCATGCATCTAGGGTGGTTTGGCAGAGGGAGATTAGTGGGAGAAGAGGGCGGAAAGGGAGCCAGGTAGGGCACCAAGAAGTAGTTTATCTCGGCGAAACCAAGTGGTGTAGGCTGGGTTGGGGCGGGTTACGGTAGTGGTAATATTGGGTGTGGGAGTTTCGACAACGGAAGTGGTAGTGGTTGTTGTGGATGCGGTGGTGGTGACTGCGGTTAAGTTTTGTGGTGGCGCAAGGTGAGTACCATCAATGAACTTGTAAAGATCATGACCAAATAAGGTGGCTTCAATTTGGATTTTTCACGTGTAGGAATTTGAACTGGAATAATAATTCTTTCTTGTTTATTTTTCTCACAAGGAGGAAATATATATAGGAGAATACAAAGAGGTTTTAGCCCAAAAGGAAACTCAAAGCGATTAGGAAAACAAAAGGAATTAGGAAACCAAATCAAGTTGGAAACCCAATCCTACTTAAATTAAGATAGACGGAAACAGAATCCTACTTAAATTAGGAAAGACGGAAATCTGGGCAGATTGAGGCCCGTTACCAGCATGAGGTCGACTGGCCCGGCCCATCCTCCATGCGGTCGATCACTGGCCCGGCCCACCCTCCATGCGGTCGACCGCATCTATGGTTGACCGCGCGGCTGACCGCATCAACACCCTCCCTCAAGTTGGAGCGTGAGGGTTAAGAAGGCCCAACTTGCCAAGTAAAACATCAAACTGTTGCTTGCCGAGAGCTTTAGTAAATATGTCAGCCAACTGAGTCTTCATGGGAACATAAGAAGGGGCAATAAGGCCAGTGGAGATAGCGTCACGGACGAAATGACAATCCACCTCAATATGCTTGGTCCGCTCATGATAAACAGGATTCTTGGCAATGTGAAGAGCCGATTCACTGTCACAGAAGATGGGAATAGCCTTGGGATGATGGACACCCATGCTCAATAACAAGCCCTTCAGCCATTTAAGCTCGCATGTAAGAGCTGCCATGGCGCGGTATTCAGCCTCAGCAGAAGATCGAGAAACAGTAGGTTGTTTCTTAGTTTTCCAAGATATGGGGGAATGCCCGAGAAAAACGAGCCACCCGGTAAGAGAACGACGAGAGATGGGGAATGCAGCCCAGTCCAAGTCACACCATCCTTGAAGTGTGAGATCGCAGTCAGTGCGCAAAAGAATGCCTTGTCCCGGAGTGCCTTTGAGATACCGAACAACCCGTAGAGCGGCTTCCCAATGCTCGGAACGAGGTTCATTCATGAACTGAGAAAGAATGTGGACTGAATATGCAAGATCCGGCCGAGTTACAGCCAAGTAAATGAGGCGCCCAACTAGGCGGCGATAGCGTTCCGGATCTTCCAAGGGGGCACCGGTAGCAACACCAAGCTTATGGTTAGGTTCAATGGGGAAGCTAGAGGGCTTTGCACCTAGAAGACCGGCCTCACAAATAATATCCAATGTATACTTTCGTCAAGTACGTAAACAAGCCATCGGGATTGCGAGCAACCTCAATGCCAAGAAAGTATTTCAGAGATCCGAGATCCTTCATTTTGAAGCACTCACACAGTACTTCTTGAAGGACAAGAAGGCAAATGGAATCGTTCCGGCTATGATGAGATCGTCAACATACACAAGCACATTAACTGGGTCGCACCTTTTGTGAATGTAAACAGAGAGTAGTCAGAGTAGGACTGGAGGAAGCCATAAGACTTCAAGGAAGTCAATAACTTGGCGAACCAACAACGAGGGGCTTGCTTCAGACCATAGAGGGACTTATGAAGACGGCAAACCGTGTTGGTGTTTGTTGCCTCAAAACCCGGAGGAGTTTCATATAAACCTCTTCTCGCTAAGTCGCCATGCAAGAAGGCATTGTGAACGTCCATCCGATGTAACTCCCAATTCTTGGAAGCAAAGAATAGCAAGGAAAGCCCGAACAGTGACCATTTTAGCCACAGTGAGCAAAAGTTTCGTGTAGTCGATGCCTTCTTTACGATGATTGCCAAGGACAACTAGCCGAGACTTGAGCCGTTCAACTGCTCCGTCAGAATTATATTTGATCTTATAGACCCATTGACATCCCAGGGCCCGTTTTCCAGGAGGCAGTGAAACCATAGACCATGTGCCATTATCCTCCAAGGCACGAATTTCCTCTTGCATTGACTGTTTCCAGTCATCATGAGCCATGGCCTCGCGAAAGGAAGTCGGCTCTTTAGCCACTGTAAGAGCTGCAAGAAAAGTACGATATTTTGCAGAAAACCGATCACAGTTTATATAGTGAGCTATAGGATAGGGGGTACCTGAGGAACCGATTGAAGATGGAGATGCGGGGGATGGACTAGAAGAAGTAGTAAGAGCCACAAAGTCGCGAAGACGAACTGAAGGCATTTTCTGTCTCATACCCCTCCCTAAAGTGTCGGGTCCGTAATCGTCGAAGAGACCGACGTTGATGCGAAGGAGCAAGAGACTGGTGGCGCCCGAAGGAACAGCAGGAGCAACTTCTTCCTGCATATCAGATAAAGTAACGGGCTCAGCTGCAGTGGGTTCAACAGAAGGAGCAACGGAGTCTTATACAACAGGAAGATCAATGTGACCGAAAGCTTCTTCCTCAGCAAGGACATCAACAGAATCAGGGACATGAGGAACAGTAGTAGAATCGCTGTATGGGAACACAGTCTCAAAGAACCTCACATCACGAGAGACGAAGAATTTCTTGGTCTCGAGATCAAACAGCTTCCACCCCTTTTTGCCAAGAGGATACCCCACGAAGATGCATTTACGGCTGCGACTAGCAAATTTGTCACCCCTAGCCTGCTGATTATGAGCGTAACACATTGAACCAAAAACTCGAAGGGAATCATAAAAGGGGGTTTTGCCAAACAAGATATCGTAGGGAGTTTTATTATCTAACAAGGGGGAAGGGGTTCGATTGATCAAATGAGCAGCGGTAAGGACCGCTTCGCCCCAAAAATAAATGGGGAGGTGTGCCTGAAACCTCAAGGCTCTAGCTATGTTCAAAATATGACGGTGTTTACGTTCGACACGCCCATTTTGTTGGGGAGTGCCGGCACATGATGTTTGAAAAAGGATGCCGGTGGAAAGAAAATAATCAAACAGGGAGTTAAACTCAGTGCCATTGTCAGACTGAACAATTTTGATTTTTTTAGAAAACTGTCGATCCACCATTGCAACAAAGGCCATAAACATTCGAAAAACTTATGTTTTATCAACTAATAAATAAATCCAAACAGCACGAGAATACACTACAAGGAAAATCGATTTTAGCTACGGCAAATTCCGTAGCTAAAATGAATATTCCGTAGCTAAATCGTGTTTAGCTACGGATTTGTTCAGTAGCTATTCCGTGGGTGCAGGTTTGTCGCTAAATTGGGCGTCGCTATTTTGTAGCTATTTTAGAGACGGATATGTCCGTCTCTAATTTAGAGACAGATATGGCCGTCTCTAAATTAGAGACAGATATGTCCGTCTCTAAATTAGAGACAGATATGTTCGTCTCAAAATTAGCTACAGATATGACCGTCTACGGATTAGCGACAGATTTTCCGTCTCTATTTAAATTCTCGTTTTATTTTCGAACCATTTTAGCGACGAATATTTCCGTAGCTAAATTGATATTTTTTAAAAAAAAATTAAATATATATTTAAAAATATATATTAATATATTTTAAATATATATATATATATATATATATATATATATTAAAATATATAAATATATATTTTTAAATATATATTAAATCAGTCCCTTTATCTTTTTTTCAAATCACCCCTTAACTTTTATTATTTTCATATCAAATTCCTTTAACTTTTATTATTATTAAATCACCCCTAAATTTCTTTTATACTCAAATAGTCCTCACAAACTTCCACCACCAATGCGAGAATAAAGTTTGGCCCCAACAGAATCCTCCGTGCCGCCAAATGGCCCGTAAGCTTCGGCCAAGACACCAAACCCGAGGCGGCCAACCCAATGAGGCGTGCGCCTCAACCTCGCAACTTGGCCCCAAAATTGACACATTGATGCGGCCGCATGAAGCAACCGAGGCGGCCGCTTCACCTCCAAGAGCACCACTTCGATATTCCAATATTTGTAGTTAAAAAAAATAGAAACGGAACCAGATTAAGAAATGAAGCACATCAAATATACACCAGATATGAGTAAATCAAAATTTCCAGATTCCGATATCCATAATTATAGAGGGCTAAACAACTTAACAAGTTCTACCATTGCATATTATAAATATCCACTCTAATCACAGAACACAACAATCTGTTTAAAACATAATCACATTCAATTCCAAACCCAACAATGGAAACTAAAAATGTGTTAAATCCAAAAAAAACACCGGATTCAAAAAAATCAAACCCAACAATTTCAAAATACACCACCATCACCATAATCACAATCAAATCGAAAATCAAAAATCGAAAATCGAAAAACAGAGACTAAAAAACCAAACCCAATTTCATACTTCGTTGATGTGTTAAAGCTTGCTTTAGTCGCCGGATCTGCCGCTCTTCTCCACCTGCTCCTCGATTGGCTCCTACCGAGGTCCGACGGAGACTAAAAATGGAGAAAGAGAGAGAGTGATGGAGGGCGGAGGGTGACGGCGGCTGATAGGTGACGGTAGAGGTGGCAAATGAAGGTGATGAGATAATAGGGAATGGGGAGAGGCCGTTTTTGTTTGTTGAAGAGAGAGAAATAGAGAGAGTGATCGGATCGTGATGGCGCCGGCGACTGAGGAGGCTGAGGCTGAATGAATGAAGGAGACGGTGAGGGAAATGAGAGAGAGAGAACCGTGCTTTCCAAAATCAAAATGAAGAGAGAGAGAGAGAAATGGGGAGAGAAATAGGGAGAGGGAGTAATTGTGTTTGTTTGGAATGTTTTGAACCGTTTGATCAAATGTATTGAATGGTCAGATCTTGCTTTGGCCCATAATCCGCGTGAAATTTTAAAATCCAATCAAACAATGACACATCACACGTACTTATATTTATTTCACACTATATTATACACTAACTAAAACATTTATGTCTAATATTAAGAATAATAATATTTATTAATAAATTATTAATTATATAATTAATTAATTAATTAATTAATATTAATTATATAATCAGTAATAATATTAATAATAGTATTAATAATAATTAGTAATTTTTATTATTTTTTATTGAATAGGAAAAATATTTTAGATTTTTTTTATTACTGAAATTTATAATATTAATAATAACTAGGAAAAAATATTTTAGATTTTTTAGTTATAGTAGTATGCCTAATATCAAGAATAATAACATTATCATATAATTAGTAATAATACTTAATAATAAGACTAATAATGATGTTATTGTTAATTATTCAATTATATAATTGAATATATTAATAATTATTATTATATAATTAATAATAATATTAATAATAACTAGTAATAATACATAACATAAAAAATAATAATGTTATTAATTAATGATAATACTCATTAATTTAATTATTTTAAATTTATTAATAATAAAGTGTTTTTCATCTTTATGACTTTCCTCAAAAATTCAAATGAAAATTGAGTTACAAATATGTGCCATTATTTAGGGTTTTAAGGAATGTGTCCCGATCTTGTGAAAATGGTATACGGCTACCTCGTTTATTTTTTTTTAATTTTTTTATACATTATAAATGACATTTAAAGTGTTTTTCATCTTAATGACTTTCCTCAAAATCCAAATGGAAATTGAGTTACAAATATGTGCTATTATTTAGTGGTTTTAAGGAATGTGTCCCGATCTTGTGAAAATGGTATACGGCTACCTCGTTTTTTTATACATTCTAAATGACATTTAAAGGGTTTAGGGTATAGGGAATAGGGTATAGGGTTTAAGGTTTAGGGGTTAGGGTATAGGGTTTAGGGTTTAGGGTATAGGGTTTAGGGGTTAGGGGTTAGGGTTTAGGGTTTAGGGTTTAGGGTATAGGGTATAGTGGTATAGGATTTAGGGGTTGTGGTATAGAGTATAGTGGTTTAGGGTTTAGGGTTTAGGGTATAGGGTATAGGATTTAGGGTTTAGGGGTTAGTGGTATAGGGTTTAGGGTTTAGGGGTTGTGGTATAGGGTTTAGGGTTTAGGGGTTAGGGTTTAGGGTTTAGGGGTTAGGGTATAGGGGTTAGGGTATGTGGGTTTAGGGTTTAGTGGTATAGGGTTTAGGTTAGGGGTTAGGGTTAGGGTATAGGGTTTAGGGTTTAGGGTTTAAGGGTTAGGGTTTAGGGTCAGGGTTAGGGTATAGGGTTTAGGGCTTAGGGTTTAGGGTTTAGGGTTAGGGTATAGGTTTAGGGTTTAGGGGTTTAGTGGTTTAGTGGTCATGTGGTTTAGGGGTTGGGTATAGGGTATAGGATTTAGGGTTTAGGGTTTAGGGTTGTGGCATGTGGTTTAGGTTTAGGGGTTAGGGGTTAGGGTATAGGGGTATAGGGTTTAGAGGTTAGGGGTTAGGGTTTAGGGTATAGGGTTTAGGGTATAGGGTTTAGGGGTTAGGGTATAGGGTTTAGGGTATAGGGTTTAGGGGTTAGGGTTTAGGGGTTAGGGTTTAGGGTTAGGGTATAAGATTTAGGGTTTAGGGTTTAGGGTATAGGGAATAGAATTTAGGGTTTAGGGGTTTAGGGTATAAGTTATAGAAAAAAAGATAGAAAAAAACTAAACAAATGAAAGTATATAGAAGAAAAGTCAAAAGAGGGACGGACTACCCTATATTTATTTTTTATTTTTTAAAAAAATTTTATTGACTAGAAAACAATATTTTAGCCTTTGTTAATCAGTGGTTTTTTTTATAAAAAGTTATAGAAAAAAAGATAGAAAAAAACTAAACAAATGAAAGTATATAGAAGAAAAGTCAAAAGAGGGACGGACTACCCTAGATTTATTTTTTATTTTTTTAAAAAATTTTTATTGACTAGAAAACAATATTTTAGCCTTTGTTAATCAGTGTTTTTTTTTATAAAAAGTTATAGAAAAAAAGATAGAAAAAAACTAAACAAATGAAAGTATATAGAAGAAAAGTCAAAAGAGGGACGGACTACCCTATATTTATTTTTTATTTTTTTAAAAATTTTTATTGACTAGAAAACAATATTTTAGCCTTTGTTAATCAGTGGTTTTTTTTAGAAAAAGTTATAGAAAAAAAGATAGAAAAAAACTAAACAAATGAAAGTATATAGAAGAAAAGTCAAAAGAGGGACGGACTACCCTATATTTATTTTTTATTTTTTTAAAAAAAATTTATTGACTAGAAATCAATATTTTAGCCTTTGTTAATCAGTGGTTTTTTTTAGAAAAAGTTATAGAAAAAAATATAGAAAAAAACTAAACAAATGAAAGTATATAGAAGAAAAGTCAAAAGAGGGACGGACTACCCTATATTTATTTTTTAGTTTTTTTAAAAAAAATATATTGTCTAGAAAACAATATTTTAGCCTTTGTTAATCAGTGATTTTTTTAGAAAAAGTTATAGAAAAAAGATAGAAAAAACTAAACAAATGAAAGTATATAGAAGAAAAGTCAAAAGAGGGACGGACTGCCCTATATCTATTTTTTATTTTTTTTTAAATTTTTTATTGACTAGAAAACAATATTTTAGCCTTTTTTAATCAGTGTTTTTATTTATAAAAAGTTATAGAAAAAAAGATAGAAAAAAACTAAACAAATGAAAGTATATAGAAGAAAAGTCAAAAGTGGGACGGACTACCCCATATTTATTTTTTATTTTTTTAAAAAAGTTTTATTGACTAAAAAACAATATTTTAGCCTTTGTTAATCAGTGGTTTTTTTTAGAAAAAGTTATAGAAAAAAAGATAGAAAAAAACTAAACAAATGAAAGTATATAGAAGAAAAGTCAAAAGAGGGACGGACTACCCTATATTTATTTTTTATTGTTTTAAAAAATTTTTATTGACTAGAAATCAATATTTTAGCCTTTGTTAATCAGTGGTTTTTTTTAGAAAAAGTTATAGAAAAAAAGATAGAAAAAACTAAACAAATGAAAGTATATAGAAGAAAAGTCAAAAGAGGGACGGACTACCCTATATTTATTTTGTATTTTTTAAAAAAATTTTTATTGTCTAGAAAACAATATTTTAGCCTTTGTTAATCAGTGATTTTTTTTAGAAAAAGTTATAGAAAAAAAGATAGAAAAAAACTAAACAAATGAAAGTATATAGAAGAAAAGTCAAAAGAGGGACGGACTACCCTATATTTATTTTTTATTTTTAAAAAAAATTTTATTGTCTAGAAAACAATATTTTAGCCTTTGTTAATCAGTGATTTTTTTTAGAAAAAGTTATAGAAAAAAGATAGAAAAAACTAAACAAATGAAAGTATATAGAAGAAAAGTCAAAAGAGGGACGGACTACCCTATATTTTTTTTTTTTTTTTAAAAATTTTTTTATTGACTAGAAAACAATATTTTAGCCTTTGTTAATCAGTGGTTTTTTTTATAAAAAGTTATAGAAAAAAAGATAGAAAAAAACTAAACAAATGAAAGTATATAGAAGAAAAGTCAAAAGAGGGACGGACTACCCTATATGTATTTGTTATTTTTTTTAAAATTTTTTATTGACTAGAAAACAATATTTTAGCCTTTGTTAATCAGTGGTTTTTTTTAGAAAAAGTTATAGAAAATAAGATAGAAAAAAACTAAACAAATGAAAGTATATAGAAGAAAAGTCAAAAGAGGGACTGGACTACCCTATATTTATTTTTTATTTTTTTAAAAAATTTTATTGACTAGAAAACAATATTTTAGCCTTTGTTAATCAGTGGTTTTTTTAGAAAAAGTTATAGAAAAAAGATAGAAAAAAACTAAACAAATGAAAGTATATAGAAGAAAAGTCAAAAGAGGGACGGACTACCCTATATTTAATTTTTATTTTTTTAAAAAATTTTTATTGACTAGAAAACAATATTTTAGCCTTTGTTAATCAGTGGTTTTTTTTAGAAAAAGTTATATAAAAAAAGATAGAAAAAAACTAAACAAATGAAAGTATATAGAAGAAAAGTCAAATTTAGAGACGGATACTAAATCTGTCTCTAAATTTTAGAGACAGATGTTGAATCTGTCACTAAATTAGAGACGGATTCAAAAATATGTCTCTAAATTAGAGACGGGTTAAAATCTGTCTCTAATTTAGAGACGGATTCTGAATCTGTCTCTAATTTAGAGACGGATTCTTAATCTGTCTCTAATTTAGAGACAGATTCTGAATCTGTCTCTATTTTAGAGACAGATACAAAACCCGTCTCTAACATTTAGAGACGGAATCTGAATCTGTCTCTAAATTAGAGACGGAATCAGATTTCGTCTCTAAATTAGAGACGGATTCGGATTCCGTCTCTATATTAGAGACGGATTCAGATTCCGTCTCGAGATTAGGAGACGGATTCATATTCCGTCTTCGAATTAGGAGACGGAATCTGAATCCGTCTCTAATTTAGAGACGGAATCCGAATCCGTCTCTGATTTTTGGTTCTGTCTCTAATCTGTCGCCAAATTAGCTACAGATTTCGTCCGTCTCTAAATTTCCGTCTCTAAATCCGGTTTTCCTTGTAGTGATAATCATCTACCAAAGTCAAGAAATAACGAGCACCACAAGAGGAAACATGGGTGTAAGGACCCCACAAGTCACAGTGAACTTTCTCAAAAACTCTAGTAGACTTATACTCGCTAATAGGAAAGCTATCTCTAGAATGTTTAGCACGAAAACAAACGTCGCAAGGTTGATGAAGACTACCCGACAAATGAGAGACATGAGGAAGAAGTTTCACTACTTTTTCGGATGGATGCCCCATACGATTGTGCCACAACTCGAGCAAAGCAGAAGTATTGTTGATAGAGGCGTGACGCGAAGGTGCGCCCGAAGTAGTAGAGAGTCCAGCCCGCCTAACACCCGTTCCAATCAGGTTCCTCGACTGGTCCTGTATAGCACACAGAGAAGCATTAAAATGGACAGTGCAATGAACATCATCAGATAATTGATAAACAGACAGAAGACTGCAGTTTAAGTTTGGTATATAGAGAACATGATGAAGAACAAGGGTGTCTGTTAGGCGAACAGAACCCTTTATATGAGCAAAGACTGAAGCGTCGTTAGGGAGCTTGACGGGGCAAGCTTGTATAGAGTATAATCAAAGAGACAAGCAAATAAGCTTTCCTGGTCACATTATTAGACGCTCCCGTATCAATGATCCAAGAAGATGTATCAAACGTACCGTGAAGGCGATTATCCGGAATACGAGTGCTACCAACTAGGCCGGCTAAAGCATTCCACTGTTCTGCAGTAAACAAAGGTGAAGAAGTAGATGGAAGAGATCCAATGGAAGGCCCGACTTGGGCGGCACCAACTTGGGCGACCGAGGTTGGTGCGCGCAACCTCCGCCTCGACCTTGTTGAGTGACGACCGCCACCACGAGCACCTGTTTTCCTACTGTCTCCCCACCATTCGGGATAGCCGACAAGCTCAAAACAGAGGAGACATCATGACCCTTTTTCTGACAGTGAGAACATGTAAGATGGGATTTGTCGGGTTTGTCATGACCACGAGAACCGCCGCTTTGAGTGAAAAACCAATCGCATCTCGGAGGCTCATCAAGAATTGGTTTAGCAAGGCGAACTCGTTCAGCCTGGGCTACCAATTGATAAGCACGATCAAGAGTGGGCAAAGGATCCTGAGACAAGAGGTTAGTACGAAGAGAGGCATAGTATTCAGAATTTAAACCCATAAGAAATTCATGCAGCTTGCCAGTCGCCCTTCGTGCCGCGTGTGTCCGTCCTGTGCGGCAGCTTGTCGCAAAGCAAGAACAATCTATAAGCGGCTCGTAATTATGCAGTGATTCCCACAATCCAGTCAACTTACCGAAATACACAGCCACAGGCATAGTCTTGGTCTGCTCACATCGTGCTATCGACATCTTCAGTTGTTGAATGCGAGGTCCGTCCACCAACGCATATCGAGATTTGAGAGACTCCCATAAACGGCGAGCATCTCTATACTTGGAGAGAGTGCTTTTAACCTCGGGCTCAATAGTATTCATGAGCCATGATACCAACATAGCATGAATGGTATTCCAATCCGACTCGGTGCAAGGAGGAACGACGGAAGGAATAGATCCATCCAAGAAACCGAATTTTCGTCTAGCTTCGAGAGCGGTCTGTATATCTCCAGCCCAATCATCATAGTTGTCACCACGGAAGCGAGTAGGAGTTATGAAATCACCAGGTCAATCTTGGGGACCTAGGTAGAAGGGAGAGTTATATTCAATCTTCAAAACTGGAGGAGGCCGCCCATCACCACCACCACCGGCAGGAGGTTGTTCCGCCATTGTCAAGATCAAGAGCTTGTGTATGGAGGCTCTGATACCATGTAGGAATTTGAACTGGAATAATAATTCTTTCTTGTTTATTCTTCTCACAAGGAGGAAATATATATAGGAGAATACAAAGTGGTTTTAGCCCAAAAGGAAACTCAAAGCAATTAGGAAACAAAAGGAATTAGGAAACCAAATCAAGTTGGAAACCCAATCCTACTTAAATTAAGATAGACGGAAACACAATCCTACTTAAATTAGGAAAGACGGAAATCTGGGCAGATTGAGGCCCGTTACCAGCATGAGGTCGACTGGCCCGGCCCATCCTCCATGCGGTCGATCACTGGCCCGGCCCACCCTCCATGCGGTCGACCGCATCTATGGTTGACCGCGCGGCTGACCACATCAACATCATGCAATATAGTTTGTAGGTGTGAGTTTAAGGACATGGGCTAAGGAGACTACTATGAATGGGGTGGTGGGATCGGCTGAGTTTGGGAGGAGGGTGAGGTCTTGGGCGGCGGCCATGGAGAACCGTGAGGGAGAGGAAGAATAACCCTAGATTTTGGATCTAGACTTTGATACCATATAAGAATAATATTTGTGTAAAAGGTCTCAGAATTTTATTGATTGTATGTGAGTATTTATACATGATGAGGTGACCTATCTATGTACAAGATAACAACTAATTCTAGGAGTTAATATGATATACACTAGGTAAATATGGAATAGATTATGTATTTAAGTAGGAAATTTATTGTGTGAATCTTCTTTATTGTTATCAACTGCTGCTACGAAAAAGAATTGATCTTAAAATATACTTATTTCACTTTCATATAAACATTTGGAGAATTTATTATGATTTCTATACCACATATGACAACCTATTATTTATCCTCTGAATTTAAGCTTCCATTTTTATTGGCCTAAAGTATAAGTTATGACATGAATGACAGTTTCTTGTAATCGATTACGCATGAACAAAGTTTGATTTTGTTGAAATCTCTAAGTTTTTAGTGTTCGAAAAAAATGAAATAGCAAGCGTGAAGTGCACGAATCTTTTGATTTGCATTCTATTCGTCAACAGGTAGTGAAGATTCCTAGAAAACTCTTTTCAATCAAGAGTAATTGGAAGTATTATTTGCTACGAATCTAAAATCATAATTAGGGAAGGTCACTATATGCTTCTTTAATCTTTATGATGATCTTTGACCTTTATTCTTGAAGCCTTTTTATTCTGTTCATTCTTGACCATTGCATTCAAATTTTGAAAATGCATATTTTACACATTCGAATCCAAAAAGTCTAAATCTTGATTTGTAAAGATATGATAGCTAGTCTCTAAGTCATTCAACTTGCTACACAAAAGTTCAAAAGTAGTAGCTCCCCGGGTACTTGTTTGGGCATATGCATGTACTCAAATGTAAAAAGTTTTCTGTGTAATGTTTTTTTTTTTTTTTGGGGGCAAAAATGCATCAAAAGAGTGTGTTTTGGATAAATTTGATATTTAGAACCTGAAAAAAAGAGTTGCGTGTAAATTCTTTTAGTTCATTGTCATTTAATTTATATCCCTTTGGGTGTTCTCCGAGCTTTAAAAACGAGAGAAAGGAAAAGAAATGTAATGAATTCTAATATATTTTCCTTTCTATCGTTGCTCCCGAGTTTTTTAAGGAGTTCTTTTAAGAAGAATGTGGACGGAAAGGAAAGGGTATTTTTCTCCAACGCAATTCTCCCAAAACCGGGAGGATTTGGGAGGAAAGAAAATCTTATAAAACAAACTTTTTTAATAACCCTATTTTACTACTCAAATATAAATTCTATTTTTCTTTCATTAAGGTTACAAGTTTAGTTCTATTTTTTTTTCTTTTCTTTTTCTTTTCTTTTTCTTTCTAACTCAGGCCGAGCAACTCAGGGAGGTATTGAATTCCCTCCCCTTTCCTCCCCTCCCTTCCATTTCCTTTTCTCTCATTTCAAAACTTAAGAGCACATACTTTGTTAACTTTTAATCTTAATTTTTGTGTATGTGACCCATTTTTATAAAATTGGTAAATATTTTTATGCTTTATTACGCTAGGAACCCCCACTGTAGCGGTTGGGCCAAGGTCTAATGGATGGCCGCCTGGTGATGTAGCCATGGAGCTGGCAGCGGAGTAGAGGCCAGGACGATGCAAACCCTAGGGTCAGTAAAAAGTCACGAATAGCACCATTCAGTCATATTTGTGACATCTCCAAGAGTCACCAGTACGTTATAAATCAATTGTATCGACATTCGTTTATAAATCATTTTCATCAAAGGTACTCTCTCTCCGTCTCAAAATTAATGATAAAAAAAAAAAATCAAATAAATTTTTTTGTCATTCATTTTGTATTCATTATTGTTTAAATAAAACAATAAATTTTTGTATGTATCCGAGATGTATAGAAGTTCAATAATTGAAACTTACACAAGGTATTTTTAAGTTGTTTCATGGTACAAATCATCATAAAAAAAAGGTACACACAAAACACGCAAACACTTCAAGTGGTTGAACATGCAACACCGTTAACTGCTGTGGTTGATAAGAGCTGCCTTTTTAACCTAAGACGGTCAAACCTTTGTTTTGCGTAGGCTATGTAATCAAATTCAATATCGTTCACATAGTACTGCAAAAAAAAAAAAAAAAATTAAAAAAAAATAATATGATCCATCAACCAAACTCGATTTAATTAATATCTATATATCATGAACTGTAATTTTCTTATAAATAAAACTCAGGAATACATACCGAGATTATTCCCCATAGGCCACACATCAGATGGTTTGCTAAAGTGTACTTCTCTACCTCATGGACAAGATTCTCGACTTCTGCCTCACTGGGTTGATACCCTATCAGTTAAACATCAATAGGTGGTCACATTTGATTCTCATCAGAAAAATTCTATGGTCGACAAATAAAATAACAATAATTAAAGAAATTTAAAAAAAAAATATTAGAAGTTACGCCAGGTGAGCCAACAAAACTAACCTGTACAACTAAGATAGTTTCGTACAAATCTTCGACGCTCTTCAAAATCTGCAAAGGGAAGTAACAAAATAAATTTCAAGTAGTTTATTATTTTTCTTTATGAAAATACTACTAGTAAGTAAAATAATTTATTCACAACTATTATTTGCTTACCAGGGTACAAATTGAAGTTTAAAATGTGAGGAGTATCTGTTGCAAAATTTGTAGTCATTTCACAGAAGTGATATGCGATGTCAAAAGCAACTGGATTGTAACTGGAATATTCAAAATCCTGTCAAAATCAGCAAACCAACAGGTCTTTTTTAAGCATAATAGTAACAAGTAACTCAAAGCGCGGACATTTACTCCATGATTAATAGCAATGAAACTGAGCGAAAACTCACGATCAATGTGATTTTTCTTGTTTTTTCATCAATCATTATGTTCCCACATTGCAAGTCATTGTGACAAAATCGAATTTCTTGATAGCTCTGTGTTGACTCGGATTCCAACAGCCCGATTTCCTCTTCAATAGTATCCAAGCGAAATTCCTTGGCGTGTTCAGCAGTGCAGGTGCTTTTTGCAGTGCTAATTAATTTTCTGAAAATGAATATCACAAATCAGAAAAGGCATTTTTTTACTTCTTTGTAGAGCTAAGGAACTATAATTTTGCTTGCTGAATAATATATACTATGTATACCTGAGTAAATCCCAAATACCCGCTTTCTTTGTACCGGGTATATCAAGATTGTGAAATTCCCTCATTTTAGCTGCTATCAAAGCAGATGTTTCAGGATCACGAACATCACTAACTGACAGGGTCTGATAATCAGATTCAAAGTTATTAAATTTCACAATTCCGTCAAAAAACTAACATTTTGTTAGTTTTTACACCAATTTGCAACAAAATGTAAATGTTAGGAATCGGGTTGCAACTTTTTCAATGTTGGGAACCAAATTGCAAAAATGATACAAACTTAGGTAACCAAGTTGCAGTTTGACCATTGTTTATGGCTTGATATTACTTATAGTAAGAGTTGCTTGCTCTGCATTTGTGACAATCAATAAGTCAAAACGAGGCAAATGCTATTTATTAAAGTTTTATACAAGTGAGGACATACCTTTGCATGAATGAACTCCTCAACACGACCTTCTGGAAATTTGCCAAGAAGCTTAGGACCGTGGCCGAGCATAGATATGTATTCAAAGTTCTGGATTTCCTTCTCCCGGTTTAAGAAAGAATCACAACTTTTACCATATATCCGAACCAACACTATTCTAACATCATTTTTGGCATTTGCAGGCCAACTTACACGATAAACCTTGTTAGCTGTGGAACCATTGCTCAAATGTACCATTTTCAATGATTTAATATCGATTGTATCGCCCCATTTTGAAGCCAACAATAAAAGTTGCGTCATCAATCCCTCTGGTAAACTTTTTTCTTCAACAAATTCATTTGAAGTCATCGTGGGCTTGGCTATAGATTACTAAACCAATTCTCTGAGAAAACTGCAGATCTAACTGAAAGCAAAAGAACCCTTTTACGTATATACTCCCTCCGTCCCATAGAACATTGCCCGTTTACTATTGAGAACGGAAAATAAGGAATAATGTTATTAAAGTAGATGTTGTGAGTGGGAGGAGAGAGAATGAGTGGAGAGAATAGTAAATTATAATGGTGTTGTGAGTATTAAAATAATGTAGGAGAGAGAATGAGTGGAGAGAATAGTGATTTAAGGTTTCCTTTTTAGGAAAGTGGGACTTTAAAGAGGGACGCCCAAAATAGCAAAAGGGGTAATGTTCTATGGGACGGAGGGAGTATAATTCATGAAATTCACTGACGATAATAGAGAAATTTGCATTAAAAAAAAAGGATCAAAAACAACTTGTGTTTAACACTTACTTTAAATATCTGGCCGCGCTATTGGCCGAGAAAATTGCAGACCTGAAACCAATTAAAGCCTTTTATGCAGACTTATGGAAACTGAATACAATACAATGGTTCCAAAGTCTTAATTTATAGTAGAACATTACTTACTCCTAATACACTGACAGCTCCGCGACTACCAAGAATCAGTTTTTAATTTGATAAAGTAAACTACCAAGAATCAGTTTTTAATTAATATGCATTCATTGATATGTACCATGTCATTTAACTGTTACCTACCCATCCCTCTGTTTAAAATAATAAAATAGATGCCCCCGGGCACAGATGCAGTGGAAAAGAAAGATTAGCGACTAAGAACCTCAGCGTGGGTGTTCGAATTTTTGATGCAGAGCTGAGCAGAAGAAATTAATTGGTGATGTAAGAGTGATGCAAGCGCCATGTAAGAGGGTTCCCTTGGGGCCAGAAGTATAAGGGGTGTTGCCACCCTGACTATCTCGGGCATATCCCGCAGTTTACCTCCGCCGGTCACTGAGGGGCCGGTGGTTCAGGACTTAGTCCGGCAAAGCTGAGACCTGGATATCAAAAAAAATAGATATAATGGCGTATCTAAAGTAATAGCTTCCTTGATTCATTCACTTGAATAAGAGGTTAGATATATATACACGTCTAATGCCTAAATTCTAGGATCTAAATTAGTCTCCTACCATGAATAGGATATCTAC
Organism: Adenophora triphylla var. japonica; assembly: GCA_022495995.1. Classification (NCBI taxonomy): domain Eukaryota; kingdom Viridiplantae; phylum Streptophyta; class Magnoliopsida; order Asterales; family Campanulaceae; genus Adenophora; species Adenophora triphylla. Next base: position 873,842 of record JAFEMH010000143.1, on the reverse strand, counting down.
CTACCAAAAATAATGATATACCAATATATACATATCAATACAACAATATGAGAGATATCCTAAATCTCTTTCTCTCTATTCTATCAGTCCCCGCTAGTCCCCGCTGTCGAAGCGGGATAAGGTCGTATGCTGAGACTGTCCCGAAAATAATTGAACAGTACGCACGGAAGTCCTTTGGTGAAAATATCAGCTAATTGATAACGTGACGGAACATGAAGAACACGAATTTCCCCTTTCTCAACCAGGCCCGATTTTGAGGGTGTGCAAAGAGTCCAATTGCACAGGGCCCATAATTTTATAGGCCTCATATTTTTCTTCATTCCTAAAACCTAGCTCAAAAATGCTAGTACTAAATATATAAATTTAGATGTGATACTATGGCAAGTATTGTTGCTGGATTTGTTGGATAACTTTTATTATATATATATATATATATATATATATATATGGAGCCGTCAAGATCGAATTTCCACAGAGGTGTTCAATATATATATTTTTTCTTTTACTATATATTGTATTATATATATATATATTAAGGGTCCTATATTCAATTTAGCTTTACTATGTATTGTATTTTTTTATATACTCCCTCCGTTCCGGAGAAATACGCAAAAAAATACATGGCACAAGAATTAAGGTAAAAGGTGAAAAATTTGATGTGTTGTGAGTGTAGATGGTTGGGTAGGAGAGAGAAAGTGAAGTTAGTGGGTAATTGTTGTGAGTATAAGAAGTGGGTCCCATTTCCATTTTGGGACTTTGCAGATTATTGTGGGACGTCCAAAAGGTGCCTTTTTGCAGATTATCGTGGGACGGAGGGAGTATATATTAAGGGTCATATATTCAATTTAGAGCAGGGCCCCTATAATTATTGAGACGGGCCTGTTCTCAACCTTCTCACGAACAAAGAAAATATCTAACTCAATATCCTAGTTCGTTGTTGTTGTACTGGATTCCCGGATAAGTAAATAGAACTAATATTATCACAATACACCAAAGTGGCTTTTGAAAGAGGAACATGTAACTCAAGCAATAAATTCTGAATCTAACACGATTCGTCTACGACATTAGCAAAACCTCTATATTCTCACCTCAAGACTTGAACTAATAAGGTAGGTTGTCTCTTAGAAGACCAAGAAATCAAATTATTACGCAAAAATAAACTATAACCTGAAGTAGAACGATGGGTATCCGGGCACCCGCCCCAATCTGCATCTATATAAGCTGTAAGAGAAGTATAAGCGGACTTCGAAAGATGCAACCCGAGATTAATTGTACCACAAACATATCTCAAAATTCGCTTTAGAGCAACCATGTGTTCCTGTCTAGGATCATGCATATGCAAGCATATCTGTTGAACTGCATAGCTGATATCAGGTCGGGTAAATGTGAGATACTGCAAAGCCCAGGCTAAACTGCGATAAAATTTAGGATCCACTATGGGGAACCTAGCCGTGAGGCGATCTTAGCATTGGTGTCGACCGGTGTCAACGACGGTTTACAAGAGAGCATACCTGCCCGATTTAAAATATCTTCTACATATTTACTTTGACACAAAAAGAGTCCCCCGTTCTCGTGTGTCACCGCAATACCCAAGAAATAATGCAACCGCCCAAGATCCTTCATCGCAAATTCGAAAGCCAAGGTAGCCATAATAGAAACCCGAAGCCTGTCAGAAGATGTAACAAAAATTATGTCATCGACATACAGCAACAGATATGCCATATCGAGACCTTAGAGTACACAAACAGAGAATGATCTGATCGACTGTGGCTAAATCCCATAGTAAAAACAAAATCTGCAAATCTTTTGTACCATGCCCGAGAAGCTTGCTTTAGGCAATACAAAGATTTTTTCAATAGGCAGACATAATCGGGATGAGCCGAATCACGGAACCCATAGGCTGATGCATGTAGACTGTCTCATGTAATTGACCATGGAGAAAAGCATTCTTGACGTCTAACTCGACTTAATGTACTCAAGAATTGGCAAGAGCCAAACTAAGAACTCTACGGATCATTGCCGGTTTGACAACCGGACTGAATGTCTCTGAAAAATCTACTCCAACTTGTTTAGACCTGTCATCACCCACAAGACGGGCCTTATACCTTTCAAAAGATCTGTAAGAATTCTTTTTATGAAAAAAAATTCCAACATGCAACGAATAATATTAACAATAGATTGACGGGGTATAAATTCCCACGTCTTATTTTTAATTAGAGCATCATATTCATCAACCATAGCCGTTTTCCAATTTGGGCGGACAACACACTCTTAGAATTAGAAGGAATGGGAGAAGGGGTGGACGAAGAAAGAAGGTTGAAGTGAAGCTCAGGTTTGTCAATCCCACTCATGCTCCTCGTAGTCATTGTTCGAGGGCGAATCACATGGGCTGGAGTAAGGGCCGACTCCACGAAAGAAGGGGCAGATGGGCCAATTGCCGAAGGAGAAGGAGGCCCAGCTTCATGGGTCGGATGGGCTGGAATTATGTCCGCATGGGCCAGTGGGGCTCCAGGTCTTGGTATGTCCGTTTGGGCCAGTGGGGCGACATGGATGTTAGTGGGCCGAGTAGGTGAAGTGGGCCGAGCAAGAGTAGGCGAGGACTGGGCCGGAGGAGTGAACCAGCCATGTAGAATTGGGTTAACATGCTGGTCCAGAAAAGAGTAGTCCCGGCTTTCCGAGGATAAATTATTTTTCGATGCAAAGGGAAATATTTTCTCATCAAACACCATATGTCGGGGAATAATAACTCGATGGGTTTTAAGATCATAGCACTTATACCCCCTGTGGTTTGGAGGATACCCCATAAAGACACACGGTTTAGAGCGAGTGTGAAGTTTATGAATAGAAGTGGATGGAATTAACGAAAAACATAAACACCCGAAAACCCGTAAGTGAGAGTAGGAGGGATCACGATGATAAAGAACTTGTGTGGAAGAGGAGTGATCAAGACCTTTATGGGAGTGATATTAAGTAAATACGTAGCCATGGCTAACGTATTATGCCAAAAAGATGATGACATTGATGAGTGGGCAAGAAGAGTACGAATGAGATTATTAGCAGTCCTAATCTTTCATTCCGCTTTTCCATTTTGGGAAGGCGTGTGGGGATAAGAAAATCGAAAACTCATGCCATTAGTGTGGAAGAAAGATTTGAATTGATTGTTGTCAAATTCCCTCCCATTATCACATTGGAAGCACTTAATAGTCCTCTCAAATTGGGTAGTGATATATTTACTAAAAGAAAGGAAAATATTTGGGACTTGGGATTTATTACCAATGGGAAAAGTACACAAAAAATTAGAAAAATCATCTAAACATAAAAGGTAATATATATGTCCCGAGGTACTCAAGATTGGAGAAGTCCACAAGTCACTATGCATTATATCAAAGGGCAAGAGTGTGGAAGAAGAAAGATAAAATGGCAATTTGACATGTTTACCAAGAACACACGAATTACACAAATACCATTTAAATGAGAATCCTTACATGGAATAGGATTTTTAATGCAAAGGGAGCGAAAAATAGGTGCTCCCGGAAGACCTAGTCTATTATGCCATAAACGAGAACAAAAATTAGAAAAAAGTTGATGTAGGAGCCAGATTTGTTGGTGACTGGATAGAGATCCCCGGTGCTATCACATCTCATTAAACCGACCCCCCGTTCGAATATCCTTTACAGAAAACCATAAGGATCAAATTCAATACTCACATTATTATTTGTAGTAAATTGACGAACAGAGATCAAATTTTTAATCAATTTTGGTGCATGAAGGACATTAGATAGTTTGAGAGGAGGAAAAGGGGGGGGGGGAGAGTTTGTTGTCCATAACCACAAATAGGAATAGTATTACCATCACCAGCAGTAATAGATTTATTATGATGACTCAAATTAAAATTAGACGAGAGATTACTTGAAGAACCCATTATATGTGAGGTGGCACCGGTATCCATGTAAAGATTATCATCGAGAACATTCAAGGATATGGTATGCATTGCAGACTTAATATCTGTCGGCACATAAGAAGACGAAGAAGTTCCTGGTCCATGAACATTATATGCCAGCGCTTGTCTTTGGCCCAAAACTCCATTTTGGCATTGAGAAGGTGGACGGGCCCAACCATTAGTTTGGTATGGGCATGGGGGAATAGCCCATTGAGGTGGCTGGGACCAACCCTGTTGATAATTCCACCAAGGTAGAGTATTTTGCTGCTGCTGCCATTGACGGCCTTGTGCCGGATTTCCACAACCACGGCCCACGCCGACCGAGATCTTCTATCGCCGCCATCCCGCTTTGCCATCCACTATTATTCCCGATTCCGTCGCCACCGCCCGCACACCGCCCACTAGATCGGCGACCACCACGTCCAGCATTCCGACCACCACCACCCCGTTCCCACGATTCCGACCGCCGCCGCTACCCACCAGATCCTTAGCATCCTCAACCCCATCACCGCCGACAGCAAGAAGAGCCGAATTTGCTGCATTCAACGCCATGTTTGCTTGCTTTGCCTTCTGAGATTCTTCCATAACTAACTTCGAGCGAACCTCATAGAAAGAGGGGAGAACTTTGTTGAATAATTGCCGCCACACTGTCATAACTTTCATTCAACCCAGCTATAGCTTGTAAAACCATCCTCGTTATCTCAAACAAAGTAACGCATCAACATCACAATTGATTCGCAAGATTTTTCAATTCCTTGCAATAGGCCGACACCCCAGGATAATAGTCCAAAAAAACTTGAGAGAATTAGTTCTCAAGTTGGACGGCACGAGAATGTTTGTTGTCTCGGAAAATACCCTCGAGACATTCCCATGTTTTCTTTGCCGTCGATCCCGGCTCAAGAATCGTCCGCAGCAAATCGGGGGAGATGGTCCCATAGATTCATTGAAGAACTAGGGAATTCAACTTAGCCGATAACTTCTTGTCAGATGTCTCATCATTGGCCTTTTCGTCCGGCGACGGAGTTTCAATATGATCAATAACATCAAAAATCTGACAGTGGATTCGAAACAATTCAGCCCACGACACATATTTTCCCGTTTCCGGCTCAAGAATTAGGGGTATCCAATTCTTAATGTTGCCAACCGTAAAGGCCGGGTGCAACGACGGAGGAGCCATAAAAAGCACGCCACAGAGAGAGGGACGGCAGTGGAAAACGGGAGAAAGAGAGGGTAGGCGGATTAGGGCACAACTGATACCATAAAGGATTAACTTCCTTGATTCATTCACTTAAATAAGAGGTTACATATATACACGCCTAATGCCTAAATTATAGGATCTAAATTAGTCTTCTACCATTAATAGGATATATAACTACCAAACATAAGGATATCAATACACCAATATGAGAGATATCGTAAATCTCTTTCTCTTTATTCTATCAGTATCAATAACAAGTTTAAAATTTTTGTTATAATAATTAAATTAATTTAAAATTATTGTTCAAAATACATTTATGTTTAAAAAAATTAAAAAAAAAATAGGAATATATGCCTATATGGTACGAGTGATTGAGTTGAATCGAACCTTGGTATGTAAGGTGGCAAGGTATTATTCTTCAACTGGACCAAGTATTTCCATTTCATGATTTCATTCTTCAACTTGGAAACTGAATTCACTAATAAAGTCTTCACTAATTAAAGTCGGGCATCAGTACAGTAGTAAAGACTTTAATAAAAAAAAAAAAAAGTCGATAACGAAAGTATCGACTTTTCTTTAAAACCAACACTAACAATAAAGACTTCAACCAAAGTGATAAGTGTGACTAAAAGCATATATAAGCTATGGTGTCTTGACCACATAAATAATGTATTGGCCTCTTTTTCTGGACGTCTTTTAATCATGACCATCAAATTGGAATGTTAGAAATGCAACTTTTTCAAAGATTCTTATCTCCAAACCATTCAAGTTGCTACATAAAAACTCATAAAGTAAAGACAGATCTGTGACCCTTTTTCTTAAGAATAAAATTAGTAACCCTATTATTATAAATGATAAAAGACAAAATAAATAAACTCACAAATTCTTTCTTATAAAATGAATTAACAATATTTTATTAATTGCGATGATAAACCCGTACCCCCTAAAATAGAAAAAAAATTGCACAAGGAGCATGGAACTTTATTATGGAAATGATTTGTTGAATCCACCCTTCTAAAAATCCACTTGATTGCTCATGTGCTTCACTTAAAGACCATTAGTGTCATAATCGTAGATCAAAAGAACTTTCTGGTTAGGGATTTCAATCATTCATAAAAAAAACTTAAAGATATAAATTATTCTCATTGTAATTGTAGGCTTTGTGCTTCACTTAAAGACCATTAGTGTCATAAACGTAGATTACGTTTGAGGATGAATTCCAAGCATTAATTAATGTTGGGTTCTTTGTCAGAAAGCTCGAGTGGAACGATTAAAGCGTTAAGTATTGCAGCAGGGAAAAACAAATTGAATTGCGAGGATATCAAGGAATTGTTTATTAGCGAGGAAAATCGTCGTAAGAAATTGGACATTGTCTCTACTTCGGGAGCGGCTTTAGCTACAACTGTCATGACCCCAAATCTAGGTACAACCACTTGACCCATAATTTAAGCTCGTAACAACAATCAAGCTTAATAACACAACAACGCCTTATATACAACTAAAAGTCTTGATCCAAAATATGAATACATAAGTCGTAAACTGTCTAACACCGAAGGAAATTAAAATAAAACTTGAAATAAACACCTAACAATAAGGTACTAGTAAGTACTTATATAAAACTCAAACTACTTGAGCTGCATCTAGAACTCCATTGAACCGTCACAACTCCTCCTACTTATTACGTGGAAGGAAGAAGAAAGTGAAAGGGTGAGCGAACGAGTGTTCAGTAAGTTCATACGTCACCCCCTTCGATTTCTAAGAAGGGGGAAACCTCAAAGGAGTTGTACAAAAATCATTTGTAAAATGAAGGGATAGTTTGTATCAAAACCTTTCAGTTTCAACAGTTTATAAATACATGGCATCAAGTCATAATCATATAGGTATATCCGGATAACCGCACACACATCCCTAGTGGTGCAAATGCCTAGATAGGCAATAGTGTCATGTTACCCCCACGACGGGTTGTTCGACTTTGTGATCATTTCAAAAAATCATATTTCAAATCGTATTTAAACAAGTTTATAATACTCTCATCAACATCAAATCATAATCACAAGGAAGCATCTCAATTAACTAAACATATTTGTTAAAAGAGATTTTAGAGTGAGATTCAAGAACGTACAAAATCAAGAAGCGTAGCTCATTTTCAAAAGTGTACCCGCCATGTTCGGAACATTTAATTTATTGCAGTTCAAAAATAGGAATGCGGAAGATCCTATAAATCTAATGAGACATCAATTAACTAAAAGCGTAATCTCTTACCTCAATTGCGCTCCCAAAAGAGAACGACCCACCTAAAGCTGCTTTCCAAATTCTATTACAAAATAAATTAACTAAATAAATAATAGTCAAACTTTAATAAATAGTATTTGTATTTACTTTGAATTTTTAGTTAACTGATATCTATCTATATATTAAAGCAAGTCATCCAATGAAGAGTAATATAATAGCGCCAAAAAAATTGCCAAAATTTCAGGGGCAATTTAGTCATTTTCTTCCATGGCATAATTGAAGATATGCTACGCAAAGTACACCTGGCAAGTCGTGATTGGGAGAAAAATGGCGCGTGTATGCAGGCGAATTTCCTTTTTTTTATTGAGATATGTGGCATCCTACTATTGGCTGGTTGGATTTCAACAAGTTACCGTTGAAACTCGCTACACCATGTAGCGAGTTTAACCGGTCACAAGGATCAGTTGTGATAAGGATCGGTAAATCATTGACTTGGTGATCGGTCAATAATAAGTGGATGACATCATTGAAGTCATTTAATGTAGGCAAAAAAGGTTGTCACCATTGAGAATGGAAACCAAAATAGGATCAGTTAAGTTCATTAAGTTCATGCCATTTTTGACCGGTCACCATTTCAAAGATTTATCGATCCTTGGTAATTTTAACCAATAATGTGGTGACTGGTCACCACATTACCGATCCTTGGTAACGTGGCCTGCTTTTGTTAATTTAAGCTCGGTCATACTTTTATATAATTCCACACCACAATCGATCCAAAAATAGGCCAAAACCTATTCAAACCAAATCAAAGGTACAAATTCCGTCTCACTTTAAATTACAAAATAATAATTATTAATAAAAAAAACTAAATAGAAATATTATTTTTTCCATCTCAAATAAATAGTTTAAAAAATATACTTCTATGAAAATTTATAATCTTCATTTCAAAAATAAATATTATTTTTAACTCAAAATGAATAACTAAAAATTAATACTACATTTTTTGTCTAAAAAAATGAACATTACTTTCTTCGTCTCGGTCTCAATGAATATTTTAAAAAATAATACTGCTTCATTTGCCTCAAAAATTAATTTTTGTAATGTTAGTGCCTTCGTTTCAATATATGACATTAATTTTTAAACAAATGAAGTAATATTTTATAAAATATTCATTGAGACGAATATAGTAATTTAATTTTTTAGACGATGTAGTATTCTTTCGTAAAATTAATGTTTATAATATTAGTGTCTCCGTCTCAGAAAAAAAATATTAATTTTTTAGACAAGTAAAGTAGTATTCTTTTTTAAAATGTTCATTGAGACAAAGGAAGCAATTTTTTTTTCTGGATATAGAAAATAGTATTAATTTTGGGACGAAAGTAATATTCATTTTTGAATTGAAGGAATTTTTTTTCTTAAAAAAAAGTAGAATTTTTTTCTATGTAAAAAAAATGAATATGGCTTCCTTCGTCTCAATGAACATTTAAAAAAAGAATACTACTTTATTCGTCTAAAAATTATTGTCATCTTAATGTCATATTTTGAGACGAATGTACTATCATTACAAACATTAATTTTAGAAGCGAATGAAGTAGTATTAATTTTTAAAATATTCATTGGGATGAAGGAAGTAATGCTCATTTTTTTGGATAATTAATGTAGTATTATTTTTTGGTTATTCATTTTGAGTCGAAAGTAATATTTATTTTTGAAATGAATAATATAATTTTTATAGAACTATATTTTTAAAATTTTTTATTTGAGATGAAAAAAATAATATTTCTATTTAGTTTTCTTTATTAATTATTATTATTTTGTAATTTAAAGTGAGACGGAGTTTGTACCTTTGGTTTGGTTTGGATCGGTTGTGACCTGATTTGGATCGGTTGTGGCCTGCTTTGGTGATTTGAACTCGCTACACTGTGTAGCGAGTTCAAATATTAGTTTTTTTTAATAGTATAAATTAAAATAAAATTGAGCAAATTTAAATTCGCTACACCGTGTAGCGATTTTAATAATTTCAAATATGAGTTATTTTGGGATTTAGATTTTTAAAATTAAATCATTTGAAAAAAAATTCATGATTTTGCCGTACATCATCACACTAAAGTATTGCTAGTAAACATACATAATTGGGACTTATATGCAAATATTATGCTCCCATTCCCATTAAATGCTCAATAATAACTCTCCATAATTTTTCTTATCTTTTAATCTGATTTTCTTCTAGGCCCCTCTATCTTTATTAATTCTTGTCCTTTCTACCCCTCCTCCACTCTCTCTCTTCACTCTCTCTCACATCTCACGGCACACACACCAACACACATAGTATAAACAACTAATTTCTCTCTCTCTTATTCTGATTTTCAATAAAGCCCATCCATCTTTATTAATTCTTGCCCTTTCTACCCCTCCTTCACTCATTCTCTCTCTTCACTCTCTCTCACGTCTCACTCGGCACACATAGTATTAGACTAACCACAGTGGTTTCATCCCACTCCCCCATTTCATCTAATATTTTTTACAATTTTTCTCATCCACCTAATATTTCATCTACCCATTTCATTTACCCCCACTCCAATGGCTAACTTAAATTAAATTTCAACTCCCTCCAACTCATCATTCTATATCCCACTACTTTTATTTTATTTTATTTATATTCTTTATTTTTATGATTAGTAAAATAATAATAATTATTATTATTATTTATAATTAAAAAAATATTTCACACTTAATTAAAAAAATATTGCATCAATTTATAGGTTAAAAAAATATAATGATTTTTTTTAAATGAATGCTAAAATGAAAAAGAATAATTGAGAAATGAGTGTTTTTTTTTTTTTGTGTCCAAATCAAATGAAACTTATATCAATTTGTAGGAAAAAAAAATGATGAATTTTGGTGAAAAAAAAATAATAATTTACTAGGTAATAATTCAGCCCAAATTGAAAACTAAGTGTTTTTTTTTTGTGTCCAAATCAAATGAAATTTATATCGATTTGTAGGGAAAAAATGATGAATTTTGGTGAAAAAAAAAATTAAAAAAACATTAATTTACTAGGTAATAATTCAGCTCAAATTGAAAACTAAGTGTTTTTTTTTGTGTCCAAATCAAATGAAACTTATATCGATTTGTAGGGAAAAAAATGATGAATTTTGGTGAAAAAGAAAAATTAAAAAAACATTAATTTACTAGGTAATAATTCAGCCCAAATTGAAAACTAAGTGTTTTTTTTTTATGTCCAAATCAAATGAAACTTATATCAATTTGTAGGAAAAAAAATGATGAATTTTGGTGAATTTTTCTTTTTAAATCATTTATTATGAGATAATTGAGTTTAAATAATTGGGTGAAAAAGTGATAAAGTCAAGACCAATAAGGTCTTGACACGTGGCAACTAAAAAAAAAAACGAACGCAGTGTTTCATCCGGAATGAAACATTTCATCTCATGAATTAATCCAGTCCACTTTCATTCGCCCATTGCAAGGGTTCAGTGGGATGAAATGGAATTTCATCCCCCTTTTCATCCCCCATTGTAGACAGTCTTAGTATGAATAGTTATTTCCTCTCTCTCTCTCTCACACTCTCTTTCTTTCTCTCTTTATTTATGATTTCCTTGATGACCCCTCCATCTTTATTACTTCTTGCTCTTTTTACCTCTCCTCTACTCATTCTCTCTCTTCCCTCTCTCTCACATCCGACCTATTCCCTTGTCCTTCTCGTACTTTATTTCAACCTCATTCAATTTTCACTCGTACTTTCATTCCTTTACCCACTATTTATTTCACCATAAATCTTAAAGCACAATAACTAAAAAGAAAATCAATTTATATTGTGTACAATTTAATTAATAACAAGAAAATGTACCTTGATGTAATATCTTTTGTATTATCTCCCTCTCTCTACTTTCTCTTTCGTTAATTAACAACAAGAAAATGTACCTTGATGTAATACCTTTTGTATTTTCTCCCTCTCTCTACTTTTTATTCCGGCTTCTTTCTTTCTCTTCTCTCTTGTACTATTGTCTCTCTTGTACTATTATTGGCATTATTGGCAGTGGAAACTATTTTCAAAAGTAGTATCATTTTATTTATACTTTTCACTAATCTAATAACTTCCCACTACATTTATTTCATTATCATCGGTAGAAAGATCGGTTTGAACCGTGCTTTTCAAAAAAAAAAATTGTTTTTTATTTGTTATGTTTTTTTTTTTGGAACGATTGAACTTTTTAAAAATGAATATTAATACGAAAGAAATATTAACGTTTGATTAAAAAAAGAAGGCAAAAGCCAGTTTTTAAAACGGATGCAATAATTTTTTTTAATAAAATCAAAATGTTAAAAAGCTGCCACTTTGAGTCTTTGACAGATATCAACCGGTTGATGCGGAAAAAAAAACGGTTGATGCACATTCTTCTCTCTTCTTTGTTGGCGGTAATGGCTATTACACTTAGTATTGACCGATTTAGGTGTTAATTCCACACCACAATCGTTTAAAAATAGGTCACAACCGATTCAAATCAAACCAAAACCAAAATCAAAGTACAAACTCCGTCTCACTTTAAATTACAAATTAATAATTATTAATAAAGAAAACTTAAACGAAATATTATTTTTTCCATTTCAAATTAATACTTTAAAAAATATACTTCTATAAAAAATTATAATCTTCATTTCAAAAATAAATATTACTTTCGACTCAAAATGAATAACCAAAAAATAATACTACATTTTTTTCCAAAAATATGAACATTACTTTCTTCATCCCACCCAATAAATATTTAAAAAAATAATACTGCTTCATTTGCCTCAAAAATTAATGTTTGTAATGTTAGTGCATTCGTTTCAATATATGACATTAATTTTTTAAACAAATGAAGTAATATTTTATAAAATATTCATTGGGACGAAGATAGTAATTTATTTTTTTAGAGGATGTAGTATTCTTTTGTAAAAATTAATGTTTATAATATTAGTGTCTGTCTCTGAAAATAAATATTAATTTTTGAGACAAGTAAAGTAGTATTCTTTTTTTAAATGTTCATTGAGACAAAGGAATCAATTTTTTTTTTGATATAGAAAATAGTATTAATTTCACAAAATCTGGGGAGAAACGCGTTTCTCCGTCGCTTCTGGAGAAACGGGGCTTGTTTTGTCGCGCGACATACTTAGCCACCACAACTGGATATCCTTTCCAAAGCTTCTGGATATCCAGAAGCTTTGGAAAGGATATCCAGAAGCTTTGGAAAGGATATCCAGAAACCAAATATTTTTCTCGGCTATCATTTCCAAAGCTTCGGATATCCATATTCAATGTTCGATATATCAGAAAGCTTTGGAAAGGATATCGAAAAAATATTTGGTTTCGGATATCCTTTCAAAGCTTCGATATCGTTTTCAAAGCTTCGGATATCCGTTCGATGAAAGTATATCCAGAAACTGGCTTATTATGTCGCGCGACAAAACAAGCCCCGTTTCTCCAGAAGCACGGAGAAACGCGTTTCTCCCCAGACCGACTCTATTAATTTTGGGACGAAAGTAATATTCATTTTTGAATTGAAAGAATTTTTTTCTTAAAAAGTAGAATTTTTTTCTATGTCCAAAAAAATGAATATGGCTTCCTTCGTCTCAATGAACATTTAAAAAAAAGAATACTACTTTATTCGTCTAAAAAAATAATGTCATTTTAATGTCATATTTTGAGACGAATGCACTAATATTACAAATATTAATTTTATAGACTAATGAAGAAGTATTAATTTTTAAAATATTCATTGGGATGAAGGAAGTATTGCTCATTTTTTTGAATAATTAATGTAGTATTAGTTTTTTGGTTATTCATTTTGAGTCGAAAGTAATATTTATTTTTGAAATGAATAATATAATTTTTATAGAAGAATATTTTTTAAAGTATTTATTTGAGATGGAAAAAATAATATTTCGATTTAGTTTTCTTTATTAATAATTATTATTTTATAATTTAAAGTGAGACAGAGTTTGTACCTTTGGATCGGTTGTGACATGGTTTGAATCGGTTGTGGCCTGGTTTGGTAATTTGAACTCGCTACACTGTGTAGCAAGTTCAAATTTTTGTTTTTAATAGCATAAATTAAAATAAAATTGAGCAAATTTAAATTTGCTACACTGTGTAACAAGTTTAATAGTTTCAAATAAGAATTATTTTTGAATTTAGATTTTTAAAATGAAATTATTTGAGAAAAAAAATCATAATTTTGCCCTGCATCGCACGAGAGTACTGTTAGTAAACATACATACTAGGGACTTATATGCAAATATTATGCTCCCATTCCCATTAAATGCTCAATAATAACTTTCCATAATTTCTCTTATCTCTTATTCTGATTTTCCTCTAGGCCCCTCCATCTTTATTAATTCTTGTCCTTTCTACCCTTCCTCCACTCACTCTCTCTCCCATTAAATGCTCAATAATAACTCTCCATAATTTCTCTCTCTCTTATTCTGATTTTCATTCTTATTCTGATTTTCAATAAAGCCCATCCATCTTTATTCATTCTTGCCCTCTCTACCCCACCTTCACTCATTCACTCTCTTCAGTCTCTCTCACATCTCACGTCACACACAAACACACATAGCATGAATAGTTATTTCCTCTCTCTCTCTCTCTCTCTCTCTATTTCTAATTTCCTTGATGCCCCTCCATTTTTATTACTTCTTGCTCTTTCTACCCCTCCTCAATTCATTATCTCTCTTCCCCCTCTCTCACAACATCAAGGGATTGGGATAGCAACGGATCGAGTTTGGGTAGGGTTTGATCTAACCGAATTCGACTCGATTATTCAAGCATATTAACCGAACAGACATAATAAAAAATTGTTAATAAAAAATTATAATACTCCGAAGATCACAAAATTGTTAATAAAAAATTATAAGGAGCAGATTATTATAAGATCACAAAATTGTTAATAAAAAATTATAAGGAGCAGATTATTATAAGATCACAAAATTGTTAATAAAAAATTACTAATACTCCGAAGATGACAATTGAAAAATGATTGAAATTAGTGTATATTCAAATTCAACCACTAAGTGCTTGCTGAGCCATTAAGACATACTCGTAATACTTAATTACATGTCGGGTCGGGTCGGACACCTTTGGAATACCGAACCCGATCCCGACGGATTTTAAAATATGACTTTTGAACGGGTCAGATATTTTCGGTTTCGGATCGGGCTCGATAAAATCACAAAATCTAGGGAGAAACGTGTTTCTCCGTCCTTTACGGAGAAACGGGTTTTTTTCTCACAACACACAGTCACAAGGGCGACACACACATTTTCTCTCTCTAACCTCTCTCTAAACGCAAACACATTCCAGACCTTCTCTCTCTATACGTTTTCCCATTGCCTTCTTCGCCGGGCTCCCAAAATCGTCTTCCCCACCTGATTTCTCCCTCTCCGACCTAGCCCTACCTCCCTAAATCCTCTTCCTCACCGTTCCCCACCATTGATAAACAGACGCCAAGCTCCCTCGCCTCTCTCTCTCCTCTCTCTCTAATCGCTCTAAGCTCCTCACCAAAACCAGTCGCCGGCGACCAAGTTCCCACCATTAACGCTTTCTCTGTTTCCCCTACCTCCAATTACAATCCACCATTCAATTATAGCTGTAATCCGCCTTTGGGCGACGACCCGAAGCATGGTGATGCGGGCTGAAGCTTTTCAATGGCGTAGGGAGGGCCGATACGCAAACACTGCTTTGAAATTGAGAAGAACGACGATGTTACCACTATCTCTCTGTGCAATTGAAGCTGTTGAACTGGAATTGGTGCGATTGCCTTTGTTTAAAATGCTTCTGGTGGTGTAGAATTTGTTTTCTGGATATCCGTCCCAAGCCTTCTGGATATCCAGAACCTTTTGAAAGGATATCCAGAAATTTATTAAATGTTTCTGGATATCATTTTGTAAGTTTCTGGATATCATTTTGTAAGTTTCTGGATATCATTTTGTAATTTCTGGATATCATTTTGTAATTTCTGGATATCATTTTGTAAGTTTCTGGATATCATTTTGTAAGTTTCTGGATATCATTTTGTAATTTCTGGATATCATTTTGTAATTTCTGGATATCATTTTGTAAGTTTCTGGATATCCAGAACCTTTGAAACTGATATCCAGAACATTTGAAAAAACACGTTTCTCCATAACTTATGGAGAAACGCGTTTCTCAGCAGACCTACGCCATCCCTACTCACATCCGACCTATTCCCCTTCCCCTTGTCATTCTTGTACTTTATTTCAACCTCATTCCATTTTCACCCGTACTTTCATTCCTTTACCCACTATTTACTTCCCCTTAAACCTTAAAGTACAATAACAAAAAAAGAACATAAATTTATATTGTGTACAATTTAATTAACAACAAGAAAATGTACCTTGATGTAATACCTTTTGTATTATCTCCATCTCTCTACTTTCTCTTCTGTTAATTAACAACAAGAAAATGTACCTTGATGTAATGCTTTTTTTATTATCTCCCTCTCTCTACTTTCTCTTCCGGCTTCTTTCTTTCTCTTCTCTCTTGTACTATTGTCTCTCTTGTACTATTGGCAGTGAAAATTATTTTCAAAAGTAGTACTCCTTCCGTTTTTAAATGTTTGTCTCATTTTTCCTTTTCCTTTATTCCAAAAAGTTAGTCTCATTTCCAAAATTAAAGCTTCAAAATCACTAAATTTTCAAAACTTGTAACATTTAGGGACGGAGTATTACATAACGGCGGTGTATATTATCAATAATTTTCAAAGCGTTCGTAAAAATAACCAAAATTAAAGCTTCAAAATCACTAAATTAAAATGTTTGAAAAGTCAAATGGGACAAATATTTAGGGACGGAGGGAGTATCATTTTATTTATACTTTCCACTAATCTAATAACTTTCCACTTATAGTTAACTCTCCATTTATTTTTAACTCCCACTAATTAGATAACTATTTTTTTACCCTA
This sequence comes from Adenophora triphylla var. japonica, assembly GCA_022495995.1. Lineage (NCBI taxonomy): Eukaryota > Viridiplantae > Streptophyta > Magnoliopsida > Asterales > Campanulaceae > Adenophora > Adenophora triphylla. The sequence goes on along the minus strand of JAFEMH010000143.1, from coordinate 857,490 downwards.
TCACCCACCTTTTACTTTTAATTAGATATTTTATTTAATAACTTTTTAGTGAATTAATTTATTATTAATTTACTTATTGATTTTATTTAGATTTTGAAAATTTCGGTACATTACAACAACTATCAAGGGGAAGTCGGGTACAAACACTAAGTGGATATCAAAATTGGGTAAGAGCGTATTTGGTGCTGGGTCTAAATCTAAGGAAAAGTCCAAAGGAAATCCCGATCCGATAAAGTGCTATAAATGTGGGGAGATTGGGCACTTCAAAGAATTGTTCCTTGTTGGGGAAGAAGGAAGTAAATATAGTTATCGAAGATGTACTGGTTTTTAGAGTTAGTAATTCACTAGAATCATGGGTGTTAGATTTAGAGGCATCATTCCATTCCTGCGGACGCGCAAAGGAGATGTATAACTATACTTTCGGAGATTTGGAAAGGTCTATCTCTGGTGGATGGGGAACCTTTACAGATCAAAGGGATGGGGGATGTCATAATTGAAACATTAAGCGGATCGGCTTTGCAACAATATGGCGTAAGACACATTTCGGGTTTGAAAAAGAACATGCTATCGGTTGGGCAGCTAGATAAAGAAGGTTTTGAAGTGACCTTTAGATGAAGGAACTGGGTTGTTACTAAGGGGGCCGATGAGGTGACTCGAGGTAATAAGGTGGGTACATTGTATATGGCTAGAAATACCAAGGATTGTATTGCTCTTGTGGGTGACAAGGGTGATACAGATTTGTGACACTATCGATTGGGTTACATGAGTGAAAAAGGGATGAGGGTACTCTTTTTGAAGGGAAGACTATCCGGCTTGAAGACAGTGAACGTGGGTATATACGAGGACTGTGTCTTTGGAAAGCAACCGAGGAATAATTTCTTAGGGAAGGGTAGGGCTTTGAGCGAACAAAAGTTGGAGTTGGTCCAAACGAATTTATGGGGGGCCATCACCAGTTACATCTTTGGGTGGCGCAACATATTACATGACTTTTATTGATGATTCTACAAGGAAGGTCTGAGTTTATTTCTTGAAACACATAAATGAGGCATTCGAGGTGTTTAAGAAGCGGAAGGCCATGGTGGAGACATGTACCGGACTCAACATCAAAAACTTGAAGTTTGATAATGTGGGGAGTACGAGTTCGAAGAGTTTAAGTAATATTGTGTTGTGAATGGTATTCACAGGGTGAAAACCCCATGTGGGACATCAAAACATAACACGGTTGCAGAGAGGATGCACAAAAAATTAAATGAACGAGCCAAGGCTATGAGATTGAACTCTGGACTTCCGAAGATGTTTGGGGCAAATGCAGTTAACACATCAACTTTATTGATTAACACCGGACCATCAGTCCTGTTGGGGAATGGAATTCCAAAGGAGGCGTGGAGTGGTAAGCAGGTAAATGTTCATGTTAATTCTGCGAAGAGAACTAAATTGGATGCTAAGTCTTTTAAGTGTACATTCATTAGATATGACGAGGATGACTTTGAGTACAGATTTTGGGATGAACAGAATCAGAAAGTTATTCGTAATCGGGATCTCATATTTAATGAGAAGCTTTTATATAAAGACATGAAGAGTGTAAGTGCGTTTGATGAGATTAGTTCGAAACCCCGAAACTGTTGAGCCTCGGGTGGGAGCAATGAGGTTCATGTTGACCAGGATCAGGAGGTCATTGAAGATGAATCAAGTACTCCAGGACTGGTTCCACTGCGTAGATCCACAAGAATGCGAGGGTTGCCTGATAGGTATTCTCCTTCAAATTTTTATTTGTTGTTAATAAATAGTGGTAAGCCGAAAAGTTATGAGGAGGCTAGTCGTAGTGAGCTTAGGGACTAGTGGAAAGCTGCGATGGATGATGAGATGGACTCATTGATAGCCAATAATACTTGAGAGTTGGTAAAACTTCCTAAGGGGAAACGGACATTGCATAACAAGTGGGTTTAAAAGATCAAAAAGGAGGCAAATGGCAATATTCATTACAAGGCAAGGTTGGTTGTAAAGGGCTTTGAACATAAGTATGAGATTGACTATACAGAGGTCTTCACCTTGGTTGTGAAGATGACTACTATCAGAATGGTTATGGGTTTAGTAGGTACAGAGAACTTGTTATTAGAGCAAATGGATGTAAAGACGGCCTTTCTTCATGGGGATTTGGAGGTTATAATTTACATGGTACATCCATAGAGTTACTTGTCTAAGGGTAATGAAGAGTTGGTTTCCAGATTGAAAAAGAGCTTGTATGGCCTAAAACAAGCTCCTTGACAGTGGTACAAGAAGTTTAACGGATTCATGCATGACATTGAGTTTGTTAGATGTAAGGCGGATCATTGTTGCTACTTCAAAAGGTTTGAAAACAGGTACATAATTTTGCTTTTATATGTGTATAACATGTTAATAGCAGGCTCTAGTGATAGAGAGGTTAACAGATTGAAGGGAAAATTGTCAAAATGCTTTGAGATGAATGATTTGGGAGAGGTCAGTTAGATTTTGGGTATATAGATTGTCCAGGATAGGAAGTCGAGGAAGTTGTTTCTTTCGCATGCTGAATATGTCAAGGTATTGGGGAGATTCAGTATGGAGGGATAAAAGCCAACGAGTACACCATTGGGTATCCACTTTAAGCTATCTAACAAGGACTTTCCTTGGGATAAGTAGAAGCGTGCTCAGATGGAGAAGACTCTGTATGCTTCGGGGGTGGGGAGTTTAATGTATGTCATGGTGTGTACAAGGCCAAATATTGCTCATGTTGTGAGAGTAGTAAGTCTGTTCATGAGTAATCTAGGAAGCAACATTGGGAAGCGGTTAAATCGATTCTAAGGTACTTGAGGGGTAACATTGGTATGGTCTTATGTTTCACAGGCAAGGGTGTCAAAATAGCGGGTTATGTGAATGCGGATTTGGCATCATGTGATCTTGATAACAGGAAAAATACTAGGGGTTATGTGTTCACATTAGGTGGTAGACAATTTCCTGGGCTTCTAAGTTGAAGAAGGTTATAGCACAGCCGATTGTTGAAGCATAATATGTTGCGGTGACTATAACAATCAGGGAGATGGTATAGTTGTAGAGTTTCTTGAGTGAACCTAAGAAGGGTCGGGATGATAATGTGCTTTAAAGTGACAATCAGATTGTTATTCATCTTTCGAATAATCCATCATTTCATTCTTGGACAATGCACATTAAGTTGATGTTACAATACATCAGGTACCTCTTGGCGCAGAAGATCTTAAAGATTAAGAATATTCAAGGATCAGAGAGCCCAACTTACATGTTTACAAAGGTTATAAACCTTGACAAGTTGAAGCTATTAATAGCTTCAACTGAGCTCGGAAACTAAGAGAGGAGGTCGACACTGCCATGATCGAGGTGATCAAGGAGCCACCGGGAACAACTTGATGGGAGCAGATACAAGGCTCGATACGGTTGATCTCTAGGTGGGAGTTTGTTGGGATAGAATCCAACTGGGTTACTAAACTTAATAATAACGAGGGAACAATGTATAGGAGCTAAAAATAGGTTGGCACGATAAGTGCGTAATGATTGTTTGGTGTACATTGGGCAACAAGGATTGGACAACGAAAATCATGGCAATGGTTTAAACCATGGGCAGACCATGAAACTAAACTGGCTGATGGGTTGCTGATTCTGACAGCTAGAGTTATGCCCATGGTTTAAACAATGGACAGGCCATGAAACTGGCTGGCCTAGTTTCGGGAAAAAATTCTGGACGGGGGCGAATTGATTAAATTCGGGTTTTCCTTATTGTCTAGGGTTTAGGACTGTTCTAGAGCAAGTATATAAGAAATTTTCTGCCCCCAAACTTGTTGTATTATATATTTTACATATTATAGTGTAAGATCCTGACTTGGCAATGCCCCCTGACGTAGCCAATTAATTGGTGAATTGGGTAAAAAATTATGCGTGTTCTTTATTGCTTTAATTACGTGTTCATATTTATGTTGTATACGTGGGTGCTCTGTATTATATTTGTTTGGCAGGAATTGAAATCTATTTCACAACAATAGCGTTTTTGATAAATTTCAGAGAGAAAATAATAATATTTTCTTGTTATTCAATCTCAAATATCACAATGGCCTAAACCCTATATTTATACACATTGACATTCCTATGTAAATATTAATGTCCTTTTACTATTATTTTGAAAATCTCTCTCCATTTTTAATTTTTAAGTGAATTATCATTTTATAATAATATATATTCTCAAAACATGACTTTTTATACAAATTCATTGTGTCTTATGAAAAACGTGTTTTTCCTAAAGGTCAGAAAACACGTGTTTTTGAATCGGGCTATACCGGATTGGTGGAATCTTTGTAAATAATTGACATTTCTTTTAAAAGGTGCGGTGACATATTTGTAAATAACTAAAACTTTGGGCACACTATCAGCGTCGTTTATAAGGAGTGTTAGCACATGTACCTGATAATAAAAATCACTACCACTAGCATTAAACTGATATACTCCCTCCGTCCCACCTTAGTGTAGACTTCTTTCCTTTTTCGTCCGTCCCACCTTAGTGTAGACTGCCAAAATTAGAAAGTTTTTTATTATTTTTTATTTTCCCTACCCCATCCACTCATTCTCTCTCTTCATTTTTCACCATACAATTTATTCAACCAACCTACTATTCACTCCACTTATTCTCTCTCTTCATTTTCTATCACACATTTTCATTATCTTAATAATATTCCTTAGTTATTGTGCCCACCACCTTAGTCTACACTAAGGTGGGACGGAGGGAGTATACAGTATTAGTACCTGGTACACAAAATACTAACATTGGCATTCAATTAATACGACTGCGTTAGTTACAAAGAAGTGTGATTATATGTGTTTTACTAGTAAAACTGATTGAGTGATAGAGCATGTATTTTGATAGATACCACCACATGTGTTCAAAAGTGTCAGCACATATAGAAAATAATACAATGTTAATATTAGTAGTGTCAACACCAAAGTTAACGTTTCTCAACTTCAGTTGATAATTTCCGGTATTTACGAAAATGTCACTGCGCACGTTTTTAAAAAGTGTCGATAATTTACAATAATGTCACATGTTCGATTCAGCCATGGTTCAAAATACGTTCTTTCATTGCTTACGAAAAAACATAATTTTCTTTTCAAAATTTTGTAATAAAAAATTGTAGCGGAGATAAATAATTACAACTATTATTTGCCTTATAAACTCTTAATTTTGCAGGTACATATATTTAAAGGAGGAAAATCAATTGGCGAAATTTGTAAAATAAAATAAAATAAAATGGACATTATTTTAAAGTGAACCTCAATTTAGGGATGAAGAAAGTATATGCGTACTTTTTTATCCCGATTTAATATTTTTAGTTTGACTTAACATGAATATTAAGAAAAAGTAAATCTTGCGAGTATGAAATGTAAAGTAGGAGAAAGAAAATGAGTAAAGAATTTTTATTTTGATAATGATAAGTGGATCTCATTATTCATTTTAATTAATAAAACAAATAAACCATTAAATTAAGACAGAATAAAAAATAAAAACTTTAAAATGGGACCAATAGAATACAATTTACTGAATCCTTAGATTTTTTTTCTCAAATATCCATTTTAAAAATTTTAATTCCAAAATAACTCACATTTGAAACTATTTGCCAAAATGACCAACTTTTTGAAAATCGCTACACGGTGTAGCGAGTTTATAATTTTTTCGGTTAAAATCGCTACACCGTGTAGCAATTTTAAATTTACTCAATTTTATTTTAATATTTATGCTATTTAAAAAAAACTTTGAAATCGCTACACGGTGTAGCGATTTCAAAGTCAACCAAACAAAACTCCAAAGTGGTCAACTAAACCAAATCCAAAGTTAATTAGTTTTGTACTTCATCACACTTTAAATTACAAAATAATAATAAAAAAATTATGTATTAATAAAGAAAACTAAATAGAAATAATATTTTTTTCATCTCAAATAAATACTTTAAAAATGTACTTCTATAAAAAAATATATTCTTCATTTCAAAAATAAATATTACTTTCGACTCAAAATGAATAACCAAAAAATAATAATACATTTTTTATCCAAAAAAAATGAGCATTATTTCCTTCATTCCAATGAATATTTTAAAAATTAATACTACTTCATTCGCCTCTAAAATTAATGTTTAAAATGTTAGTGTCTGCGTCTCAAAATATGACATTAATTTTTGAGGCAAATGAAGAGTATTATTTTTTTAAATATTCATTGAGACGAAGAAATTAATGCTCATTTATTTGGACAAAAAATGTAGCATTATTTTTTTGTTATTCCTTTTGAGTCGAAAGTAATATTTATTTTTGAAATGAAAAATATATTATTTTTATAAAAGTACTCCATCCGTCCCGCTAATATTAGCACACTTTCCTTTTTGGGCGTCCCGCTAATATCCGCACACTCCCAAAAAGGAAACTTTATATTAATAAAATATTCATCCAACCCCACTCATTCTCTCTCCTACATTATTTTAATACTCACAACACCATTATAATTTATTATACCCTCCACTCATTCTCTCTCCACTCATTCTTTTACACTCACAACATTTTATTAAAATATCATATTCCTTAATTTTCGCGCAAACAGTGTTTGTGCTAATATTAGCGGGACGGAGGGAGTACATTTTTTAAAGTATTTAGTTGAGATGAAAAAAATAATATTTCTATTTAGTTTTTTTATTAATACATAATTTTTATTATTATTATTTTGTATTTTAAAGTGAGACGAATTACAAAAAACTAATTAACTTTGGATTTGGTTTGGTTGACCACTTTGGGCTTTGGTTTGGTTTGGATTACTTTGAAATCACTACACCTTTTAGCGATTTCAAAGTTTTTTTTTTTTTTAATAGCATAAATATTAAAATAAAATTGAACAAATTTAAAATCGCTACACGATGTAGCGATTTTAATCAAAAAAATTATAAACTCGCTACATCGTGTAGAAATTTTAAAAAGTTGATCATTTTGATAAATAATTTTAAATATGGATTATTTTGAGATTTAAATTTTTAAAATTGAATTATTTGAGAAATGTTTCCGCCTTTCTTCTTCTTCTGAACAAAAAAGTCAGCAGGTTAGGCAATTTCAAGAATAAAAGTCAGCAGGTTAGGCAATTTCAAGAATAAATATGGTAGCTAGTCAATTTTAGTGATTCTGACGTTTCATCTCCTCCCTCTAATCTATTCTTAACACTTAATAACGGTTCAGATTCTTTTTTTTTGTTCTTTTATTTTTTAACAAACAACGATAACATGATAACATCAATTGCATTCATGAATAAAAAAAAAACCGACACTCTACATCATTCGGAGGCTTATTCCTCTTATCAGTACTAAATACTCCCTCCGTCCCACCTTAGTGTAGACTTCTTTCCTTTTTCGTCCGTCCCACCTTAGTGTAGACTGTCAAAATTAGAAAGTTTTTTATATTTTTTTATTTTCCCTACCCCACCTACTCATTCTCTCTCTTCATTTTCCACCATACAATTTATTCAACCAACCTACTATTCACTCCACTCATTCTCTCTCTTCATTTTCTACCACACATTTTCATTATCTTAATAATATTCCTTAGTTATTGTGTCCACCACCTTAGTCTACACTAAGGTGGGACGGAGGGAGTATATCTTTTAACTTACAACAATAATCATTTTGATTTAAACTTTGAAACATTAAGATTTCACTACAATTGAAACTTGGACACTGTATCGATTCGACATTTAAAAATCTTCCCTCAAATAATATTTCAATTTGCCCACTAGACATGAACATACCTAAAGTGTCGAGCTGGGCCAAGAGGGTAAAACTCAATCACCAAGCCATTATTGCCACCACATTCTCAGTGGGCTAGGCCCAATTAATACATGGCTCGTGGCCCATCTTATAGATCGGTCGACTTAAGTTCATTGTCCGACCTATCAGGTCCCGACCTAACTTAGTCCGACTCTACGATCCAAGTTACGCTTCGGGTACGATCCAACTCTATCCGTCAGTCAGGTCGACCCAACTCTATCCGTCAGTCAGGACACGTTCCCATGACAAGTAACTGTCCCTTAAATCACGGAGCTCATGTAGCCCTACCAAATATATCATCTACACCAACTATAAATACATTACTACTACAACGGTTATGAGGTAACTGCAATTTTGTTATCTGAATATCGTCATTGTTCAATACATTTTGTTCTCCATACATACATACTTACTCTCACGCCGGAGGGTCTAAGCCGGAGACACATCCGGCTAGTCGTGAGTTCTGATTTCAGGTCAAGGAGTCAGGTGATCAGTCCTGCCACGTGGAGGAAGATTGATAAGCACATTTCCTGCGGCATCAGTTTGGTTCCATTATCGGGAATTCGTGCATAACTTGACCTCAAAGTTCCTTTTCAATCCACAACCATGGTAACCCCGGACGGACATGTTACTGACGCTTCGGACGAATCCAATGAAGTGAATGTCAACACCAACACTAACGCCAATGCGAACACTGGGAATGCTAATTTGCCTCCTCCCCCTCCACCGCGTCATCACGCTAGAGCAACTCGATCTAATAGCGTTGCTGATGGCAGGGGATTGCCAGATGGGAGGAGAGACAAGCGACCTATGGAGGGGCAAGTAGCTCCACCTCCTCAAAAGCGTCAAACGGGGCAAATGAACGCTGGAAACAGGGCAGGTCCCTCATCCAACCCCCTGAGCAGAAAGGAGATGCTGTTGGAGCGAGCTCAGATTCTGGCAGAATTAATAGCCATGGAGGAAGCAGAGCGGGCGACGAAGGTCGAAAGGGTGGCTCCCTCTCAAGTCTCTAACAAACAACATGCTAGGAGTGCGCGGCCTCAGTCCCCTATTCAGGTTCCAAGTGACGACCTGAGGGCCAGCCTCAACAGGAACAGAGAGCAGGAAGCCCAGTCAGACCTAAGAAGGCAGCTAGAGGCTAATCGGAGCTTGCGTGCTTCACCTACCAGGACGCAAAGGTCGTAGTCCCGTAGGGAAATGAATGGGCGCAGGTCGCCTATAAGAGAGGGTAGGCGCAGGTCGCCACCCAGAGATGATAGGCGCAGGTCGCCACCTAGAGATGACAGGCGCGGTCGTCGCGGTCGGTCGGTAAGGTCACCCTCTCACGAGAGATAGGAGAAGCAAGCGAGATAACCCCCTAGAAGTGAGGGTCAAAGGTCAAATGATGTCCCCCTGCTAGAGATGACGGACACGATGCTAGAGAGTGGGCTGCATGGAAGAAGAAGTTTGAGCGGTGGGAAGGGTTGAAAGAAAGGTGATACTGGAAAGAACGAACGAGTGGATTTTGCTCTTCGTCCCTTATCCAAGGAGTTGATTGACCATTGACCTCCTCTCGGTTTCAGATTGCCTCTCCTGGAGAAGTATTCGGGTGCAACCAATGCTAAGAGCCACATACAGCACCTAGAAGCAACAATGTGCTTTGTCTCCAATGAGGATGACATGATGTGCAAAGCGCTCATTAGCACCCTCACAGGGGCGGCTCTTACATGGTTCAATGGTTTGGCATTGGGGTGCATCTCGACCTGGACCTATATGAGAACAAAATTTTTGGATCGCTTCTCGACTGCGGGAGCTCGGAAGATGACCGTCACCGATCTCAACAACCTGGTGCAAGGCAAAAATGAAAGCTCAATGAGCTACTACACCGCGTTTAAGGAGATGGTCGACAAGATCGAGGAGGACCTCACAGACAGGGAGGTGATCAACTATTTCAGGAGTGGAATTTCCTCGACAGATATGGACTACGAGCTAACAGTTTGAACAGTTACTACTCGACAAGAGTTGTTCGAAAAGGCCTACAATGTGGCATTGGCCGAGGAGAGAAAAGAAAAGAAAAACGGGAAAGGCCCCAAGACTGAGGTCACTGATGATAAGAAGGACTCAGCCAAAAACGGGGGAAAAAATAAGAATGGTAAGAACAGAACCAGGGCAACGGAGAAAGTGCCCGAAGCCTTCACTCCCCTAACGGTGAGTCGAACTGAAATAATGAATGCAGTCGAGCTAGCCCCACCTGCCCCTATGAACCCGGGCAATAAGTTCAGAAGGGACAACACCAAGTATTGTGATTATCACAAAGATACGGGCCATACAACTGAGGATTGTATGAGTTTGAAGCGTATCATTCAGAGGATGGTCGATCAGGGAAGGCTCGATGCATATGTGAAAAGGCCTCAAACAGGCGGTGGTGAACGACCTGCAGGTGGACATCAGGAACCAAGGCAGCCTAGATTAAATCTAGGTGTTATTACTGAACAAGCCAGCAACACAGCCATCAAGCATAAGATTTTTCAGCTCAACAAAGCCCCACATGTACCACCAAGGAGCCACGTCAGAGACGAGGTGATTAGCTTTTATCCGAACGAGCTAGCAACTAATATGGTGGCTAGAGAGCAAGTTCTCGTCATCCCTGGACTCATTGAAGGATGTACGATGAGCAGACTCTTAGTCGACACGGGGGCCTGCAATGATATTTTGTTCTACAAAACATTCCAGGAAATGGGTCTCTCGAATGAGCAGCTCGAAAGGTATGATGGCAGATTGGAGGGCTTCACCAACCACCGGGTCGATGCCAAGGGACAGATCGAGCTAGATGTCGACCTAGGCCAACATCCCTACAGGGTCATTTCCAAGGTAAAATTTATTGTCATAGATGTGAGTAGTGATTATGCTGCTATTCTTGGAATTCCTGGCCAGGTCGCACTTGGAATGGTGGCCTCAATCCCCCATCAACGAGTTAAATTCCCCACACCAGTTGGAGTCAGCTGTGTTCAAGGCACAGCTCGAGCATACCTTGATCACGTCTTGCGAGAAAGAAAGAAGAGGGAACTATAAGTTGAAACTGCTGAAGGATACTTAAAGCTGTCCCAATCTGTCACCAAAACTACTTGGCTATCTACGATCACCTGCGTAGAGGAGACCTATCGCTCACATGATGAAGTCGTGACGGAGTCGACACGTCCCTCCACAATGGTCGATCCAGATACAGTTATGGTCGACCAAGTCCTCATAGGCGACCTATCCCTCCAAGTCGACAATAACTCGGGGGCCACCACCAGTGAGATCGCAGACTAGTTGGATGACATGATAGCTGAGGAAGCTCCCCACCTGGGGGCCAAGGAAAGACTGAGGGTTAGAGAGATCACCATTGAGACCCTACAATTTAGAGATGGTCCAGAGCTGGAGGCTGTAGACGAACTGGAATCAGTAATCACAAACCCTTCCTATCCTGAGCAAAAGATTCAGATTGGAAAGCAGCTATCAGCCGAAGAAAGAGCGGAGATACTCGAGCTACTAAAGGAAAGCAACGATGTCTTTGCATGGCGAGTAGAGGATATGAAAGGGATTAAGGAAGAAGTCGCTGTTCATAGGCTGGAGGTCAACCCGACCATAAAGCCCAAACCTCAGAGGCTGAGAAGCTTTGCTCGTGACAAGGAGGAGGCCATTAAACTCAAGGTACAAAAACTTTTGAGTGCAGTTATCATAAAGGAGGCTATACATATGACCTGGTTAGCCAATGTTGTCATGGTGAAAAAATCAAATGGCAAGTGGAGAATGTGCATCGACTTCACCAACCTCAACCTTGCTTGCCCAAAGGACAGCTATCCCCTCCCTAGAATTGACAAGCTGGTTGATTCTATTGCTGGACATTCCACCCTCAGCTTTCTAGATGCCTATTCAGGTTATCATCAGATCAAGATGCATGAGGAGGACATAGTAAAGACGGCATTCCAGCTTTGGTGGCATCTACTGCTACAACATGATGCCATTCGGGTTAAAGAATGCAGGAGCGACCTACCAACACATGGTGAACAAAGTTTTTGCTCCCCAGATTGGCCGAAACATGGAGGCCTACGTCGACGATATGGTCATCAAAACAAAGACCGGACGTCATGTGGTCGACCTACAGGAAACATTCGCCAATCTACGAGCAAACAACATGTAACTTAACCCAAGCAAATGCGTATTTAGAGTACCAGCAGGCAAATTTCTTGGCTTCATGGTGTCCCAGCGAGGTATTGAAGCTAATCCAGAGAAGATCAAGGCTCTAGTCGACATGAAGGAGCTCACAAGTATAAAGGAGATGCAGCGACTTAATGGAAGGGTGGCAGCCCTAGGGAGTTTCATAGCCAAGTCAGCAGAAAGGTCTCTTCCATTCTTCAAATATTTAAGGGGGACAAAAAAATTTGAGTGGACAGCCGAATGTCATTCGTCGTTCCAGCAGCTCAAGGAGTACCTCGCTACTCCTCCCCTGTTGAGCAGCCCGACTACAGGAGAGACTTTGTTTATATACTTGTCCATGGGTGATCATTCAGTCACAACAGTGTTAGTTCGAGAAGAGGAAGGGCTTCAAAAGCCCATATATTATGTTAGCAAGGTCCTGTCAGACATTGAGGGCAGGTATTACAATGCGGAGAAGGTCGCGTATGCCTTAGTCGTAGCTTCAAGGAAGCTGCGAGCTTATTTCCTGGCTCATCCTATTGTGGTGCTCACAAATGCGCCCTTGAGAAAAATCCTACACAAGCCAGAAAGTTCATGTCGCTTACTCAATTGGTCAATTGCCCTCACGGAATTCGACATCGAGTATCGACCTCGAAAGGCGTTGAAGGCTCAAGCCTTGGCAGACTTCTTGGTCGAGCTTACGTTCACCAAGGAAGACAGGGAGGTAAAAGTTCACAAAGAGAAAGCTAAGGGAAAGGAACAAGAGTCCCAGCTCGTCACTTCTCTACCCGACGATTGTTGAAAAATCTACTCAGATGGGTCAGCAACAAAGAACGTCAGTGGAGGCAGGATAGTGCGATCGAGCCGAGAATGCAGGACAATATATGAGGAGTAATTGAGGTTCAAGTTTGATGCCTCCAACAACCAAGCAGAGTACGAAGCTTTGGTTGCAGCCATCGAGTACGCCAAGTGCTTTGGTGCGACTAAAATCATGGCATACTGTGATTCCCAACTAATATTCAACCAGGTTCGAGGAGAATACGAGGTGCTTAGCTCCACTTTGATCAAATACTGCGACTTGGTGAAAGAGTTAATAAAAGACTTAGAGTTTTGGGAAATTCAGAGAATTGGTCGAGAAGACAATGAATTGGCCGACTTACTCTCGAAATTGGCCACCACAGACGAGCCACATGAAGAACCCATCTCCTACCTTGAGAATCCAGCTTATGAAAGGGTCAAAATTCAATGTGTGGAGGATCCTTCGAGGAACTGGGTTTATAACAAATGTTGGATCGAAGAAATGAAGGCGTACCTAGAGAGAGAGGCGAGCTCACGAGGACGAGAAGAAAGCTCGAGCTATCAAAAGAGGGCTCCGAGATACGTCATCCAAGGAGGCATGCTATTCGGAAGATCTTACACTAGACCATTGCTTGAAGTGTATTCACCCCCGAGGAGATCACTCGGTTAATGCATGAGGTGCACAGTGGAATTTGTGGTGGACCACCAGGGGGCGAACTCTAGCCGACAAGTTAATCACTTTGGGGTATTACTGGCCACACATGAGAGCTGACACTCATGACTTTGTTTAGCAATGTGACCAATGCCAAAGGTTTGCCAACTTACCTCATCTGCCTACGACAGAGCAAACTCCAGTGATCGCTGCTTGGCCATTTGATATGCGGGGCGTCGACTTGATTGGACCCTTCCCTCCCGCCCGTGGAAATTGCAAGTACGTGATCGTCGCCATTGATTATTTCACCAAGTGGGTCGAGGCAAAGCCACTAGCTTGCATCACAAAGGAAAATGCTATCAACTTCATACATGACTTCATATGGTGTCGATTTGGGATCCCTAGAGCTATAGTATCAGATAATGGCTTACAATTCTCCAGGGCCTTCGAAGAAGAAATGAATAGAGTGGGGATCAAACATTGGCAGTCATCTGTTGCATACCCGCAAGGAAATGGGCAAGCTGAGGCAGCAAACAAGCTCGTACTATCCTCACTTAAGACAGGCCTGGTAGGTCGACGCAGCAACTGGTTGGACGAACTCCCCCTTGCTCTTTGGGCAGTTCGCACAACCACTCGGGGGCCTACAGGGGAAACCCCATTCGCTCTAGCATACGGGTCAGAGGTCATGGCTCCAGCTGAGTTAAGGTTTCCTACAACCAGAGTGGCATTCTTTGATCAAGAGAAGAACGATATCAACAGACTGATCGACTTAGATCTGATTGACGAGAAGCGAGATACTGCTTACCTTCGAATGGTCAACTACAAGCAGCGGACCAAGAGTTACCACGACAAGAAGGTGAAGGCGAGATCATTCCAAGTGGGTGACCATGTGCTAAGGAAGATCGAGGCAACAGGAAGGAGAACCCAATAGAACAAGCTGTCTCCCAACTGGGAAGGTCCCTACATAGTTACTCGAATCATCAAAGAAGGGACTTACATGATTGCTCATCCAGATGGTGAGGAGTTGAAGCATCCATGGCACGCCACTCACCTCATCAAGTATTACTTCTAGTTCAACTCCCTAGTTCAGTTCTAAGGTTAATGCAATTTCCAAGCTTGAATTTGTCAATAGTTCTAGCTTTCAATTTGATGTAAGCATGTTCGTACTTCAATAAAAATCGCAGTTCTATTCGACCAAACATTATGTTACACTAATTTCAACAAGCTCGACTCTTAGTCAGCTTCGTTTTAACGAGCTCGATTCTTAATCAGCTTCGTTCTTTTAACAAAGTCCGACTCTTAACCGACTTCGTTCAACGAGCTCGACTCTTAGTCAACTTCGTTTTAACGAGCTCGATTCTTAATCAGCCTCGTTCTTTTAACAAAGTCCGACTCTTAGTCGACTTCGTTCAACGAGCTTGACTCTTAGTTAGCTTCGTTTTAACGAGCTCGATTCTTAATCAGCTTCGTTCTTTTAACAAAGTCCGACTCTTAGTCGACTTCGTTCAACGAGCTCGACTCTTAGTCAGCTTCGTTTTAACGAGCTCGATTCTTAATCAGCTGTGTACTATTAACAAGTCCGACCTTAGGTCGACTTCGTTCTATTAAGCTCGACCCTTAGTCAGCTTTGATCTCTGAAACATGTTCGACTCTTAGTCAATCTCGTTTATAAAAATCTTTACAAGTCTAAGGTCGACTGAGTTATCAAAAATCAGTTCGACCCAAGTCAGAAGCATACAACACTCAAGGATATAAAGTCAGCTACGATTGAAAATAATTAAGTCTCCCAAAATGGGCCAAGACTTATATAGATAAAAGTATAAAGTATTATGCCTCCCAAAAGCTGGGCCCAGGCATTTAAAAAGTTACAGGACAAAAAGCAAAAATTGTTTTGAAGCTTGTTTGTTACATCATCATACAAAATAAAATCAAGAATCCTGGCCAGCATCAGCCTGATCGTCGTTGGCAGTTCGATCCTCTCCATCACCTTCTTGTTGCTGGGGGCCCAAGGGTTTACCCGACTCAGAATAGACTCGTTGCTCGGGTTCATCATCTTCTTCCATACCCTCTACTTCATCGATCTCTTGGAGGGCCACGTCAAAATTCCTATCAGCTATTGGGGGAGCCGTCCATAGTTCACTGCCATCTTCTTCATCTTGCTGGGCAATGAAGGCCAGGTCGTTGTCTGTGTAAGGAACCACCGAGTGGCCACCTCGAGCAACCATGTCGTACTGAGCTTCTGAAGCCCAGCGAGCTAGTTGCTCAAGGGAGACATCGGCAGTAGAATCCACCAGAGCTCGACGAGCCATGTGCCGCTTGCCCACATTAAGGAAATCTTTGGCTTTGTCGACTATGGCGTTATAATAATCATCACCATCTTTGAAGTTATCAACAACTTTCTTAGCAGCGACCTGAAGCTCTTCCTTCCATTTGGCCCTGGCAGCGTTGTGCTCCTCGTTCAGCTCGGTCAAGAAAGAATCCCTCTCCTTTAAATGTTGAGAAACCGTGGCCAGCTCCTTCTTGGTCTTCTCATGCTCCAAACGCTCAGCATCTCTCTCTGCCTCCACCTCCCCAAGCTTGGTCTCTGCAGCTTTGATATCCTCTAAAGCCTTGTCCTTATCAGCCAGGGTCTTCTGCTTCACCATCTCCAGAGCATCAAAGGAGTTGTCGAGATCGTTGTATTTTTCTCTTAGCTTAGACAACTCCTGGGATTTCTTAGAGTATTAGCTCATGGCTTGCCCCTCCCTCTCAATGGAAGCCTTCCAGGAGCTCTTAGCTTGCTCAGTCATGGTGAGAGACCGCATTAAATAAAATCATTGAGGTATTAGCTCGGCAAATGTTCGGAAGCTGAATTGACGGACTAAAAGAATAAACGACTAAACAGAGAGGGAAAGTAAAGGTTTACCTCACTATGCACCAATCCAGACCGAGCTGAGAATTCCTCTGGGGTCATGCCCTTATCAGCAAAGTGGGCAAGTAGGTCGACGTCTATGGCCCTCCTCACCACGACCTGGCCAAGACTCATTTCTAGAAAGCGACGACTCATACTGTTGACTCCAGTAAGGGGAGGGACCTCACTCAGCCTCTGTATTTGAGCATCGATTGAATCTTGGCTTCTGGGTGAAGGTATGGGAGGAGGAATTTGGCTTGGGGAGACGGCTTTTCCTTTCTCAGTTCTCGATCTTTTCCTCGTGTTCAGAGCATAGTCATCCTCTTCCTCAGCAGCTTCATCATCAATCTCCACAATGTTCAAAGGGATGGCCCCAGTTATCCCAGCACCTGAGGTCGCAGCATTTGCATCAAGGTTCAGATCGGAGCTCGAGCTAGGCCTGATCGACCTATTCGACTCGTCACCTTCCTCAGCTGCACCTTTGGCATGGCTGCTACTCTCTAGGGGGTCCTCCGACCCAACCTCCTCCATGGGCACCATCCCGACATTGTCTTTGGACAGGAAGGCACTCCGTTTCTCAGCCTCCCTCTCTCTGTTGGCTCGAGCATTAGCAGCACCATGAGCCTTCTTGGCCTTCTTCTTATCAGAGACTCCAACAATACGCACCATGTTGGCTTCCTGCTCCGGGTTCAAAACTGCAAGAAACCAAGAGAACAAAGAGTTAGATCGACATATGAGATTTCTACATACGAGCTACAAGTTCTATGTACGAGCTAATCATGTGCGAGCTAATCATTCTACGTACGAGCTACAAGTTCTATGTACGAGCTAATCATGTGCGAGCAAATCAATCTACATGCGAGTTAAACAGCTGACGAGATAAGAGTTGTACATTCAAATCAGATTGTTTATATATGCAGGCTATCAGTTTAACAAGCTAGCAAGTAAAGGGCGAGTAAAGAATTACAAACAAATTAGATCTTACCACCAGCGTGCTCCCCATTATCCTTGCAGTAGTTGGCGGTCTGTTGACAGAATTGACATTTATCCTCAAACTTACCCAAGGCGTGGGTAACCCAGCCAGGATATATGGTGCCCCTATGTACCAATGGGCACCAAGGGCTACACTTCTCCCTCTCCAGCCATCATCCCGGCCTGGATATAGTTGTACTTGGTGGTACCCAAAATCTCCCAACTGATGGGCCCCTTATCAGCTAAACGGCACAACCTCTTATACAAGTCAAAGTACCAGTGTGGCTCCCAATAGTTCCCCTCTTCTATGGGTTCTGTTTCAGCATTGGGCAAAGGAAATTCCCATCCTAATCTACTCTCCACCACAACTACGTGGGAGTTCCACCCACTCTCTTTGCTGGGAAGGTTCATGAAAAGTTTAGGAGAGTTGGGTTTAGAGGGGGTACTGATTCCCATATCAGTCCCACCATACTTGACACAAAAGAATTCCTTAAACACCCTCATATAGAGTTCATATCCTAGAAACCTACATACCATGGCAAACCAAACTAGAACCCCACAGGTGTTGGCTCCCAACTGAAGAGGTAAAGCATTGGCACACTCTAAAAACTCATTAATAAAAGGGTCAAGTGGCAACCTCAGGCCAGCCTCGAATTGGCCATAGAAGAAGGCTACCCTAGTGGCATCCTTAGTAAAGGTCGACCTAAACTGAGCCATGAAATCCTTCTTACTGAGAATGGTCACCCTGTAATCCTCCTTACTCACCTCACAGAAATCGTATATCAAGCTACATCGAGATGGTAAGTTCTTTTTTCCTCTCAATGGCCTCTGAGGAACATACCCCCTTTCATTCTTCCCCGGTACATCCAAGGCATCAAACACATCAACGATCCGAGGGCTTGAGGAAGTTGAAGCCGTGTTCCCCTCCTGAGTTGCCATATCTGTACAAGAAGAAGGAGAAACAGGGGAGTCAGGTCTATGATCATGATCGAACGACCTACCTAAGGGCGACCTAGACTCCCCTGGAAAACCTTTCCTATTCCTAAGGAAGGAGGGTTTACTAGCATCCTTAACCTAGAACAGTGATATGTGGTCAAGTAATTCATGGAAGAGATGAAAAGAGACAACATTTGAGTCGTCTATTATCAATTCACCTACGTCTTCTCCTATGGGCAGTCGTATTTCACTAAAATTCAGTCCCCACCTGGTCAAGATAGAGGCACACTCATTCAAGGACATCTCTCTCCACTCTCCGTTCATATGCTTATACACTCGGTGGTTAACGGTGCATTACCCATACCAAGATCCTGGTTCGCTACTAAAGGTTCTAGCCATGGCAAAATCAAAAGTAAAGCAACAATTGAAACCCTAATGCAAGAATGTAAGAAGAAATACCTTAGTCGGTTTCGGGAGAGGAAGCTGTGCAGAAAACGAGAGCCCAGTTTATATCAGTTGTTTTTTCCGTTATCTTCGTCGGAGTTGCACCAGAGTTCAGAGAAAGCAAAAGTTCTAAATGGAGAAGGAATTTGATATTTATATTTTCCGAAATCAAGAAGGAAGAGGAAAAATTCGAAAATTAATTTCCTAATTAAATGGGGAAAACAGTTCCCAAGACGGTTTATCAAACGTCAAAATAGTAATCATTGCGGAATACGATGCTCCTTCAGATCTGACCGTTCGTCGCCAACGTCTAGGATTGTGCCACGTCACTCTAGTCGACTAAACTTCAGAACGAGTTGCGACCTGTGAGTCACAATGATCTTCATCAAAATTTCCTTAACTTTCTAGTCGTCAAAGTCAACTCAGAAAGTTGGGGGCCACTGAATATACCAAAAGTGTCGAGCTGGGCCAAGCAAGTAAAGCCCAATCCCCAAGCCATTATTGCCACCACATTCTCAGTGGGCTAGGCCCAGTTAATATACGGCTCGTGGCCCATCTTATAGATCAGTCGACTTAAGTTCATTATCCGACCTATCAGGTCCCGACCTAACTTAGTCCGAATCTACGATCCAAGTTACGCTTCGGGTACGATCCAACTCTATCCGTCAGTCAGGTCGACCCAATCCCAAATGGCGACCTCGACTTGCCAAGCAAGTGTCGACCTAACAGTTACAGGCGCACGTGCCTCTATACTTTCCATAACTGCTTCCCTACAAATCAGGAACCGCTCAGGACACGTTCCCATGACAAGTAACTGTCCCTTAAATCACGGAGCTCATGTAGCCCTACCAAATATATCATCTACACCAACTATAAATACATTACCACTACAACGGTTATGAGGTAACTGCAATTTTGTTATTTGAATATCGTCATTGTTCAATACATTTTGTTCTCCATACATACATACTTACTCTCACGTCCGAGGGTCTAAGCCAGAGACACATCCGGCTAGTCGTGGGTTCTGGTTTCAGGTCAAGGAGTCAGGTGATCAGTCCTGCCACGTGGAGGAAGATTGATAAGCACATTTCCTGCGGCATCAAGACATATTAGAGACTTAAGAGTAAACGCCCACCAAACTCCCTAAAATTCACGAAACAACCTCGTGTATTAAGAACAATCGCATCATTTTTGTTGTGAGATGATTGAAAATTACTTGTCATTTGAGATTGCTTTACAATTGATGGAAAAAACAACATACAAACAAACACATGCTTTTAACGAACGAGATAATACTACGACTCTCAATATATAGGAGAGATATTTATTACAAGACAAACAAATATTAAAAATTCATAAATTACAAATCAAATAAAAATAAAATCAACAACACAATTATTAATAATCTCAATACGTTAATATTAAAAAAAATGTTGTTAATAAAGTGTACCTTTGAACAGAAAAAGAAGAAGGGAAGAAATTTGGCTTTATTTATTTATTTTTATTTAGTACGATTAAATGGAGCCTTGAGAATGATTGGATTAATGATGCAGATGGTAAGTCTAACTAAAAAATATTACTATAAACCTCCGCCAGTCATTGAGGGACCGATGACTGGTGGTCCAGGACTTAGTCCGACAAAGTTGGAAACCTGAGTATCAAAAAAAAAAAAATTACTATATTTTAACAGTAATATATTCTTTTCACACCAAAATGAATGATTACTTGAAATTTAAAAACATTTTTTAAAAAAATAATAATTTTAATAGAAAAAATAATAAATATTTTTACTACTTTCAAAATTTTAGTGATGTAGGAGGAACCGAGGAAGGAATCTGCACCAAGGAAGGATATTTGACGAAGTCAAAGGTATCAATTATTTTTGTATTTTAATTACTATCTTAGGACTTAATTTGTTTTAGTTTATATTTTAATTCTTATTTTTGTCATTAATTTTAATAGGTTGATAAGAGATGATTTTAGAGTAGATTTTGAGGAGATTTACTAGTTTTTGAGTCCTATTTAGTTACCATATAGGTTAGAAGTAATTCTAGAAGGTTTAGGATTGTTTTTCAAGTTTTATGGGCACTATAAAATAGGCCTGAGATTGTAATCCGAAAATCCGTTTTTTGAATGATAATTTGAAGAGTTTTCTCTTTATTTTCTGGTGAATTCCAGTTAATTTATGGTGAATTCCAGTTTATTGTGTTTTAGGGTTCTTCGCTTGAGAACTCTTGTGTTTAGTGCGCTAAACACGAATCTATCGTGCTTCAAAATCTTTGCGTCGGTTGGTATCGTGAAGCGAGCTTTGCTTTGTCTTTCATCACTGATTCGTTATGGGGGATCAAGTAACAAGGGCAGATATCGGTGGCTTAACCACCGCTATTGCCGCGTTGACAACACAGATTGCTGCGTTTGAGGATGCTCAACAAGGTCACAACGTTTGTGATAATCGAAATCGTAGGGGTGGAAGAGACAGGGAAATTGAACAGGTTTGATGCCCTAGGAAAGCAATAATCACCGCTATTGCCGCGTTGAATGAAGATTTCAAGGGAGAGGAAGTCATTCAGCAAGTCAAGGAAAAAGTTGTGAATTTGCCGATTTCTGCAGCCCCTTTGGCTGAGCCAGAAGAGAAAACTGCGGACAAGGAAATTGAAGAACCAAAACTCACTGACGAAGTAAAAATAGTCGAAGATAAACCGAGTTGCCTGCAAGCGAGGAGGTGAAGAAAGCCGATGTGATTACTGAACCAGAAGAAATCCTTAAGTATAGGACAAGTAAAGCGCCTGCAATTGAAGAGACAAAGGAGCCTGATGTGCAAGAAGTTTCAGAAGTTGACAAATTCGTCCTTCCAACAGTTCCCATGTCTGAATCTGATGAAAAGATTGAGGTTAAGAATGTTGAATCCCTAAATGATGATGAGAGTGGTATTACTTGGTCAACACCATCAATTTTTGATTATGTTGTGGGTGTTATTGACGAGACGAAAGAATTTAAATACGATGAAATTTTTATTTTTGATCATGGAGAGGTTGAGAAGGACGATCGACGGATGAGTGCTGACATTGCTAGTATATTTTTATTTTTGGAAGAACACAAATTACGTTGGTTCGGGCTTAGGGAACAAATTTATTCTAAATATTTGTTTCATTTGGGAAGGAAAAGTATTAATCTTCTTTCCGAGGACGAGAAGAGCATTGATTTATTCAAAATATTTGTTCTTCTGGGGCGGATCTTGCCAAACATCGGATGAGAACTCGGGGTCGAGTTCTTTTGAAGAATGGGTGACTGATGTAGGAGGAAACGAGGAAGGAATCTACACCAAGGAAGGATATTTGACGAAGTCAAATATATCAGTTATTTTTGTATTTTAATTACTATCTTAGGACTTAATTTGTTTTAGTTTATATTTTATTTTTTATTTTCGTCATTAATTTTAATAGGTTGATTAGAGATGATTTTAGAGTAGACTTTGAGGAGATTTACTAGTTTTTGAGTCCTATTTAGTTACCATATAGGTTAGGAGTAATTCTAGAAGATTTAGGATTGTTTTTCAAGTTTTATGGGCACTATAAAATAGGTCTAAGATTGTAATCCGAAAATCAGTTTTTTGAATGATAATTTGAAGAGTTTTCTCTTTATTTTATGGTGGATTCCAGTTAATTTCTGGTGGATTCCAGTTTATTGTATTTTAGGGTTCTTCACTTGAGAACTCTTGTGTTTAGTGCGCTAAACACGAATCTATCGTGCTTCCGTACTGCGCCAGATGGTATCAGAGCAGGCTTTATCTTGTCTTTCATCACTGATTCGTTATGGGGGATCAAGTAACAAGGGCAGATATCGATGGCTTAACCACCGCTATTGCCGCATTGACAACACAGATTCTTTGCGTTTGAAATTTTGCTCAACAAGGTCACAACGTTCGTGCTAATCGAAATCGTAGGGGTGGAAGAGACAGGGAGATTGAACAGGTTTGACGCCCTAGGAAAGCAATAACCACCGCTATTGCCGCGTTGAACGAAGATTTCAAGGGAGAGGAAGTCATTCAGAAAGTCAAGGAAAAAGTTGTAGATTTGCCGATTTCTGCAGCCCCTTTGGCTGAGCCAGAAGAGGAAACTGCGGACAAGGAAATTGAAGAACCGAAATTCACTGACAAAGTAAAAATGGTCGAATATAAACCAAGTGAGTTGCCTGCAAGCGAGGAGGTGAAGAAAGCCTATGTGATTACTGAACCAGAAGAAATCCTTAAGTATAGGATAAGTAAAGCACCTGCAATTGAAGAGACAAAGGAGCCTGATGTGCAAGAAGTTTCAGAAGTTGACAAATCCGTCCTTCCAACAGTTCCCATGTCTGAATATGATGAAAAGATTGAGGTTAAGAATGTTGAATCCCTAAATGATGATGTGAGTGGTATTGCTTGGTCAACACCATCAATTTTTGATTATGTTGTGGGTGTTATTGACGAGACGGAAGAGTTTAAATACGATGAAATTTTTATTGTTGATCATGGGGAGGTTGAGAAGGACGATCGACGGATGAGTGCTGACATTGCTAGTATATTTTTATTTTTGGAAGAACACAAATTACGTTGGTTCGGGCTTAGGGAACAAATTTATTCCAAATATTTGTTTCATTTGGGAAGGAAAAGTATTAATCTTCTTTCCGAGGACGAGAAGAGCATTGATTTATTCAAAATATTTGTTCTTCTGGACGGATCTTGCCAAACATCGGATGAGAACTCGGGGTCGAGTTCTTTTGAAGAATGGGTGACTGATGTAGGAGGAAACGAGGAAGGAATCTGCACCAATGAAGGATATTTGACGAAGTCAAATATATCAGTTATTTTTGTATTTTAATTACTATCTTAGGACTTAATTTGTTTTAGTTATATTTTATTTTTTATTTTCGTCATTAATTTTAATAGGTTGATTAGAGATGATTTTAGAGTAGACTTTGAGGAGATTTACTAGTTTTTGAGTCCTATTTAGTTACCATATATGTTAGGAGTAATTCTAGAAGATTTAGGATTGTTTTTCAAGTTTTATGGGCACTATAAAATAGGTCTAAGATTGTAATCCGAAAATCAGTTTTTTTGAATGATAATTTGAAGAGTTTTCGCTTTATTTTCTGGTGGATTCCAGTTTATTGTATTTTAGGGTTCTTCGCTTGAGAACTCTTGTGTTTAGTGCGCTAAACATGAATCTATCGTGCTTCCGTACTGCGCCAGATGGTATCAGAACAGGCATTATCCTGTCTTTCATCACTGATTCGTTATGGGGGATCAAGTAACAAGGGCAGATATCGATGGCTTAACCACCGCTATTGCCGCATTGACAACATAGATTGCTGCGTTTGAGGCTGCTCAACAAGGTCACAACGTTCGTGCTAATCGAAATCGTAGGGGTGGAAGAGACAGGGAGATTGAATAGGTTTGACGACCTAGGAAAGCAATAACCACCGCTATTGCCGCGTTGAACGAAGATTTCAAGGGAGAGGAAGTCATTCAGCAAGTCAAGGAAAAAGTTGTGGATTTGCCGATTTCTGCAGCCCCTTTGGCTGAGCCAGGAGAGAAAACTGCGGACAAGGAAATTGAAGAACCGAAATTCACTGACAAAGTAAAAATAGTCGAAGATAAACCAAGTTAGTTGCCTGCAAGCGAGGAGGTGAAGAAAGCCTATGTGATTACTGAACCAGAAGAAATCCTTAAGTATAGGACAAGTAAAGCGCCTACAATTGAAGAGACAGATGAGCCTGATGTGCAAGAAGTTTCAGAAGTTGATAAATCCGTCCTTCCAACAGTTTCCTTGTAGTCTGAATCTGATGAAAAGATTGAGGTTAAGAATGTTGAATCCCTAAATGAAGATGTGAGTGGTATTACTTGGTCAACACCATCAATTTTTGATTATGTTGTGGGTGTTATTAACGAGACGGAAGAATTTAAATACGATGAAATTTTTATTGTTGATCATGGGGAGGTTGAGAAGGACGATCGACGGATAATTGCTGACATTGCTAGTATATTTTTATTTTTGAAAGAACACAAATTACGTTGGTTCGGGCTTAGGGAACAAATTTATTCTAAATATTTGTTTCATTTGGGACGAAAAAGTATTAATCTTTTTTCCTAGGACGAGAAGAGCATTGATTTATTCAAAATATTTGTTCTTATGGGGCGGATCTTGCCAAACATCGGATGAGAACTCGGGGTCGAGTTCTTTTGAAGAATGGGTGACTGATGTAGGAGGAACCGAGGAAGGAATCTGCACCAATGATGGATATTTAATTACTCTCTTAGGACTTAATTTGTTTTAATTTATATTTTATTTCTTGTTTTCGTCATTAATTTTAATAGGTTGATTAGAGATGATTTTAGAGTAGATTTTGAGGAGATTTACTAGTTTTTGAGTCCTATTAAGTTACCATATATGTTAGGAGTAATTCTAGAAGGTTTAGGATTGTTTTTCAAGTTTTATGGGCACTATAAAATAGGCCTAAGATTGTAATTCGAAAATCAGTTTATTGAATGATAATTTGAAGAGTTTTTCTTTATTTTCTGGTGGATTTCAATTAATTTCTGGTGGATTCCAGTTTTTTGTGTTTTAGGGTTCTTCGCTTGAGAACTCTTGTGTTTAGTGCGCTAAACACGAATCTATCGTGCTTCCGTGCTGCGTCAGTTGGTATCAGAGCAGGCTTTATCCTGTCTTTCATCACTGATTCGTTTTGGGGGATCAAGTAGCAAGGGCAGATATCGATGGCTTAACCACCGCTATTGCCGCGTTGACAACACAGATTGCTGCGTTTGAGGCTGCTCAACAAGGTCACAACGTTCGTGCTAATCGAAATCATAGGGATGGAAGAGAAGGGGAGATTGAACAGGTTCGACGCCCTAGGAAAGCAATAACCACCGCTATTGCCGCGTTGAACGAAGATTTCAAGGGAGAGGAAGTCATTCAGCAAGTCAAGGAAAAAGTTGTGGATTTGCCTATTTCTGCAGCCCCTTTGGCTGAGCCAGAAGAGAAAACTGCGGAAAAGGAAATTGAAGAATCGAAATTCACTGACGAAGTAAAAATAGTCGAAGATAAACCAAGTGAGTTGCCTGCAAGCGAGGAGGTGAAGAAAGTCGATGTGATTATTGAACCAGAAGAAATCATTAAGTATAGGACAAGTAAAGCTCCTGCAATTGAAGAGACAAAGGAGCCTGATGTGCAAGAAGTTTCAGAAGTTGACAAATCCATCCTTCCAACAGTTCCCTTATCTCAATCTGATGAAAAGATTGAGGTTAAGAATGTTGAATCCCTAAATGAAGACGTGAGTGGTATCACTTGGTCAACACCATCAATTTTTGATTATGTTGTGGGTGTTATTGACGAGACGGAAGAATTTAAATACGATGAAATTTTTATTGTTGATCATGGAGAGGTTGAGAAGGACGATCGACGGATAAGTGCTGACATTGCTAGTATATTTTTATTTTTGGAAGAACACAAATTACGTTGGTTCGGGCTTAGGGAACAAATTTATTCTAAATATTTGTTTCATTTGGGACGGAAAAGTATTAATCTTCTTTCCGAGGACGAGAAGAGCATTGATTTATTCAAAATATATGTTCTTCTGGGGCGGATCTTGCCAAACATCGGATGAGAACTCGGGGTCGAGTTCTTTTGAAAAACAGGTGACTGATGTAGGAGGAACCGAGGAAAGAATCTGCACCAAGGAAGAATATTTGACGAAGTCAAATATATCAATTATTTTTGTATTTTGATTACTCTCTTAGAACTTAATTTGTTTTAGTTTATAATTTATTTCTTATTTTCGTCATTAATTTTAATAGTTTGATTAGAGATGATTTTAGAGTAGATTTTGAGGATATTTACTAGTTTTTGAGTCCTATTTAGTTACCATATAGGTTAGGAGTAATTCTAGAAGGTTTAGGATTGTTTTTCAAGTTTTATGGGCACTATAAAATAGGCCTAAGATTGTAATCCGAAAATCAGTTTTTTGAATGATAATTTGAAGAGTTTTCTCTTTATTTTCTGGTGGATTCCAGTTAATTTCTGGTGGATTTCAGTTTATTGTGTTTTAGGGTTCTTCGCTTGAGAACTCTTGTGTTTAGTGCACTAAACACGAATCTACCGTGCTTTCCTGCTAGAACCCCTCTATCCACAACAACCAAACTCCATGCTGATCCTGATGGACAGAGTGTCAATCAAACATTATATAGGAGTTACATTGGATCTCTCCTATATTTAACAGCCTCTAGACCTGACATCATGTTCAGTGTTTGATTTTGTACAAGGTTTCAAGCCAATTCTAAGGAATCTCATCTCTCAGCTGTCAAGAGAATTTTGAGATATCTAAAAGGAATCCCTGATTATGGTCTTTGGTATCCCACTGAATTTCCATTTTCTTTAATTGAATTTCTTGATTGATTATCTTTGGATGCAACTTGGATAGGAAATCCACAAGTGGTGGATGTCAGTTTATTGGATCAAGAATAATCTCTTGGTCAAGCAAGAAGCAAACCTCAGTAGCTACTTCAACAGCAGAGGCTGAATACATTGCTGCAGGGCTTTGCTGTTCTCAAATCCTATATCTCAAGAGTCAACTTCAAGACTTTGGGATGGACCTTTCAAACATTCCCATTTTCTGTGATAATTCAAGCACCATTGCAATGACAGAAAATCCAGTTCAACACTCTAAAACCAAACACATTGAAGTCAGACACCACTTCATAAGGGATCATGTTGAAAAAGGGAACATCAACCTGGCTAAAGTGTGCACAGAAGACAATGTGTCTGATATCCTAACCAAATCCATGGATGAGAAAAGATTTGAGATACTAAGAGCAATGCTGGGAATGATTAATCTACCAAAATAAGATTTCTTCATCACTCAAATCAAAAAAACATATGATTGCTGTCAACATTTTGGTATCTGACAGCTAACCATTTTCTTTTAACTAAAACACACAAAAACTTAAATCAAACTCCTTCCCACCAACCTCTTCATAATCCAAACACAAAAACAACCATAAAATCACATTACCAAAAGCTTCACAGTCCTTCCTCCATCTCCCTTACAGCTGATTCTCATACAGGCTCTGACAGCTAAGATTTCTCATCCTAGACTGTTCTTTGGCTAATCAAGGAAATCCTCTCCTGAAAGCCCATGACCATTATAGTCAACATCAGGAGCCTCATAAACATTCTCCCTGATGTATCCATATCGTTCAGGCCAAATGGGATGCCTTTTCATGAAAGGATCAATGGCTGTTGTTGAGAATTGAAGTGATGGATAGACCCTCCTAGGCCACCACTCTTCAACAGCATTGTAAGGAGGAAAATCACTCAATGGAGAGAAAAAGCTAAAGGTCCCTGAAGTATTTGCACTCTCCTATGCAATAATAGCTTGATTGATTGAGGACCTACATCCTCTTCACCATCCATTGCAGCTGGACTTAAGTACTTCGGGAATTGAGAAAAACAGCCTCATGTAAGCTTTTGAGGGAGAACTCTGCACTCCTGCAAAATTATCTCCAGATCCCTCTAAAACTGCATGACTCAAGGAGAGTGAATCCCTTTTCACAGCAGTGTATTCTCTGACAGCTAAGGAATCAGGTTGACCAACTGGTGTGTCAATCTTAATCCTTTCTTGGCTGTCCAGCTTCACCAACTCTCCTAGTGTGTAGACTCTCTCAACCCCAGCCCCAACATGTTGACTACATTCACCCTCAATCTCCTTTCCAAGCAGCCTCACCTTAGCTGTCTGACCTTCCTCACCCTCATATTCTCTTTTAGCCTTACCTTTCTCCCTAGCTATCTCCTCCAACCTACTTTTCTCTCCCACTATCAATGCCATCTTCTCTTCTTCCCAATATTTCCTTCTTATCTCTCTCTCTCTCAACTCCACTTCTTTTCTTGGATAATCACTCAGAAGCTGATCCACCTCCTGCACTAATCCATTATCAATTTGAATCTGATAAGATAAAAACTCTCTCTCAAATCTCTCTTCCTTGGTTTCTTCCAACCTTGGACTTTTGAAGACCAATTTCTTCGCAGTCTTAGACATTTTGCTAGGACTAAACATAGAAACCAATCTTCCCATTTTCTCTATGAATGAAATGAACTTGATAAACTTATCATCTGATTCATTTCCTTTTATAGACAAGTTATGTTTTCAGTCAATATAGATGTGATGATAATTCAAAATAGGCTTGGCTGCCCAACAAGTCTGACAACTATGATTTTGGTTTCTTGCAATTCGAGGTTATTGGAACTTGCCACTCACAAAAGATCATTCACTTCTCTGATCATAACCTCTGAAAATTCGCCTTTGTGTACGGAATTAACTCCCATGTTTTATGGGGAGTTATTGTAAAAGGGTAGTGGGGGACAAAAACCACTGTTCATGAACAGTTACCACTTTAAATGTAGGTTTTTAATCGTTGTCTAACCCACGACTTAGCCGTTTAAACCAATCAAACTTTTCTCCCCATAACCCCTAATAATTTGAAACTAATCCATCTTCTACAATCACTCCTTTACCTTCCAAAATCTCCTCTCTAAATCTCTCTGTTCTCACAAGCCCTAAATTCTCTGTTTGACAGCAATGGCCTATAGAGAAGCTCATGGCTATTTCATCAAACCTGACTTTTATGGACGTGAAGTAGGAGCCCTCATTCAAAGCCTACTTGAATCCAACAATCTGTGTAAAATGATGGAAGAACAACCTCCAATCTACGAGAATCTGTGCAGAGAAATTTACTTGACTGGGCAAAGATTAGCCAATGGAGCTATTAGAGCTAACATTGAAGGAACTGTGATCCTTGTGACTCCTGCCGTTGTGTCTGAAATCTACAACATCCCAATCAAAACAGGGAGCTTTAGCAATATTTGGGATAGAAAAGACAACAGGTTGGAACAATTCTACAAAAAGTTCTTCAATCAGCCCAATTGTGACTACCAACTGATGCAGGACAAGCCCATTGCTAAGGGAACTCTTGATCTCTTCAAATCAACTCTGATGGATGTGGTTATCAAGGGCTTTGATGGAAAGCAGTCCTCATTTGATCAGATTAGCCCAAATGAGTGGAAGCAAGCTCTTAGTCTGATAGCTAAGGATGCAAATGAGTGGAAGCAAGCTCTTAGTCTGATAGCTAAGAATGAACAACTTCAGGTTCATAAGTGGTATCCTATACCACCTGATTTCCAAACTGAACCCCCCTCTTAATCATCAATGGCTTGAGACCACAAACCTAGTGCAAACTAGAATCTTCAGTCTAAGCACATTTAGACTAAAAGGAAAGAAAATAGTGGAACTTGGAGATGAAGTATCTGGAGACCTAGAAGAAACAACTAAGAAGTTGAAAGAGAAGAAAGAAAAGGAAATGAAGTTGTGGCACAAACTGGTACACATGGTGAATGACAACGGAACAAAGAAGAAGAAGCATGACAAAGGGGTTGTCATCAAAGAAAAAGCTCAAGAAAGTACAGCTAGCAAAGCTGGAAAGAGGATAGCCAAAGCTGCAAAGAAGAAAACAGGCAAAGGAAAGAAGGTGTTTGAAGAAAAGACTGTACAAGATGAAGTTGTACAAGTGGCTGACAAAGGGAAGAACATTGCTGAAGAACAGTTGGCTGACAGTGAAGAAACCAACTCTGACCCCATCTTCAGGGACATTGATGAGTTTGATGGAGGAGATGAAGCAAGTCAAGATGATGATGATGATGATGATGATGATGATGATGATGATGATGATGATGATGATGATGATAAACAGCTAAGGAAAGCCCTTGCTGAATCACTGGCTGAAGCTAGAAATCTGACAGCTAAGACAGGGCAAACTTCTGGGACAGCTATGATTGCCCAAGATCTGACAGCCAAGGTTTCTCAACCTGTTGAAACTTCAACTAAGGTAATCACTAACCCTTCTCTCTTAGTAAAAACCTTCACTAGGAAGAGAAAATCAGATAAGAATGCTCCCCTAACCAAAAAGAAGAAACCAAACACACCTCTCCCTTCACCAACCAAAGAACAATCTAGCTCACCACCTCTCTCAGTAGCCCAAGAAATTCTAAATCTGAATGCCTCTAAAATCAGTTCAAATGAGCCCAGTGTTGATAATGAGAGGGGGAACACCTCTGAATCTGAAGGAGATGACCTTCAGTTGAGGGGGAATAGTAGTCACTTGTCCCCTCATCTGACAGCTAAGGCCTCCTTATCCCAATCCTCACCTATCTCTAGCCCATCTCATTCACCACCCATTCCTAAATGAATTTTGAAAGCTGCTGAAGGTCTAACCATAGAAGGATCTAGTGCTATGCTTCCCATTGCCTTCTACTATTTAAGACAAGTGTTGCCTGCAGATGAAGTGTTAATAGCATTAGATGTGATCAAAACAAGAGACAGAGCTAGGAATCCAAGCAAACCTGTTGAACCTCAAATGCAAACTGAGCCTACCTCTGTCAGTGATCCTCTCCCTCCTTTTGAACCTTGGATCCTTGACTGTGATATTGACTTCTCTTTTCAATCAGTCATGATTGCCCACCAAAGATTCAAAGGCATTACCCATTTCCCTGAAATTGCCAATCCCAACATCCTAGAAAATCCTTGGCTATTAACCAAAAATGCCATCATCATTCATGCCAGAAACAGAAGTGGCCTCATTATGTTTGGGTATGAAGAGTGGAAAAAGTATAGAGCAGCTATCTCCTTATCCTTCTTCCATACAGCCCCAAGATTACCTGGTTTCATGGATCTGTCAACAATAATTGACTGGGAAGTCATGTTCTCCCAACTTCTGTCAAACAGCCTAAATGAGTGCATCTACATGCCCTCCTCTCTTATGTATGCTCTTTGTGTGGACCTGTGAGGACCCCGACCCGGAACCTACACGTGTCCCGAGTTGGAGCGTCCTCAAACTAACCCAAATATACTAAACTTTTAAAACTTTGAATTAAACTTCAAACATCAACATCAATAACATTTCCATTTCAAAACAATTCCACTACTCTCCACATCGGAGGAAGAGTGGACCAACTTTGAAAATACTTAAACTGTTTTAGTACAAAAGATTATGGTTTCAACGTAGAAAGTTTAAGTTTAATAATTACAAACTCCCAAAAAGAATTATAGCAAAATATACTTTCTACGCCAACCTAACGTACCCCGACAATACCCAAAAGCTCACTGCCAAACTCCTTTCCGTCCTTACTTGGCCGGTCCTCCTGTCTCGGGATCTAAAAACATTAAAGGGAGAGGGGTGAGAATAAATCTCAGCAAGCTATTATGAATGCAGCAATATGCCAAATAAATGCAACATATAACAAGTCGCACATAACACATTGGAAAAGCTGTAAACACATTCCATTACCTTGGTTTACCTTTTCCCGTCTGAACAGTAGTCGTACAACATTGGGTATAATAATACTCCAATCTTACAGTGAGCTGCTTAAGCAATACTCACGTCTTATAAGACCCGTTTTTCAGGGAACCAAATAAGACAGTAGCAACTCTGTAAGGCTTTTGGCTCAATACAGATGCTATACCCCATCCTGTGGCCACAGGAGGGGACGGCCACAGATATAACATAATCCGATCACATTAGGTCACACTTCCATAATTGATCGTATTATGTTATACCCCCAATGTCAGCTGACTCACACATTATCAAGCACATAATAGATACTTGAATAGAATCCACAGAAAGGGATAACAATATAGCAACATGGTAAAATATACTCATGTTCAATCTTTCAAATAATGTCATATATATATATACACTATTGATTCAATCATAATCCATGTATGGCATAGATGCTCATAATTAATTCCATGATGCCGTGCAACAATTATTTCCCACACCATATTATCATATAACCATTCGGAGGCAACCACATAGAGGTACAATCACAATTAAATAGCTCTAGGATTATAGTTAAAGAAGGATCAATTCCTACTTAAATTGTTTAGGTTTCAATTAACTTGAAATTCATACTCTGAAATTGTCCTGGGCACGACTCGTGCTCTAGTGCACGAGTCGTTCCCAACCTCTGCACGACTACTTGGTTTCTCACGACTAGGGATCACGACTGAAAATTGAAGGTCACGACTCGTGCTCCAGTGCACGAGTCGTGCTCCAGTGCACCACTAGTGCTCATTTGCACCACTAGTGCTCCCGTGCACTACTAGTGCTCCCATGCACTACTAGTGCTCCCATGCACTACTAGTGCTCCCGTGCACTAGTCGTGCCAATACCCAGAATTGTTGCTGATGTTTCCATCAGCTGCAACCCAAAACCACAAAACCCCATTTTTGCTTCATCTAGCTGCACTAAACTAACCAAAACCAGTTTATATACCATATTGAACACATATCAATACTCAATCCATGCTTTAAAACCCTCTATCACCTTCAATCCCAAAGTTGATCAACTATTTAATTACTCTTTTCATGTTCATCAACATTATGCTTATCTAATCATTCCCAAAGCCAAGAAACAACACAATCAAGTCCCAAAAGTAGTTTATAGCACATTTACATATCATTTAGATTCATATGCTCAACATTGAAGGGAAATCATAATAACTTACTTTAGCTAGAACAAGATGAGATGAAGCTTTTCTAGGCTTGATCAATTCCTTGAGATGTACCACTCACAAAAGGACACTTGGATTTGAAAATGAAGTAGAAATGGCCTAGCTATAAGTCTTGAAAGGGAAGCTTTAATGGAGGCTTTCCATGGAGCTTTCTTGGCTAGAGAAGAAATGGTAAGAGAAATGATGGAGGAGATAGATGGAGTGTGGAAGTGTAAGAGGAAGTATGGGGAGGTAAGGGAGGATGTTGACTTTAAGAGCCAAAGTTGAGGGAATTAGGGGGAAGGGAATGGCCCCCCCTCAAACTAAGGCTTTCACATTTTAATGAGACACATCACTCTAATTATTTATCTACCCAATTTATCCTCCTCCTATTATTCATTTATTTGCTATTTTTATATTTTTCCTAGAACATTAATTTATTTTACTATCATGTATCCTAACTTATGAAATCAGTATATAAAAATGGACACATAATATTAACAATAATATTAAAAGCACACAATATGATATTAAAATTAGTGCCTAGGGTTAGGGTCGTTACACTCACTCCCCCTTAAAGAAAATTCGTCCCGAATTTTAAAAAGACTTACTTGGATTTTCAAACAACCACGGGTATTTCGCTCTCATCTCCGACTCTAGCTCCCACGTCGCTTCCTCAACGGTGTGATTCTTCCAAAGGACCTTCACTATCGGAATACTCTTAGACCTCAACTCCTTAACTTGGAATTCTAAGACTCTTAAGGGCTCTTCAACATAAGACATGTCCGCTTGGACATCATCGGGGGGAGAACTCAAGATGTGGGAAGGATCATGACAATACTTCCTCAACATCGAAACATGGAAAACATCATGGAGTAAAGAAAGAGACGGAGGTAATGCCAACCGGTAAGCCAAATCCCCAATCTTCTCTAAGATCTCAAACGGACCAACGAACCTCGGAGCCAATTTACCCTTATTACCAAACCTTTTGATTCCCGTCCTCGGAGAGACCTTCAAGAACACAAAGTCACCAACCTGAAAAGACAAATCCCGTCTTCTATCAGTTTCTGTAGCTTTTCTTGTCTACTCTGAGCCGTCTTCAATCTATCCCGAATCACCTTGATCTTCTCCGTAGAATCTCGAACCAAATTCGGGCCCCAAAGTCTCGCTTCACCAACCTCGTCCCAACACATCGGAGATCGACACTTCCTACCATACAACGCTTCATACGGAGCCATCTCAATACTAGGCCGATAAGCTGTTGTTGTAGGCAAACTCCACTAAAGGTAGATGATCCTCCCATGACAATTGGAAATCCATCACACAAGCCCGTAACATATCCTCAAGTATCTGAATAGTTCTCTCGGACTGACCGTCGGTTTGAGGATGAAACGCCGTACTAAAACACAATTTAGAACCCAAGGCTTCATGCAATGCCCTCCAAAATCTAGATGTAAACCTCGGATCTCTGTCGGAAACAATACTAACCGGAACCCCGTGAAGTCTCACAATCTCCTTCATATACAACTGAGCTAACTTCTCTAACGAAAACTTGGTCGATACCGGAAGAAAATGAGCCGACTTCGTCAACCGATCCACAATAACCCAAATAGCATCCATCTTCTTCGCGGTAAGAGGCAAACCCGAAACAAAATCCATCGAAATCCCTTCCCATTTCCATTCCGGAATATCCAATGGTTGAAGTAATCCAGCCGGTCTCTGATGTTCGGCCTTAATCTGTTGACAAGTCAAACACTTAGAAACATAATCCGCAATTTCCCTCTTCATTCCATTCCACCAATACCCACGCTTCAAGTCTTGATACATTTTGGTACTACCCGGATGAATCGCAAACTTGGACTTATGGCCATCCTCTAAGACACGCTTCTTGATTTCCGGTGATGAAGGAACGCAAATTCTCCCTTGGAAGGTTAAAATTCCATCTCTATTCAACGCAAATTCCCCGGCTTTCCCATCTTGCACTTGATCAAAAATTTTCTTCAATTCCGGATCACTTTGTTGAGCTTCCTTCAAATCTCCATACAATGTCGGAACGGCTCGAACATTCGCAATGATTACTTCACTCTTCAATTCCCGAGAACTCAAAGCTGTCACATACGCCTTTCGGCTAATCGCATCCGCCACTACATTAGCCTTCCCCGGATGATAAGATATTACACAATCAAAATCCTTCAAAAACTCAAGCCATCTTCTTTGCCGGTTATTCAACTCCTTTTGAGTAAATAGGTACTTCAAACTCTTGTGGTCGGTGAAAATCTCAAACTTCGCCCCATAAAGGTAGTGCTTCCACTTATGTAACGCAAACACGATCGCCGCCAATTCCATATCATGAGTAGGGTAATTCTGTTCCGCCGGTGATAACTTCCTAGAGGCATACGCAATAACCTTCCCATTTTGCATGAGAACACATCCCAAACCCGCCTTCGAGGCATCACTATAGATCACAAAATTCTCACAACCATCCGGAAGGGTAAGAACAGGAGCCGTCGTCAACCTCTTCTTCAATTCATTAAAACTTTCTTCACACTTGGAATCCCATACAAACGATACATCTTTCCGAGTCAACCTAGTCAACGGAGTAGCAATCCGAGAAAACCCCTCAATGAACCTCCGATAATACCCCGCCAAACCAAGAAAACTACGGACTTCCGTCACAGTCGAAGGTTGCTTCCAATTAACCACGGCTTCAATCTTTGAAGGGTCCACGGAAATTCCCGAACTCGACACAACATGCCCCAAGAAAGAAACCTGCTCAAGCCAAAACTCACACTTGCTAAACTTGGCGTACAACTGCTTCTCACGAAGAACTGACAAAACAATCCTCAAATGATTCTCATGCTCTTCCCGGGACTTAGAATAAACAAGGATATCATCAATGAAGACCACCACAAAACTATCAAGATAAGGCTTGAAAACACGGTTCATCATATCCATAAACACGGCTGGAGCATTAGTCAATCCGAACGGCATCACAACAAACTCATAATGACCATATCTAGTTCGGAAAGCTGTTTTAGCAATATCATCCGGTCTAATCTTCAACTGATGGTATCCGCTTCTCAAATCAAGCTTTGAGTAGATAACGGAACCTTGGAGTTGGTCAAATAAATCATCTATGTGCGGAAGAGGATACTTATTCTTTATAGTGGCTTGGTTCAACAAACGATAATCTATACACAATCGTAAGGTACCATCCTTCTTCCTAACAAATAGAACCGGTGCTCCCCATGGAGACACACTAGGGCGAATAAAACCCCGGTCTAGCAATTCCTGTAATTGGACCTTCAATTCTTTCAACTCGGCTGAGCCATTCTATAAGGTGCTTTGGAGATAGGGCGGCACCGGTACTAAGTCAATACAAAACTCTACCTCACGATCCGGAGGCATAGAATATTCACTAGAAAACACATCACTAAACTCATTCACAACCGGGACATGAGCTAACTCGGGAGACTTCTTATTGGAATCTACCACATAAGCCAAGTACCCCGCACACCCCTTAGATAGCATCTTTCTAGCTTTTAAGGCGGAAATAACATGTAACCCAAACATAGATTTATCGGCATCAAATATAAAAGTAGGCACATCAGGCATAGCAAATGAGACTCGCTTTCTACGACAGTCTACCAAAGCATGACACTGACTCAACCAATCCATCCCAAGGATCACATCAAAATCACGGATTGGTAACTCGACCAAATCCACCGGCAATACATGCCCACATATAGTCACATCACAACCACGATATATCAAAGAAGATGCAAGGCACTCTCCCATAGGAGTAGAGACCTCCAACACATAAGGCATAGATTCAGGCAAGATATGCAATGAGAATGCAAAATGAGATGCCACAAATGAATGGGAAGACCCGGGATCTATAAGAATGCGGGCCTTAACTCCTGAGACAGGAACTATACCTCTAATGACGGCATTAGGATCGACCTCTCCTCGACCCAAGGCAAACACTCGACCTTGGACTTTATCTTTGGGTTTCCCGTCCACATCTCTCTTCACACCACTACCTAGTCCCCCTTGACCACTACCCGAAGCTTGCTTACTCTGCCACTTAGGACAATTCCTCCTGAAATGGCCTGTCGACCCACACTCCAAACACTTGCCTTGCTTGCTCCAACACTTGTCCTCCGAATGTCCTTGCCTCTTGCAATATCCACATGTTGCCCCAAACTGACCGGAAGTCGAACGATTTGCCGGAGCCGCTACGTTTCCTCCTCGATTTGCTCCCGGAGTGAATGTCCTTGGTTGCCCTCTGTTCTGTCCCGAGCCTTGACCTTGGAATCTGTTTCTGTTTCCGCCTTCATTTTTACCTCGATGCTCCTCTATGTCATTCTCAATCCGATACGCCATGTTCACCGCCGCTTGGAAGTTGGCGAAGTCATGAGTCAAAAGCTGCTTCCGGAACTCCACCCTTAAGCCTTTCACGAACCTGTAGATACGCCTCTCCTCATCTGGCACCAAGTGAGGACAATATCGGGCCAACTCCGTAAACTTTGCTGAATACTGCGCTATAGTCATGGTACCTTGCTCCAGTTTCAGAAACTCAACTTCCTTCTTGTCTCTAGTAACCATCGGCACGAAATGATCCCGGAACTTACGTGTGAAATTCTCCCAAGTTTGCGGTGTCAAATCCCGGTCCCAACCATCCTTTACCACTCGCCACCAAAGGTGCTCGCGGGTCCCTCTAACTTGAATACGGCACATCTCACCTTTTCCGCATCCGAACTCTCCATAGCTAAGAAAATCTTGTTCATCGCTTCAAGCCATCTTTCTGCCTTCACCGGATCCGGATCTCCGTTGAAGCTAGGAGGAGACATCTTCACAAACTTCTCTAAACCATGGTGTCCTTGCCTACCTTCAGGTTGTTGTTGTCCCCTACCTTGATTCTGAGCTGTCATATTTTGAAGAAACACTCGGAACATATCCATCATTTCGGCATTCGGATTACCAACATCATCCAAAGCCCGATTCTGATCTCCATCGTTACCCGCCATTAGTACAAACTCCTGCATTAAACACTCGACGTCAGTTATCACACACTCTCACTCAGCTAGACTCTACCCGAGAACTCTAACCGAGCTCGATATTAACCGTGAGGACCCCGACCCGGAACCTACACGTGTCCCGAGTTGGAGCGTCCTCAAACTAACCCAAATATACTAAACTTTTAAAACTTTGAATTAAACTTCAAACATCAACATCAATAACATTTCCATTTCAAAACAATTCCACTACTCTCCACATCGGAGGAAGAGTGGACCAACTTTGAAAATACTTAAACTGTTTTAGTACAAAAGATTATGGTTTCAACGTAGAAAGTTTAAGTTTAATAATTACAAACTCCCAAAAAGAATTATAGCAAAATATACTTTCTACGCCAACCTAACGTACCCCGACAATACCCAAAAGCTCACTGCCAAACTCCTTTCCGTCCTTACTTGGCCGGTCCTCCTGTCTCGGGATCTAAAAACATTAAAGGGAGAGGGGTGAGAATAAATCTCAAAGAAGCTATTATGAATGCAAAGAATATGCCAAATAAATGCAACATATAACAAGTCGCACATAACACATTGGAAAAGCTGTAAACACATTCCATTACCTTGGTTTACCTTTTCCCGTCTGAACAGTAGTCGTACAACATTGGGTATAATAATACTCCAATCTTACAGTGAGCTGCTTAAGCAATACTCACGTCTTATAAGACCCGTTTTTCAGGGAACCAAATAAGACAAAGAGCAACTCGTAAGGCTTTTGGCTCAATACAGATGCTATACCCCATCCCGTGGCCACGGAGGGGACGGCCACATATAACATAATCCGATCACATTAGGTCACACTTCCATAATTGATCGTATTATGTTATACCCCAATGTCGGTGACTCACACATTATCAAGCACATAATAGATACTTGAATAGAATCCACAGAAAGGGATAACAATATAGCAACATGGTAAAATATACTCATGTTCGATCTTTCAAATAATGTCATATATATATATACACTATTGATTCAATCATAATCCATGTATGGCATAGATGCTCATAATTAATTCCATGATGCCGTGCAACAATTATTTCCCACACCATATTATCATATAACCATTCGGAGGCAACCACATAGAGGTACAATCACAATTAAATAGCTCTAGGATTATAGTTAAAGAAGGATCAATTCCTACTTAAATTGTTTAGGTTTCAATTAACTTGAAATTCATACTCGAAATTGTCACGGGCACGACTCGTGCTCTAGTGCACGAGTCGTTCCCAACCTCTGCACGACTACTTGGTTTCTCACGACTAGGGATCACGACTGAAAATTGAAGGTCACGACTCGTGCTCCAGTGCACGAGTCGTGCTCCAGTGCACCACTAGTGCTCATTTGCACCACTAGTGCTCCCGTGCACTACTAGTGCTCCCATGCACTACTAGTGCTCCCATGCACTACTAGTGCTCCCGTGCACTAGTCGTGCCAATACCTGTAATTGTTGCCGATGTTTCCATCACCGCAACCCAAAACCACAAAACCCCATTTTTGCTTCATCTAGCCGCACTAAACTAACCAAAACCAGCTTTATATACCATATTGAACACATATCAATACTCAATCCATGCTTTAAAACCCTCTATCACCTTCAATCCCAAAGTTGATCAACTATTTAATTACTCTTTTCATGTTCATCAACATTATGCTTATCTAATCATTCCCAAAGCCAAGAAACAACACAATCAAGTCCCAAAAGTAGTTTATAGCACATTTACATATCATTTAGATTCATATGCTCAACATTGAAGGGAAATCATAATAACTTACTTTAGCTAGAACAAGATGAGATGAAGCTTTTCTAGGCTTGATCAATTCCTTGAGATGTACCACTCACAAAAGGACACTTGGATTTGAAAATGAAGTAGAAATGGCCTAGCTATAAGTCTTGAAAGGGGAAGCTTTAATGGAGGCTTTCCATGGAGCTTTCTTGGCTAGAGAAGAAATGGTAAGAGAAATGATGGAGGAGATAGATGGAGTGTGGAAGTGTAAGAGGAAGTATGGGGAGGTAAGGGAGGATGTTGACTTTAAGAGCCAAAGTTGAGGGAATTAGGGGGAAGGGAATGGCCCCCCCTCAAACTAAGGCTTTCACATTTTAATGAGACACATCACTCTAATTATTTATCTACCCAATTTATCCTCCTCCTATTATTCATTTATTTGCTATTTTTATATTTTTCCTAGAACATTAATTTATTTTACTATCATGTATCCTAACTTATGAAATCAGTATATAAAAATGGACACATAATATTAACAATAATATTAAAAGCACACAATATGATATTAAAATTAGTGCCTAGGGTTAGGGT
This sequence comes from Adenophora triphylla var. japonica, assembly GCA_022495995.1. Lineage (NCBI taxonomy): Eukaryota > Viridiplantae > Streptophyta > Magnoliopsida > Asterales > Campanulaceae > Adenophora > Adenophora triphylla. The sequence continues at coordinate 816,848 of JAFEMH010000143.1, read as the reverse complement.
CGTTACAGGACCTGACCAAGGAAATTTATTGGAGGATTTGCAGCAACAAGGCAAAAATCATGGCTGTCATTGCCAAGTCTAATCTGACAGCTATGTTTCCCTCTACCATCTCTGAACCACCTCCCATCATTCCCCCAAACATCAGATCTCAACAACTAAACCTCTCATCCAACTTTAACCCTCATCATATGTGCCTCCCTACCATGTGACCATTTCAGACATGCAAAAATTCACAAGGACTATGATCACAAAGATGAGACACATAATGGAAGCTTCAGTTGGTGCTAAATCAGGAAGGAAACCAAAGGGAAGCCCAATGAGTCTGATAAGGAAGCTGTTAACCTGGGATAAAGAGCTTCTGGTTCAGCTGCAAATGTCATATTGTCCAGTGATGAAGAGGATGATGAACCAGTGAAGCAAGTGCCACCATCCACAACCTCAGCTGTTCACTTTGTCACTATAGAGATTCCACACCATCCAGCTCAACCAACCCTCTCCATGCAATCAAACTCCTTTTTCTCTAACCTATTTTCACGAACTAAAGATCAAGTTGCAAAAGGAAAAAGAGCCTCCAAATGGGGACCCTTAAGGCTGGAGATGATCAAGAACCTCTACCCAGATCTGTGCTCAAGGAAAGAGAGGATGATGCCTTCACCTATGATGATGAGATGAGCTAGAAATGGAACAATGAGATGTACTACAGGGGTTTGGAACAAAAGATGAGGAAGGAACTGTTATCGGAAAGAGCACAAATCCTTGCAGCCAGAAAAGAAAGAGAAGAAGATTCAGACTAGAAATTTTTGGCTAAGTCTTATATTTTTCTCCTTTTTAAACCCCTTTTCTTAAACATGTTTTATTTTGGATAATATTTTGTATTTCTGTACTTATGGTTGAATCAAGAAGATTGATATTCTCTTCATTGGTATATTCAATTCATAAGCTATCTTTCAGGTCATATCTTCATAAGATATATTACTTTGCCAAAAAGGGGGAAATTGTTAGGACCTAACTATGTAGATACATAATTATGTATGGTTTTGACAAAGAAACATATCCAATGTCATCTGACAGCCAAGATTCACTCAATGGACATCAGACAGCCAAGACTTAACCTGCTCTGATAAACCAACCTGACAGCAATGATCAAATAAGACCAATCAGATAATATAAATGTATTTCATTACAAAGAGATCATTACATGTCATCTACCTCAAACCTTGTCCCCTACTCATCTTGATCTAATAGCTAAGCCTGACATCTAAGAATCTCAACAGCAGAGATCCCATCTCTCTGACAGCTATGATCTTCAATGCCATCAACAATGATTTGTCTCTGTGATAACAAAGATGTGTTTTGCTCAAAACTCTCAACAAACATTGCCATGTCATCTCCATGAAGATCCTCTGCACTTGGGTTGCAAATTCCAGCCTCTGTTCTTATCCAGTCAACAATGCTATAAATGCAAACACTATTCCACCCACATTCATTTACTGCATTGTCTCCTCCAACGGCTATATCTCAGCTTATAAAAGGAAGCCTCCTTGACTGAAGCTCGTGCCCTTCAGCCAACAACCTTTGCAACCTTTCTCACACCCTTACATACCTGTAAACCTGCAAACAATCATCAAAACAACTTCAGACACTTGAGACTGCACTTCAAGTGTATAAACAATCTTGTAAACCACTTAAGACTGTACTTTAAGTGTGTATTGTATAATTTGATTCGTAACAAGCAAATCCTTAATTGACTGTACTAATTAGGAAGAGGAAGTTCAAGGAACTTGCCTAATCAATCTTGTAACTCTTAAAGGAATCTAGAGTATAGTGGATTAAGCTCAATTGTCAAGATTGACAGTGAGAGTGGACGTAGGAGGAGTGAACTCTGAACCACTTTAAACCTTTGTGTCATTTGGTATTATCACACACAAACACACACACACACTCTCACACACTCACTAATCACTTTGTCTTTACATTATTTCACTCTATTTATTCCGCTGCACATTATACTTTTGTTATCTAATCAGTTAATATCTGACAGCTAAGAATTCACCTTAGCTGCCAAATCTTAACTGTCTGATCTTATTTTAGTTGATCAAGTAAACAGGACCTTTCAAACTATTTTATTGACTGCTCAGCTACCAGGATATATATCATTTTTTTATATACACTATAAAATATTTATACTTATCCATCATATATACAACTTCAATGGAATCTTCATTATTTTAAGCCAGAAGCCATGGCTTCAATAATGGAGATAACAATATTATCAGCATTAATGTGATTCCAAGTTCTGCATATTCTTATTCTCGATTTTTCTATTTGAAATTGGGATGAAAAGGACTTACTACCAAATACTCATTTTGTAGCTTGCACATAAATTCTTGAATATTGATGATACTATTTCTCACACAAAACCGTCTTTAATTAACAAAGTGAAGTCCATATAGTACTCATTTATTAAAACCTGAATACATTTGTGAGAATAAGGTCTCATGTACAAGCTTTACGGCAATTTAATCAAAAGTCGAGACGCCAACAAATGCTATGGTATTTTTAAGTTGTTTCATGGTACAAATCATCATAAAAAAAAAAAAAAAAGGTACACACAAACACGTAAACACTTCAAGTGGTTGAACTTGCAACGCCGTTAACTGCTGTGGTTGATAAGAGCTGTGGCTTTCTTAACCAGTACTGGTCAAACCTTTGTTTTGCGTAGGCTATGAAATCAAATTCCGTATCGTTCACATAGTACTGCAAAAAAAAAAAAAAAAAGAAATCCATCAACCAAACTCGATTTAAGTAATATCTATATATCATGAACTGTAATTTTCTTATAAATAAAACTCAGGAATACATACTGAGATTATTCCCCATAAGCCGCACATCAGATGGTCTGCTAAAGTGTACTTCTCTACATCATGGACAAGATTCTCGACTTCTGCCTCATTGGGTTGATACCCTATTAATTAAACATCAATAGGTGGTCACATTTGATTCTCATGAGAAAAATTCTATGATCGACAAATAAAATAACAATAACTAAAGAAATTTAAAAAACACGTTAGAAGTTACGCCAGGTGAGCCAACAAAACTAACCTGTACAACTAAGATAGTTTCGTACAAATCTTTGACGCTCTTCAAAATCTGCAAAGGGAAGTAACAAACAAGCTCAAACAAAATAAATTTCAAGTACTTTATTATTTTTCTTTATGAAAATACTATTTAGTATGTAAAATAATTTATTCAAAACTATTATTTGCTTACCAGGGTACAAATTGAAGTTTAAAATGTGAGGAGTATCTGCTGCTGCCAAATCTGATGTCATTTCACAGAAGTGATGTGCAATGTCACAAGCAATTGGATTGTAACTGGAACATTCAAAATCCTGTCAAAATCAGCAAACCAACAGGTCTTTTTTAAGCATAATAGTAACAAGTAGCTCAAAGCGGACATTTACTCCATGATTAATAGCAATGAAACTGAGCGAAAACTCACGATCAATGTGATTTTTCTTGTTTTTTCATCAATCATTATGTTCCCACAACTCAAGTCATTGTGACAAAATCGAATTTCTTGATAGCTCTGTGTTGACTCGGATTCCAACAGCCCGATTTCCTCTTCAATAGTATCCAAGCGAAATTCCTTGGCGTGTTCAGCAGTGCAGGTGCTTTTTGCGGTGCTAATATATTTCCTGAAAATGAATATCACAAATCAGAAAAGGCATTTTTTTACTTCTTTGTCGAGCTAAGGAACTCTAATTTTGCTTGCTGAATAATATATACTCTGTATACCTGAGTAAATCCCAAATACCCGCTTTCTTTGTACCGGGTATATCAAGATTGTGAAATTCCCTCATTTTAGCTGCTATCAAAGCAGATGTTTCAGGATCACGAACATCACTAAATGACAGGGTCTGAAAATCAGATTCAAAGTTATTAAATTTCACAATTCCGTCAAAAAACTAACATTTTGTTAGTTTTTACACCAATTTGCAACACAATGTAAATGTTAGGAAACGGGTTGCAACTTTTTCAATGTTGGGAACCAAATTGCAAATATGATACAAACTTAGGTAACCGAGTTGCAGTTTGCCCATTGTTTTATGGCTTGATATTACTTATAATAAGAGTTGCTTGCTCTGCATTTGTGACAATCAATAAATCAACTCTTTTTTTTTCAAATAAAATGGATTTTTTATTTATTGATATATCTAATGCCGCTTGAACTAGACCGCCTATCAACTCTCAGTCTTTTTTAGATGCCTAAGAATTTCAATTGAATAATTATGCTAAAGCTTCACCAATTTATTAGTTAATGTAGGTTCATACTAGAAAGAGAAAAAGAAATTAAGATTGCTTATGTCCCACAAAAAATAAAAAATTGGTCAATTAATCTTTTAAAATATTATACTCCCTTTCTGTCCCTAAATGAATGTCCAAAAAAATTTCAAATTTGCTCTTGGGACGAAGGGAGTATAAATCAAAAGTCAAAACGAGGCAAATGCTATGTATTAAAGTTTTATACAAGTGAGGACATACCTTTGCATGAATGAACTCCTCAATACGACCTTCTGGAAATTTGCCAAGAAGCTTAGGACCGTGGCCGAGCATAGATATGTATTCAAAGTTCTGGATTTCCTCCTCCCGGTTTATGAAACAATCACAAATTTTACCATATATCCGAACCAACACAGTTCTAACATCATTTTTGGCATTTGCAGGCCAACTTACACGATAAACCTTGTTATTTGCGGAACCATTGCTCAAATGTACCATTTTCAATGATTTAATATCGATTGTATCGCCCCATTTTGAAGCCAACAATAAAAGTTGCGTCATCAATCCCTCTGGTAAACTTTTTTCTTCAAGATATTCATTTGAAGTCATCGTGGGCATGGCTATATAGATTACTAAACCAATTCTCTGAGAAAACTGCAGATCTAACTGAAAGCAAAAGAACCCTTTTACGTACATATAATTCATGAAATTCACCGACGTTAATAGAGAAATTTGCATAAAAAAAAGAAGATTAAAAACAACTTGTGTTTAACACTTACTTCAAATATCTGGCCGCGCTATTGGCCGAGAAAATTGCAGACCTGAAACCAATTAAAGCCTTTTATGCAGTCTTATGGAAACTGAATACAATACAAAGGTTCCAAAGTCTTGATTTATAGTAGAACATTGCTTTCTCCTACTTTATAATTTGAAAATTATAAAGTAGTTTACTTTATAATTTGATAAAGTAATCTACTTAATTTTATAATTGTCCATTTGTATCAAAAGAAGTTAATTCATTGAACCTGAATTAATATGTATTCATTGATATGTACCATGTCATTTTACTGTTACCTACCCATCCCTCTGTTTAAAAAAATAAAATAGATATAATGGTAAATAACTTCCTTGATTCATTCACTTGAATAAGAGGTTACGTGTATATACGCGTCTAATGCCTAAATTCTAGGATTTAAATTAGTCTCCTGTCATGGTCCATGAATAGGATATCTACCTACCAAACATACATATCAATACAACAATTAGAGCTGTAAAACGAGTCGAACTGGGTCGAGTATCTGCGAGTTCGAGTCGAGTTGCAAACTTTTTAAATCGAGTCGAGTTTTAGCCGAGTCGGGTCGTCCATGAAACCGAAGCGCCGAACTCGGCTCGTTAGTAAGACCCCAGGACTCGAGGATACCCGCTTTGACCCGTTTCCTTGGAATGACCATAAAGCTTTAAGTTGCATTTATAAAAAAGTAAAAAAACCTACTTTCAACTATTCTGCTCACCCACCAATTTATATTCCCAAGAAATCTTAAGGAGGGTCTTTTCTTTAATTTAATTCTCCTCCCATCACAATTTCTCTTCTTATCTCTCAATCGAATATATCCCTACCTCTATTTGTTTCACCTGCTACTTCTCCTTCCACAACCAATTTCGAATTTCTTCTCCTTTTTTTTTTCTTCCATTGTTTGGCGCCTTCAGTGATTTTGCCATCCACAGAAAATCGGAGAAGAGTTGGTATTTTTCTGGATTTTAAGCATAAAATTTTCATGGGGGTTGAAAGGACGCGCATTATTAGAGTTGTATTCATAGAGTCAGAGTTGACGATTTTATGGCTGTTTCGAGCTACCCGCAAGCTGACGAGTCGAGTTTGGGTTAAACTCGGCTCGACTCGATTATGAAATCGAGTTAGCCTTTGCAGCCGAACTCGACTCGGTACTGAGTCATGGGCCGAGTCAGATGGCAGTTTGGCAAGTCGAACCCGAGTCGGTTATCGAGTAACTCCCCGTTTTTACACCCCTAACAACAATATGAGAGATATCGTAAATCTCTTTCTCTCTATTCTATCAGTCCCCCGCAGTCGAAGCGGGAAAAGGTTGTATGTATGCTGAGACTGTCCGAAAATCACCCCATTTTGAAGCCAACAATAAAAGTTGCGTCATCAATCCCTCTGGTAAACTTTTTTCTTCAACAAATTCATTTGAAGTCATCGTGGGCATGGCTATAGATTACTAAACCAATTCTCTGATAAAACTGCAGATCTAACTGAAAGCAAAAGAACCCTTTTACGTATATATAATTCATGAAATTCACCGACGATAATAGAGAAATTTGCATAAAAAAAAATAACAAAAACAACTTGTGTTTAACACTTACTTCAAATATCTGGCCGCGCTATTGGCCGAGAAAATTGCAGACCTGAAACCAATTAAAGCCTTTTATGCAGACTTATGGAAACTGAATACAATACAATGGTTCCAAAGTCTTAATTTATAGTAGAACATTGCTTACTCCTAATACACTGACAGCTACGCGACTACCAAGAATCAGTTTTTAATTTGATAAAGTAAACTATTGCTGTTACCTACCCATCCCTCTGTTTAAAATAATAAAATAGATGGCTCCCGGGCACAGGCGAGTGATAAAGGAAGCAGCAATATTGCTGTACTTACAACCTCAGCGTGGGGAGTTCGAATTTTGACAGAAGCAACTGGAGTAGCAAATTAATTGGTGATGTAAGAGTGATGTAACCGCCATGTAAAGAGGGTTCTCTTGGGACCAGGAGTATAAGGGGTGTTGCCACCCTGACTATCTCGGACATATCCCGCAGTTTACCTCCGCCCGTCACTGAGGGGCCGGTGGCTGATGGTTCAGAACTTAGCCCGGCGAAGCTGGGAACCTGGATATCAAAAAAAAAAAATTAGATATAATGGCGTATCTAAAGTAATAACTTCCTTGATTCATTCTACCATGAATAGGATATCTTACCAAAAATAATGATATACCAATATATACATATTGTTGTGAAAATCACGCCCACGCAGCGAAAACGGACCGAGCTAGGAAGAAAAAAATAAGAGCAACACACACGAAAAGTAAATCACACACAAAGGAACACACAAGAATTGTTAACCCGGTTCGTTGCAACAACAACTACGTCCGGGGGCGCTACCAAGCCAAAAAATATTCTCTCTAATATTTTTCCGATGTTACAATCTCGCACACTTTGTTTCTAGGCTATCACATGTATTTATAGGAACAGGAAATCAAATCCTAACAATAAAAAGATTCCTAACATAAGAAAGTATTCTTCTTTCTTCACAAGTCTTCCAAATATTGCTGTCACAAGGAATACCAATTCAAGAGGAAATCTGATCAAAATAGGAAACTGAATCAGTCCAGATCCGTAGCCAGCGCGGCCGCCCTCACCATCCAGCGCGATCGCGCAATTGCCCAGAGGGTTCAATGCCTTTGCCCATGCTCCAGCGCGATCGCGCACCATGCCAAGTGCGATCGCGCAAGTGTCCAGAAACTCCTCCACGATTTTCCTTCATGGTTTTGACTCCAAACCCAACAATCTCCCACCTGGAGACAAACCATCCATGATACCTTTTCTTGAAACAAATTTCAGTGGCCAGCTATTGCGTTGGTAGCGCCCGGCCTCTTGTCTAGTTATCCAAGTGAGTTGAAGCTGAGCTACGCTTCAACATAACTGTCGGTTCTACCATGCTCCGAGTCTTCATTCCGAATGATCCTCCCTGCACATCCCCGCTCACTTGCTTGCTAACTATCGATCCTGAACAGCGCGAATCCACGTGCCCCACACAATCACAAGCTTGGAACCTTTGTGTGTTCTTTGCAACCCATCGCATCACCGTTCTAGATCCCGCTCCCATGTTGACCAAATTGGCTCCGCGTCGGCCGACTTCATTACCCAATTTTCTATCAACATACCGTTTAGTGAAATTTCTCCCACCATGGCGATCTCGGCCACCACCATTCATCATTGGGATGCGCCTTCGTTTCCCCCAACGACTCATGTTGCATGTGGTATACAACATATTTTCCACGCCGCCACGAGCCACCAAGCTAGCTCCGCGGTTTACCTTCCATGTCCCACAACCGAAGGTCACCACACAACCCTTCTTATCAAGTTGCCTTATGGAAATCAAGTTCCTCTTCAAATCCGGAATATGTCGCACATCACGTAGCCGCAAAACAGTCCCATCCGTTGCTTTGACCCGAACAACCCCCTTTCCAATGACCTTGACAGGATTATTGTTTCCCAAACGAACAACCCCAAAATCACCCGGAACGTACTGCTCCATTCTTTTTGCACTGGTGCATGAATGAAACGTCGAGCCCGAATCCAAAACCCACGAATCTGTTGAACTGCTCCCACCCAAGATTAATGCATCCGCTATCTCCTCAAAGAACATTCAATTCCTTCGCTCTGCTGACCGCCGGACAACTTCTCCTAAAGTTCCCCTTCTCCCCACAATCATAGCAAGTAATCACCTTCTTGCCACCCTTACTCTTTTCACCGACATTTAGTGCTAGCCCCGATGTCCCGCCCTTGCTCTTCCTACGAATTTCTTCGCCAAGATTCACATCAACGACATCCGCAAACTTCAGCTTCACTTTTCCTGTTGAAACGTTAACTGCTATCGCAGTCGTATCCCAACTTTCCGGTAAAGAAGAAAGTAAAATCAACGCTAGTACCTCGTCATCAAGAGTAACAGCCACGGAAGACAGTTGGGTCGCAGTAGATTTGAATTCACTTATATGCTTTGTTGCCGACATGCCCTCCACCATCCTTACGTTCAACAGCTTCCTCATTAGATGAGCTTTATTCGCCGCCGATGGTGCCTCGTACATGCTCGCCAACATCTGTAACATCTCCATGGTAGTCTTCGCCTCCAACACATTCTTCGCCACATCCTTGGTCAACGTTTGCCTAACAAGCCCTAACGCTTTCCGATCCAAGATTTCGAATTTTGCTTCCTCTGTGTCCGCCGGCCTTTCTTTTAATGGTAGATACAAATCCTTGTTCCACAAAACATCCTCGATCTGTGTCTTCCAAAAATTGAAATCCGTCCCATCAAACTTTTCGATCAACACCTTATTACCATCCTCCAAAGCTCCCAATAAATCCATAGCAAAAGATAACCCAAGCAATGATTCGACAAAACCAGAGGCTCTGATACCAGTTGTTGTGAAAATCACGCCCACGCAGCGAAAACGGACCGAGCTAGGAAAAAAAAATAAGAGCAACACACACGAAAAGTAAATCACACACAAAGGAACACACAAGAATTGTTAACCCGGTTCGTTGCAACAACAACTACGTCCGGGGGCGCTACCAAGCCAAAAAATATTCTCTCTAATATTTTTCCGATGTTACAATCTCGCACACTTTGTTTCTAGGCTATCACATGTATTTATAGGAACAGGAAATCAAATCCTAACAATAAAAGGATTCCTAACATAACAAAGTATTCTTCTTTCTTCACAAGTCTTCCAAATATTGCTGTCACAAGGAATACCAATTCAAGAGGAAATCTGATCAAAGTAGGAAACTGAATCAGTCCAGATCCGTAGCCAGCGCGGCCGCCCTCACCATCCAGCGGGGTCGCGCAATTGCCCAGAGGGTTCAACGCCTTTGCCCATGCTCCAGCGCGGTCGCGCACCATGCCAAGTGCGGTCGCGCAAGTGTCCAGAAACTCCTCCACGATTTTCCTTCATATTTTTGACTCCAAACCCAACACATATCAATACAACAATATGAGAGATATCCTAAATCTTTTTCTCTCTATTCTATCGGTCCCCGCTAGTCCTCGTTGTCGAAGCGGGAGAAGGTCGTATGCTGAGACTGTCCCGAAAATAATTGAACAGTACGCGCGAAAGTCCTTTGGTGAAAATATCAGCTAATTGATAACGGGACGGAACATGAAGAACACGAATTTCCCCTTTCTCAACCAGGCCCGGTTTTGATGGTGTGCAAAGAGCCCAATTGCACAGGGCCCATAATTTTATAGGGCCTCCTATTTTCCTTCATTCCTAAAACCTAGCTCAAAAATACTAGTACTAAATATATAAATTTAGATGTGATACTATGGCAAGTATTGTTGCTAGATTTGTTGGATAACTTTCATTATATATATACATGAGCTGTCAAGATCGAATTTCCACAGAGGTGTTCAATATATATATTTTTTCTTATACTATATATTGTATTATATATATATATACTCCCTCCTCCCGGAGAAATACGCAAAAAAATACTTGACACAAGAATTAAGGTAAAAGGTGAAAAATTTGATGTGTTGTGAGTGTAGATGGTTGGGTAGGAGAGAGAAAGTGAAGTTAGTGGGTAATTGTTGTGAGTATAAGAAGTGGGTCCCATTTCCATTTTTGGGACTTTGCAGATTATTGTAGGACGTCTAAAAGGTGTCTTTTTGCAAATTATCGTGGAACGGATGGAGTATATATTAAAGGTCATATATTCAATTTAGCACATGGCCCCTATAATTATTGAGACGGGCATGTTTTCAACCTTCTCACGAACAAAGAAAATATATAACTCAATATGCTTAGTTCGTTGTTGTTGTACTGGATTCCCGGATAAGTAAATAGACAATAACCCGAAGTAGAACGACGGGATAAGGTAGGTTGTCTCTTAGAAGACCAAGAAACCAAATTATTACGCAAAAATAAACAATAACCCGAAGTAGAACGACGGGTATCTGGGCACCCGCCCCAATCTGCATCTATACAAGCAGTAAGAGAAGTATAAGCGGACTTCGAAAAATGCAACCCGAGATTAATTGTACCTCGAACATATCTCAACATTCGCTTTAGAGCAACCATGTGTTCCTGTCTAGGATCATGCATATGCAAGTATATCTGTTGAACTGCATAGCTGATATCAGGTCGGGTAAATGTGAGATACTGTAAAGCCCCGGCTAAACTGCGATAAAATTTAGGATCCACTATGGGGAACCGGTCGAGGCAGATCTTAGCATTGGTGTCGACGACGATTTACAAGAGAGCATACCTGCCCGATTTAAAATATCTTCTACATATTTACTTTGACACAAAAAAAGTCCCCCGTTCTCGTGTGTCACCGCAATACCCAAGAAATAATGCAACCGCCCAAGATCCTTCATCGCAAATTCGGAAGCCAAGGTAGCCATAATAGAAACCCGAAGCCTGTCAGAAGACGTAACAAGAATTATGTCATCGACATACAACAACAGATATGCCATATCGAGACCTTAGAGTACACAAACAGAGAATGATCTAATCGACTGTGGCTAAATCCCATAGTAAAAACAAAATCTGCAAATCTTTTGTACCATGCCCGAGGAGCTTGCTTTAGGCAACACAAAGATTTTTTCATTAGGCAGACATAATCGGGATGAGCCGAATCACGGAACCCCATAGGCTGATGCATGTAGACTGTCTCATGTAATTGACCATGGAGAAAAGCATTCTTGACGTCTAACTGATGAATAGACCAAGAATTGGCAAGATTTGTTGGTGACTGGATAGAGATCCCCGATGCTATCACATCTCATTAAACCGACTCCCCGTTCGAATATCCTTTACAGAAAACCCATAAGGATCAAATTCAATACTCACATTATTATCTGTAGTAAATTGACGAACAGAGATCAAATTTTTAATCAATTTTGGAGCACGAAGGACATTAGATAGTTTGAGAGGAGGAAAAGGGGGGGGGAGAGTTTGTTGTCCATAACCACAAATAGGAATAGTATTACCATCACCAGCAGTAATAGATTTATTATAATGACTCAAATTAAAATTAGACGAGAGATTACTTGAAGAACCCATTATATGTGAGGTGGCACACCGGTATCCATAAAGATTATCATCGAGAACATTCAAGGATATGGTATGCATTGCAGACTCAATATCTGTCGGCACATAAGAAGACAAAGAAGTTCCTGGTCCATGAACATTATACGCCTGGGCTTGTCTTTGGCCCAAAACTACATTTTGGCCTTGAGAAGGTGGACGGGCCCAACCATTAGTTTGGTATGGGCATGGGGGAATAGCCCATTGAGGTGGCTGGGACCAACCCTGTTGATAATTTCACCAAGGTAGAGTATTTTCCTGCTGCTGCCATTGACGTCCTTGTGCTGGATTTTCACGACCACGGCCCATGCCGGACTGAGATCTTCTGCCGCCGCCATCCTGCTGCCATCCACTATTATTCTAATTCCGTTGGCCACTGCCCAGACATTGCCCGCTAGATCGGCGACCACCACGTCCAGCATTCTGACCACCACCAGTCCTGTCCCACGATTCTGACCGCCGCCGCTACCCGCCAGTTCCTTACCATCCTCAACCCCATCACCGCCGGAAGCAAGAAGAGCCGAATTTGCTGCATTCAACACCATGTTTGCTTGCTTTGCCTTCTGATATTCTTCCATAACTAACTTCGAGCGAACCTCATAGAAAGAGGGGAGAACTTTGTTGAATAATTGCCGCCACACTGTCATAACTTTCATTCAACCGGGCTATAGCTTGTAAAACCATCATGTTATTCAAAACATGTGCATCAACATTGGCCAATTGATCCGCAAGATTTTTCAATTCCTTGCAATAGGCCGACACCCCAGGATAATCGTCCAAAAAAACTTGAGAGAATTAGTTCTCAAGTTGGACGGCACGGGAATGTTTGTTGTCTCGAAAAATACCCTCGAGACATTCCCATGTTTTCTTTGCTGTCGATCCCGGCTCAAGAATCGTCTGCAGCAAATCGGGGGAGATGGTCCCATAGATTCATTGAAGAACTAGGGAATCCAACTTAGCCCATAACTTCTTGTTAGATGTCTCATCATTGGCCTTTTCGTCCGGCGACGGAGTTTCAATATGATCAATAACATCAAAAACCCAACAGTGGATTCGAAACAATTCCGCCCACGACACATATTTTCCCGTTTCCGGCTCAAGAATTAGGGATATTCAATTCTTAATGTTGCCAACCGTAAAGTTCGGATGCAACGGCGGAGGAGCCATAAATAGCACGTCACAGAGAGAGGGACGGCAGAGGAAAAAGGGTATCCTATTCTTAATGTTGCAAACCTTGGTATGTAACGTGGAAAGGTATTATTCTTCAACTGGGCCAAGTATTTCCATTTCATGATTTCATTCTTCAACTTGGAAACTTGATTCACTAAAGTCTTCACTAATTAAAGTCGGGCATCAGTACAGTAGTAAAGACTTAAAAAAAAAAAAAAAAAAAACCAAAGTCGATAACTAAAGTAACACTAACAATAAAGACATCAACCAAAGTGATAAGAGTGAGTAAAAGCATATTTAAACTATGGTGTCTTGACCACATAATAAGTTGTGTGGCGTATGATGTGTTACATATCTTTCTTGTAAATAAGAATAATAATAAAAATAGTGATATGGGTTGACTAAAAGCATATTTAAATTATGAGGATTGGTTGAATTTTTTCTCAAATAATACATTTTTAAAATTTTATTTATCAAAATGACTTACTGTTCAAACTATTGCCCAGAATGTCCCATTTTTTTGAAAACTCGCTACACCGTGTAGCGAGTTTACAATTTTTCAATTAAAATCGCTACACGGTGTAACGATTTTAAATTTGCCAAATTTTATTTAATATTTATGCTTAAAAAAAAAAAAACTAAATTTGAAATCGCTACAGGGTGTAGCGATTTCAAATTATCCCAAAAAGTAAACCAAACAAACAAAGTAAACCAAACAAACACAATACGTACTAATTAAGTACTTCCTTCGTCTCTATATGAATAATATTTCTATTTAGTTTTCTTTATTAATATATAAAAATTATATATTAATAAAAAAATTAAATAGAAATATTATTTTTTCCATCTCAAATAAATATTTTAAAAAATGTACTTTTATAAAAAAAAAAAATTTTCATTTCAAAAATAAATATTACTTTCGACTCAAAATGAATAACCAAAAAATAATACTACATTTTTATCCCAAAAAAATGAGCATTACTTCCTTCATCTCAATGAATATTTTAAAAATTAATACTACTTCATTCGCCTCTAAAATTAATGTTTGTAATGTTAGTGTCTTCGTCTCAAAATATGATATTAATTTTTGAGGCAAATGAAGAGTATTATTTTATAAAATATTCATTGAGACGAAGGAAGTAATGCTCATTTATTTGGACAAAAAATGTATTAGTTTTTGGTTATTCATTTTGAGTCGAAAGAAATATTTATTTTTGAAATGAAAAATATTTTTTTATAGAAGTACATTTTTTAAAATATTTATTTGAGATGAAAACAATAATATTTCTATTTAATTTTTTTATTAATATATAATTTTTATCCCAAAAAGTAAACAAAACAAACAAAGTAAACCAAACAAACACAATACGTACTAATTAAGTACTTCCTTCGTCTCTATGAATAATATTTCTATTTAGTTTTTTTTATTAATATATAAAAATTATATATTAATAAAAAAACTAAATAGAAATATTATTTTTTCCATCTCAAATAAATATTTTAAAAAATGTACTTTTATAAAAAAAAATATTTTTCATTTCAAAAATAAATATTACTTTCGATTCAAAATGAATAACCAAAAAATAATACTACATTTTTATCCCAAAAAAATGAGCATTACTTCCTTCATCTCAATGAATATTTTAAAAATTAATACTACTTCATTCGCCTCTAAAATTAATGTTTGTAATGTTAGTGTCTTCGTCTCAAAATCAAAATATGATATTAATTTTTGAGGCAAATGAAGAGTATTATTTTATAAAATATTCATTGAGACGAAGGAAGTAATGCTCATTTATTTGGACAAAAAATGTATTAGTTTTTGGTTATTCATTTTGAGTCGAAAGAAATATTTATTTTTGAAATGAAAAATATTTTTTTATAGAAGTACATTTTTTAAAATATTTATTTGAGATGAAAAAAATAATATTTCTCTTTAATTTTTTTATTAATATATAATTTTTGTATATTAATAAAAAAAACTAAATAGAAATATTAATCGAGACGAAAGAAATACTTAATTAGTACGTGTTTGTGTTTGTTTGGTTTACTTTGTTTGTTTGTTTGGTTTACTTTTTGGGATAATTTGAAATCGCTACACTCTGTAGCGATTTCAAATTTAGGTTTTTTTTTTTTTTTAAAGCATAAATATTAAATAAAATTTAGCAAATTTAAAATCGCTACACCGTGTAGCGATTTTAATTGAAAAAATTGTAATCTCGCTACACGGTGTAGCGAGTTTTTAAAAAATGGGGCATACTGGGCAATAGTTTGAACAGTGAGTCATTTTGATAAATAAAAAAGTAAAAAGGTATTATTTGAGAAAAAATTCAGGATTGGTTCGTCCGACAAGTTCCCTCCTTAGGTTTGGTGTGCTATAGAGGTTGAGTAATTATCTGAAAAAGCTCTTACCACATAATAATGTATTGGCCTGGACGTCTTTTATTCTCTTCTTGACCATCAAATTGGAATCTTGAAAATGCAACTTTTTCAAAGATTCTTATCTCCAAACCATTCAAGTTGCTATATAAAAACTCATAAAGTAAAAACAGATTTGTGACCCATTTTTTTAAGAATAAAATTAGTAAACATATTATTATGAATGATAGATAAAATGTTTCCATTATTAATGATAGATAAAATGATTGATGTGATTGTGAAAAATGGACTTGGGCCTGACACAGTAAAATTAGGCCCATTATGACTTTTTCACTAATTTTGGGGTGGTTGGCACCTTGCTTTGATGATTGACAAGTGTCCACCATGTGCAAAGCACACGATGCATGGGAGTATATAATGTTGGAACATAAACGATCCATTAACCATAAACCGACTCACAACTAGATTAAGAAGAGAAGGAGATGAAGAAGAAGAAGACGGAAGCGTGTACCTTGTGATTCCATGATTGTTCTTAGTTTTGTTCTTGAGTAGAAGAAGGAAGTAGGGAGATAGTACTTCGAAGTAGGAAAGAGTAGATCTTCTAAATGATAGTGCCCACACTTGATCTTCTTAGTGAATAAAGAGAAGATTTGTGACTGAATTTAGTGAATGAATAAGTGTCTCTAAATGGCTGATGGATAGCCTTTATATAGATAGAGAAGGGGCACTTCATTTAGGGACTACACCCTTTTGTAAAGAAGGCGGTGAGAAGTTACCATTATGCCCATCATTTAATGGTACTTACACCTAATGGAATTCTACATATTTGGTCTATACTTTAACATTATTAAATGATTATAACATATGGAATTAAATAACACATATTATTAATCCATGTTCTAACAATCTCTCACTTGGATTAATATTAATATGTATCTTTTACTAAATAAATTCCTTAATCATTTATAACATGAATGACAACCCTTATGTGCACGTTTATTGTCATCCAACACAATCCCGTCCATTAGTCTTATAAGTATAGGGACTAAAGGGGCGGTCATTGTAATTGATTCGCAACTAAACCCACATTAATCACATATATATATCCAACTAAATGACATAGATTAAGTATAGATATGTAGCATGGAATATTAATGAATATATATGGAGAATGCATATATATATTCTCCAACTAGTCCTACTTAACCAAATGAGATCAATATAAGTAAAAACAACATAAAAAAAATAGAAAACAACACAAACTCCCACTGATTTAAGCATTATCAAAATTGTTTCACCCATATGAGCAGTATGCTCGTGAAACATCAAAAGAGATTACGCTTTACAAAATGGATCCAATAACATGGAGTTTGATCCTATAAGTTGTATATCTATTTGTTCATTTTATACTTATTTCTCTTCAACAAGAGATATAACCATATGATATCTTTCGACATCTTTGCATCCACTAAAACATAATCGGAATATTTAATGATCTCAAAATGATCCGATTTTATAAACATAAGCATGTAGTTTAATGTTTTATAGGTACTTCATCATTCTTTTGGATGCGACTTAATGTTCTTCTTTCCGAATTGCTTTGGTATTGACCAAGCATCCCAATAATAAATGCAAGGTTTGTACGAGTACAGACTTGCGCATACATTAAGCTTCCTACTGCCGGTGCATAAGGGATATTTTCCATATACTTGGATTCAAAATTAATTTTAGGACATTGCTTTAGACTGAATTTATCTCCCTTAGAGATAGGGGTGTCATGTGGTTTACAATTTTTTTATGCTAAATCTTTGTAATTCCTTCTCTATATAGCTCTTTTGTGATAATCCCAAAATACCTCGTGAATGATCACGATGAATTTGGATTCCTAATACAAAAGATGCCTTACCAAGATCTTTCATCTCAAATTTGTTTGAGAAATTTCTTAGTTTCTTTTAGAAGGTCCTTATCATTACTAGCAAGAAAAATATCATCCAAATCCACATATAAGACCAAAATAATAAATCTACTCCCACTGAACTTATGGTACACACAATCTTCACCAAGATTCATTTCAAAGCCAAATGAAAGAATAACTTGGTTAAATTTTAAGTACCATTGACGAGATGCTTGCTTAAGCCCATAAATGGATTTCTTAAGTTTACAAACCAGTTGACTAGTTTGATCCGAATTAGTCACCATTTCTGGTTTCTTCATATAGATAGTTTCCTCAATATTGTCATTGAGAAAAGCTGTCTTAACATCCATTTGATGAAGCTCAAGATCATAATGTGCAACTAATGCCATAATGATCATAAAAGAGGTTTTAGAAGATATTAGAAAAAATGTTTCTTTATAATCAATGCCTTCCTTTTGAGTAAATTATTTAGTAACAAGACGTGCCTTATATCTTTCCATATTACCTTGCTAATCCCTTTTGGTTTTAAATATCAATTTATAACCAATAGGTTTTACACCTTCAGGTAATGGGACAAGATCCCAAATGTCATTGTCTTTCATTGATTTTAACTCCTCATTAATGGCATTGATCCACTTATGAGAATTAGGACTATTAATGGCTTCATGGAAGGTGATTAGATCATCTCCCACTAAACTTAAAGTGTCCTCATTCTCCGCAAGATACATATCATAAATATCTGGAATAACATTTCTTCTTTCTCTAGTAGATCTCCTTAAGGGCACTGGTTCATCCTCATTTTGAAGTTGTTGAATTTCCTCATGTCCAACATTTCCATGTTGTCCGTTATTTACGGGAGTCTCTATATTAATTTGAATTGTATGTTCTTTGTTGAATTTCAGGTACAATTACATGATTTCCAACAGGAACTAAAGTTTGAGGAACATAGAGTGGTTCCTCTAACTCTTCAAATTCAAAAACATTACTATTTCTCCCACTAAATTCAACATCCTCAAGGAACCTAACATTGCCAGTCTCGAAAAATGTTCTAGTTTTCGGGTCATAAAATTTATATCCCCTAGATCTCTCGGCATACCCTATAAAATAGCTACTAACAGTATTAAGGTCCAGTTTGCCCTCATTAGGCCTATAAGGTCTAGCTTTTGCTGGACACCCCCATACATGAAGATGATTTAAGGACGGTTTCTTATTCGTCCATAACTCATAAGGGGTTTTGTCGGTAGCTTTTGAAGGTGCTCTATTGAGAATATAAGCTGCGGTTTTTAATGCTTCGCCCATAATGAGTGAGGTAAAGAAGTACAAGAAAACATACCTCTTACCATATCCTTAAGGATTTTATTATGTCTCTCCAATATACTATGCTAGGTTTGCCCGGCATGGTGTAGTGAGGGACAATCCTACACTCTTCAAAATAGCGAGTATAAAGGACCTGGACGTTATTCACCCAATACGTTATACCGTCCGTAGTTTTTACTACCATGATCGGGTTTAACGTTCTTAATAGTCTTTCTTATGCCTTAAAAGACTTGAAAACGTCCAATAATTGAAACTTTACATGAAGAAATAATGTATCCATAACGAGAGTAATCATCCATGAACGTAATGAAATATTTGTTAACCATTCCATGAAGGGTTAATGAATGGTCCACAAATGTCCATATGAATTAGTTCCAAGACGTTTGATACTCTCAAAATTCTATTTCCTTTAATGTTTGTAAATTTATTCTTTAAAACACTTAATGCAAAAGTTTTATCCGGAGTATCAAGTTGTTTTCATAATTCTCTCCGACATAAGCTTTATCAATTCTCCCTTTGGAGATATGACCCAAACGCCTATGCCATAGAATACAAGAATTTTCACTTGATAACTTTTGCTTAGTGCCTTTAGTTTTGGTTTCATTATTATGGGACTCATTAATAGTACTTACTGTTTGAAGTAAATAAAATTGTCATTGTTAAGATAAAGTACTAATACCGACAACTTCAGAATTGAAAATAAGATCACATTTATTATTACCAAATGAACGGGAATAACCTTCCCGATCTAATACTGTGACTGATATCAAATTCCGCCTAAATGACGGTACAATAAATGTATTATTTAGTACAAAATAATATCCAGTACTTAACAAAAATCCCTATGCCTATAACTTCAACCGGATTTCCAGCTTCCATATAGATGTATTTCTCATCTTCACTGGGGATTCGGTAATTTAGGCAACCCTGCATACATGAACTAATGTGAGTTGTCGCACCAAATACAACCACTATGTATATTAAGGAATTGAAACCAAATTTGCCTTAGTACAAACAAGACCAAATGACATACCATCCTGAATTCGCCATTTGCGATACTTATGGTAGTCGTTCTTCATGCGAGTAAGGTCCTTGCAAAAGAAGCATTTCTTGACTTTATGATCTTTAAATGATCCCTTATGCTTCTTACTTGCAACCGTAATTTCCTTCACTCTTCTCTTAATCCCATGAGAAGAAGTAGATGCTGAGTGAGTACTTTCTAATTTAAGATATTTCATCCTATCTTTCTCTAATGTCATATGTGAAAGTAATCCATTAATATTCCACTTATACTTTCGACATTTATAGGTCACCTCAAAAGGACCAAATTGAGAAGGAAGATAGATCAAAACTAAGTGCACGAGCAAATCTTTCGAAATCTCTAACTTAAGTGCCTTTAGTTTGATCGAAAGTTGAAATAATTCAATAATGTACTCCCGAAGATTTTCCTCACCCTTGTACCGTATGGAAACAAGTTTCCACAAGAATTCAAGGAAAAATTCAGCATTTTCGATCTCAGAGACATTGTCCAAAAATGTCTTTGAAACTGCATTTTCCATGATCATTAGACTCACGCGGTTGGACCGTTCCCATTGCTCAACATTTTTCCGTTCTATAACGGAATTTCCTTTAGTGAGAGCAGCGGGACTTGATTCCCCTAATGCGTGATCGATGTCCATATTGCCTAAGATCATCGTTATATTATTTTTCCAAGTTTTAAAGTTAATCCCATTAAGCAGAGGTACTTTGTTAATGGCAGTAGTTACGGATGAAGCATTAATCAAATCTGAAGGAGAAGAACAAGAATGAAACAAAACATATACTCCCTCCGTCCCACCAAAACTGATACTTATTTCCTTTTTGGTCTGTCCCACCAAAACTGATACTGCCCAAAATGGCAAAGAAATCTTCACTATTTACCCCACTCATTCTCTCTCCTATTTCACTTTTACACTCACAACATTCTCTCTCCTAACTATTCCTCCCACTCATTCTCTCTCCTATTTAATTCTTCATACTCACAACATTTTCTTTCACTTTTTCTCTCACTTACTTTTCCTTAATCCCCGTGCCCCGAAATTTGGTATCAATGTTGGTGGGACGGAGGGAGTATAAGAAACTACACAATGATTAATTATATCAAAATGAATTCCATCATAATAAAAGATAATCAATATGACATCAAGACTAATCTTTGGATTGCGAATTGACTCACAATTTGATTTATCTTAGGGTAAACAAATAGCTTTAAACAATACACTTTAAATACTTGCCTTCCTTTGGGCCGGTTCAAGTATAGAAATTGCCCTAAAGTTTAAGGTACTTGTTACCCGGCAATAAAGAATACAAACAATTTATTTTAAACACTTGCCTTCCTTTGGGATGGTACAAAGTATTTAAAATAACCAAATGTTTTATTCAATTATTACCCCATGAATGCAAACAATTAGTCAATAACAAGGTCTCCTTTGGGAAACAAGCATGTTATCACATATCAATACTTACATTCATCTTTTAACAAGTTTGAATTTAATCAACAAGGTCTCCTTTGGAAAACAAGCATGTTAACTTTGTCCAAAATGTTAAGGATATAATTAATCGGAAACATAGGGCCTTAATGTAATTAATGAAATTTATTAATAAAAGATAGTAATCCTTTTGTTCTACCCGTCCATTCCTAAAGTTTGATAACTCTAAGAACCACCGAAGCGCGACTGGTGTCCAGATACTATAACTTACTAACAAATTTTCACAAAATTCTGGTCAAAACTCAAAAAATCTCTCTTCCCTAGCCAGAGCACGACTCGTGCCCACGAGCACGAATGGGGCACAAGTGGAAATGAAGTGCTTGGTTTTAATCAGAACGACTTGGGAGCTTTGGAACGAGTCGTGAGCACGAATGACCAAAAGGGCACGACTCGTGCCAAAAGGCACGACTCGTGCCCAATGCCCAGAATCATGAAAAGTCACCATTTAAACGACAGGAATCAAAGGGCACGACTCGTGCCCAATAGCACGACTCGTGCCCAATAGCTCGACTCGGAGGGCGCCGGGCCCTTTGCCAGAACAACGAGCCATAACACCCAATTAGACTATCAATTCTTAACTTAATGGTGAATCAATATTCAACCAAAGCAAGTAGATCCGCATACTCACATCACATTTTTAAATGCGTGGCTATGCATTTGAACAAACTCACAACGCATCCAATGATGGTGGCTATGTTCAAAATGGGATAATCTTACATTAAGAATTGAAAGCCTTTTGAGTAAATTTATAATTTAGAAGTAACATAATACTCTAGAATCTTAATTAGAGTATGAAAATAATTCAAGAACACATGATGAACATGGAATCTTTTCAAGAAATAAAAGCATAAGGCTTTACAAGAAACTCAAACTCAATCTAGTATATGAAAGGTGCTCGATACCAATTGTTGGAACATAAACGATCCATTAACCATAAACCGACTCACAACTAGATTAAGAAGAGAAGAAGATGAAGAAGAAGAAGACGGAAGCGTGTACCTTGTGATTCCATGATTGTTCTTAGTTTTGTTCTTGAGTAGAAGAAGGAAGTAGGGAGATAGTACTTCGAAGTAGGGAAGAGAGATCTTCTAAATGATAAATACCACACACTCGATCTTCTTAGTGAATAAAGAGAAGATTTGTGACCGAATTTAGTGAATGAATAAGTGTCTCTAAATGGTGATGGATAGCCTTTATATAGATAGAGAAGGGAATGACACTTTCATTTAGGACTACACCCCTTTTCGTAAAGAAGAGGCGGTGAGAAGCTACCATTATGCCCATCATTTAATGGTACTTACACCTAATGGAATTCTACATATTTGGTCTATACTTTAACATTATTAAATGATTATAACATATGAAATTAAATAACACATATTATTAATCCATGTTCTAACATATAAGTCTTTTAGAAAATATTATTTGTAAGTCTCTCGTACTCTCTCTAAGTTCGCTCTCTCTCTCTCTCTAAGTTTTCATTATTATTAGTTTGCTAACCAGTCACTTACTCTCATATCGGAGGGGTTTTGGCAGAGCCACCCCCGGTCTAGTTTACGTTCATGCTTGTGTGTAGGTGACCGTTTGACCATTCGGAGGAGAGCATCTGAAGTATCCTTGTTTCTTGTTCGGAATCAGTTCATGAACAACCCGTTTGGCGTGGTAGCATCAATGATACAATCAACCAAAGTGATAAGAGTGAGTAAAAGCATATTTAAACTATGGTGTCTTGACCACATAATAATGTATTGGCCTTTTTTTCTGGACGTCTTTTAATCATGACCATCAAATTGGAAAGTTGGAAATGCAACTTTTTCAAAGATTCTTATCTCCAAACCATTTCAAGTTGCTACATAAAAACTCATAAAGTAAAGACAGATTTGTGACCCCATTTTTTTAAGTATAAAATTAGTAAACATATTATTATGAATGATAAAAGATAAAATATAAATTTAGAAGCATGAATTAAATATTTCATAAAACTAAAATACTAACCCACTTCAACTTACTCCACCCCCCCCTTCCTTTTTTTTTTTAATTGAGTTTTTATATTTTATTAATGATAGATAAAATGTTACGACGCCAATTGGGTTATAAATATGTTAGCACATATCATTAACATGATTCGAATTTTTCTATCTTCACTATGGAAATTAATATCGAATATCAACATAACTAAAATTCTTTGGTCCCTCCCCTCACCGCACACCCAACTCACAAACCGTTTATCAAAGTAATAAAATCACAAATTCTTGCCTATAAAATGAATTAACAATATTTTATTGATTGCGATGATAAACCCGTACCCCTTAAAATAGAAAAAATTGCACAAGGAGCATGGAACTTTATAATGGAAATGATTTGTTGAATCCACCCTTCTAAAAATCCCCTTGATTATTGCTCATGTGCTTCACTTAACGACCATTAGTGTCATAAACGTAGATCAAAAAAACTTTCTGGTTAGGGATTTCAATCATTCATAAAAAAACATGGAAAAAAAAATGAAAACCATAGATGATTAAACTACAGTGACAATGACTTTGGTGTACTTCAACCTAATTTTACCGGGGTTATAATAGTTGGGGTAGAGTTCACCGGGTTACTAGACTTAATAATAAGAAGGAAATAATGTACGGGAGCCAAAAATAGGTTGACACGATAAGTGCGCAAGAGTTTTTTTGGATTGGGCGGTAAGGATTAGACAGCGAAAATCATGATCGTGGTTGAAACTATGGCAAGCCATGAAGCTAGCTGATGGGTGTTGCTGATTATAACAGCCAGAATCATGATTAGGGTTTAAACCATGGGCAGACCATGAAACTGACTGGTCTAATTTTGGGAAAAAATTCTGGGTCGGATCGAATTGATTAAATTCAGAATTTTCTTATTGTCTAGGGTTTAGGATTGTTGTAGGGCAAGTATATAAGCAATGTTCCGCCCCCAAACTTGTTTATCTCATCTATAGTATAAATGGAAGCACCCTTCTCAACAGTAGAATGAACAGTTACACACGGAGAATTTCCCATTTTGCCCTCATATTTTTGTTCCTTTCCCATTTTGCCCTTAAAAAAATTTTTTTTTTTAAAAGACAGACAGCGCAGGACTCAGGAGGGTTGATGAGGTCGGAGAATTTGACAACGGGGAGGAGTTCGCGGATGAGGACGGCGGAGACGGAGGGGTGGGGGTCGTGGTGGTGGGTGTGTGAGACGGGTCGGGTGGAGTAGGAGAAATCGGGTTCGAGGAAATCGGGGAGGCCGATGGTTCGGAAGAATGAGGAGATGAGCTTGCGGTGCGGAAGAGGCCGAGGAAGGTGAGGAAGTGAAGGAAGAGCTTGGGGAGGATGAGGTCTGAGTAACCCACTGGGAATCCCATTTTCAATTGATAGAGAGAGAAAGCTAGAGAGAGAGATGAATTGAAATAAAGAATCTTCTATCTATAGTATAAATTAGGGAAGGGTTAGGAAAGGGTGTTAAAAGTTCTTTGCCAGGCAGAAATTTTCATTTTGCCCTCACTATTATGTCCATTTTCCATTTTGCCCTTAAAAAAAAATTCTTTTAATTTTAAAAAAAAAATTACGTAGCCTTGGACACGGGCATGTACTAGACGCTTGCATATATTTGTAGTCATGGCATGAGTGCGTGAAAGAATATACTCCCTCCGTCCATTTACTTACTTCACACTTTCTATTTTGGGCGTCCAAATACATACTTAACACTTTGTTTTTTTACTTAAAAAGGAAAGTTTATATCATTAAAATATTAACCCTACCCCACTCATTCTCTCTCCTACATTATTTTAATACTCACAACACCATTATAATTTACTATTCTCTCCACTCATTCTCTCTCCTATTTTACTTTTACACTCACAACATTTATATCATTATTTTTTTTCTTAATCTCCGCGCAAACAGTAGCTGTGAAGCAATAAAATGGACGGAGGGAGTAGACGCTTGCACAAACCTACGACAAGGACTTGAAATGGGCATAATAAGGTAATTTTTTTTAATTATTATATTGTTAATTTAATAAAAATATATTGATTTCATTTTTTATTTATTTCAGGTGCTTTTACGTAAACGTACCTGGCCAATGTCTGTTTCGATTGAGACAACATCTTTACTTTAACTGGTTAAAAATCTATATGTTAATTAGATGTTAATTTATGTCTTATCTTTTTGTAAACAACTTTTATTGTGTATCTTAAATTAATTATCATTTTGTAACTATAATGTTTATGTTAATTAAAAAAAATAAAGACCCCGTGTCCTCGGACACGGGCATATGTACTAGTATTTTACATATTATAGTGCAAGATTCTAGCTTGCTAGTACCCTAGATGTAGCCAATCAATTGGTGAACTAGGTAAACAATTCTCTTGCGTTCTTTATTGCTTTGATTCAGGGCCGGCCTTTAGGAGGAGCGGGGTGAGCGCTCGCTCCAGGCCTCATAATTTTGAGGGGCACCATTTAAAAAAAACCATTATAGTGCAAGATTCTAGCTTGCTAGTACCCAGGTGTAGCCAATTAATTGGTGAACTGGGTAAACAATTCTCTTGCGTTCTTTTTTACTTTGAATGTGTGTTTTCTGTTGTGTGCATGGGTGCTATATATTATCTTAGATTGCTTGACAGGAATTGGGACCTATTTTCAACAAATGGTATCAGAGCTTCGAGTTTAAGGTCATAGGGTTTTAGCAAGGTAGATGGGTAAAAACAAACAGAAGGTTGATATGTTCGATGGATCGTATTATGGTTTCTGGTGGATGCAAATAGAGGATTTCTAATACGTTAAGGCTCTCTATAAGCCTATAAAAAGAGTAAAACCTGAAAGCACTAAGCAGGAGGATTGGGAGATTTTAGATAGAAAAATCATGGGTGTTATTAGGTAGACTATGGTTAAGAGTATTGCTAAGAAAATTAAGAAGATGAAAACCACCAAGGAGATTATTGATTATTTGTTTGGAGAAGTATGAGAAGCCATCAACATCCGGTAATGTTGACATGGTGCGAAAGTTATTCAACTCGAAGTTGGAAAAAGGGTCATCAATATCAGACCACATCGATGATTATCAAGACATTCTTGACTCATCGACTGCGCTGCAGATTACGTTTGAGGATGAATTCCAAGCATTAATAATGTTGAGTTCTTTGCCAGAAAGCTCGAGTGGAACGATTACAACGTTAAGTATTGTAGCAGGGAAGAACAAATTGAATAGCGAGGATATCAATAAATTGTTTATTAGCGAGGAAAATCGTCGTAAGAAATTGGGCATCGTCTCTACTTCAGGAACGGCTTTAGCTACAACTGTCATGACCCCAAATCCAGGTACAACCACTTGACCCATAATTTAAGCTCGTAACAACAATCAAACTTAATAACACAATAATGCCTTATAAACAACTAAAAGTCTTGATCCAAAATACGAATACGTAAGTCAAAAATTGTCTAACACCGAAGGAAATTAAAATAAAACTTGAAATAAACACCTAACAATAAGGTACTAGTAAGTACTTATATAAAACTCAAACTACTTGAGCTGCATCTAGAACTCCATTGAACCGTCACAACTCCTCCTACTTATTACCTAGAAGGAAGAAGAAAGTGAAAGGGTGAACGAACGAGTTCTCAGTAAGTTCATACATCACCCCCTTCGGTTTCTAAGAAGGGGGAAACCTCAAAGGAGTTGTACAAAAATCATTTGTAAAACGAAGGGATAGTTTGTATCAAAACCTATCAGTTTCTACAGTTTATAAATACATGGCTTCAAGTCATAATCATATAGGTATATCCGTATATCCGGATAACCGCACACACATCCCTAGTGGGGCAAATGCCTAGATAGGCAATAATGTCATGTTACCCCCACGACGGGTTGTTCGACTTTGTGATCATTTCAAAAAATCATATTTCAAATCTTATTTAAACAAGTTTATAATGCTCTCATCAACATCAAATCATAATCACAAGGAAGCATCTCAATTAACTAAACATATTTGTTAAAAGAGATTTTAGAGTGAGATTCAAGAACATACAAAATCAAGAAGCGTAGCTCATTTTCAAAAGTGTACCCGTCATGTTCGGAACATTTAATTTATTGTAGTTCAAAAATAGGAATGCGGAAGATCCTATAAATCTAATGAGACATCAATTAACTAAAAGCGTAATCTCTTACCTTAATTGCGCTCCCAAAAGAGAACGACCCACCTAAAGCTGCTTTCCAAAATCTATTACACAATAAATTAACTAAATAAATAATAGTCAAACTTTAATAAATAGTATTTGTATTTACTTTGACTCTTTAGTTAACTGATATCTATCTATATATTAAAGCATGTCATTCAATGAAGAGTAATAGCGCAAAAAAAAAATTGCCAAAATTTCAGGGGCAATTTAGTCATTTCCTTCCATGGCATAACTGATGATATGCTACGCAAAGTACCCCACACAAGTCGTGATTGGGAGGAAAATGGGACGTGTATGCAGGCAGATTTCCTTTTTTTTAATTGAGATATGTGGCGTCCTATTATTGGCTGGTTGGATTCCAACAAGTTACCGTTGAAACTCGCTACACCATGTAGCGAGTTTAACCAGTCACAAGGATCGGTTGTGACAAGGATCGGTTGTGACAAGGATCGGTAAATCATTGACATGGTGACCGGTCAATAATAAGTGGATGACATCATTGAAGTCATTTAATGTAGGCAAAAAAGGTTGTCACCATTGAAAATGGAAACCAAAATAGGATCAGTTAAGTTCATACCATTTTTTGTCCCGTCACCATTTCAATGATTTATCGATCCTTGGTAATTTTAACCAATAATGTGGTGACCGGTCACCACATTACCGATCCTTGGTAACGTGGCCTGCTTTTGTTAATTTAAGCTCGATCATACTTTTATATAATTCCACACCACAACTGATCCAAAAATAGGCCACAACCGATCCAAACCAAACCAAAGGTACAAACTCCGTCTCACTTTAAATTATAAAATAATAATTATTAATAAAGAAAACTAAATAGAAATATTAATTTTTTCATCTCAAATAAATAATTTAAAAATATACTTCTATAAAAATTTATAATCTTCATTTCAAAAATAAATATTATTTTCGACTCAAAATGAATAACCAAAAATTAATACTACATTTTTTTGTCTAAAACAATGAATATTACTTTCTTCGTCCCAATGAATATTTAAAAAAATAATACTGCTTCATTTGCCTCAAAAATTAATGTTTGTAATTTTAGTGCATTCGTTTCTATATTTGACATAAATTTTTAAACAAATGAAGTAATATTTTATAAAATATTCATTGGGACGAAGATAGTAATTTAATTTTTTAGACGATGTAGTAATATTTTGTAAAAATTAATGTTTATAATATTAGTGTGTTCGTCTCAGAAAATGAATATTAATTTTTGAGACAAGTAAAGTAGTATTCTTTGTAATATGCATCTCCATGCATATAATCATCTCTATTACCAATTTATACTAGTTTGTTCATAACAACTAGGGACACAGTTCAATATAATAAACATGCAAAGCTGTTTTTAAAATGTTCATTTAGACAAAGGAAGCAATTTTTTTTCTGGATATAGAAAATAATATTAATTTTGGAACGAAAGTAATATTCATTTTTGAATTGAAGGAATTTTTTTTCTTAAAAAAAAAGTAGAATTTTTTTCTATGTAAAAAAAAATGAATATGGCTTCCTTCGTCTCAATGAACATTTAAAAAAAGAATACTACTTTATTCGTCTAAAAATTAATGTCATCTTAATGTCATATTTTGAGACGAATGCACTAACATTACAAACATTAATTTTAGAAGCGACTGGAGTAGTATTAATTTTTAAAATATTCATTGTAATGAAGGAAGTAATGCTCATTTTTTTGGATAATTAATGTAGTATTATTTTTTGGTTATTCAGTTTGAGTCGAAAGTAATATTTATTTTTGAAATGAATAATATAATTTTTTATAGAATAATATTTTTTAAAGTATTTCTTTGAGATGGAAAAAATAATATTTCTATTATTATTTTGTAATTTAAAGTGAGACGGAGTTTGTACCTTTGGTTTGGTTTGGATCGGTTGTGGCCTGGTTTGGATCGGTTGTGGCCTGCTTTGGTAATTTGAACTCGCTACACTGTGTAGCGAGTTCAAATTTTAGTTTTTTTTAATAGCATAAATTAAAATAAAATTGAGCAAATTTAAAATCGCTACACCGTGTAGCGATTTTAATAGTTTCAAATATGAGTTATTTTGGGATTTAAATTTTTAAAATTAAATTATTTGAAAAAAAATCCATAATTTTTAAAATTAAATTATTTGAAATAAAAATTATTTAAAATCGGAACCGAGAACCGAAACCGAAACGGTTTGAACATGTATAGTATAAACAACTAATTTCTCTCTCTCTCTCTTATTCTGATTTTCATTCTTATTCTGATTTTCAATAAAGCCCATCCATCTTTATTAATTCTTGCCCTTTCTACCCCTCCGTCACTCATTCTCTCTCTCTTCACCCTCTCTCACATCTCACACGGCACACACATAGTATGAATAGTTATTTCCTCTCTCTCTCTCTCTCTCTCTCTCTCTCTCTCTCTCTTTATTTCTAATTTCCTTGATGGCACCCCCATCTTTATTACTTCTTGCTCTTTCTACCCCTCCTCAACTCATTCTCTCTCTTCCCCTTGTCTTTCTTGTACTTTACTAGAATAAATTCGTGTTCGGGGACACGTTTTTTTTTTTTTTTAATTAAGTCCGTGTTCGAGGTCACGTTTGTTTTTTTTAATTTAAAAAAAACAATTTTTTAAGAGCAAAATGGGAAGGGACAAATGTATGAGAACAAAATGAGAAATTCGACACATGAAACTGTTCATAGTACTGTAGATAGGGAAGATGTTATTTATACTATACTCCCTCCGTCCCAGCCCAGTGTAAATTTTTGGTCAACTTTGATCAACTTTGACCAATAGTTTAAGGCCATAATAATGATCCTAATAAAAATTCAAAAAATGTTATTGTTAATATTATTAAGCGTGATACAATAACAAATTTTTAAATTTTTATTAGGATCATTATTATGGCCTTAAATTATTGGTCAAAATTGACCAAAAATTTACACTGAACTGAAACGGAGGGAGTAGATTTCAACCTCATTCAATTTTCACTCGTACTTTCGTTCCTTTATCCACTATTTACTTCACCTTTAACTTTAAAGTACAATAACAAAAAAGAACATCAATTTATATTGTGTTCAATTTAATTAACAAAAAATGAAAATGTACTTGGTGTAATAACTTTTGTATTATCTCCCTCTCTCTACTTTTTCTTCCGGCTTCTTTCTTTCTCTTAATCTCATATTTTGAGACGAATGTACTAATATTATAAACATTAATTTTATAGGCGAATGAAGTAGTATTAATTTTTAAAATATTCATTGAGATGAAGAAAGTAATGCTCATTTTTTGAATAATTAATGTAGTATTATTTTTTTGGTTATTCATTTTGAGTCAAAAGTAATATTTATTTTTGAAATGAATAATATAATTTTTTATGAAAGTATATTTTTAAAGTATTTATTTGAGATGGAAAAAATAATATTTTGATTTAGTTTTCTTTATTAATAATTATTATTTTGTAATTTAAAGTTAGATAAAGTTTGTACCTTTCGTTTGGTTTGGATCGGTTGTCACCTGGTTTAGATCGGTTGTGGCCTGCTGTGGTAATTTGAACTCGCTACACTGTGTAGCAAGTTCAAATTTTAGTTTTTATTAGCATAAATTAAAATAAAATTGAGCAAATTTAAATTTGCTACACCGTGTAGCAATTTTAATTGTTTCAAATATGAATTATTTTCGAAATTTAAATTTTTTAAATGGAATTATTTGAAAATAAATCCATGATTTTGCCGTGTATCGCACGAAAGTACTGTGCTAGTAAACATACATAATAGGGACTTATATGCAAATATTATGCTCCCATGCCCATTAAATTAAATGCTCAATAATAACTCTCCATAATTTATCTTATCTCTTATTCTGATTTTTTTCTAGCCCCTCCATCTTTATTAATTCTTGTCCTTTCTACCCTTCCACCTCTTCACTCTCTCTCTTCACTCTCTCTCTTCACTCTCTCTCCCATTAAATAAATGCTCAATAATAACTCTCCATAATTTCTCTCTCATTCTGATTTTCATTCTTGTTATGATTTTCAATAAAGCCCCTCCATCTTTATTAATTCTTGCCCTTCTACCCCTCCTCCACTCATTATCTCTCTTCACTCTCTCTCACATCTCACGGCACACACAAACACACATAGTATGAATAGTTATTTCCTCTCTCTCTCTCTCTCTCTCTCACTCTATATATCTAATTTCCTTGATGGCCCCTCCATTTTTATTACTTCTTGCTCTTTCTACCCCTCCTCAACTCATTCTCTCTCTTCCCCCTCTCTCACATCAAGGGAAGGGATGGCAACTTGTCGAGTTCGGGTCGGGTTCGACCTAATCGAACCCGACCCGATTATTCAAGCATATTAACCCATCTCGACCCGATCCAAAATGGCCGAACTCAATCCGAACCCGAACCCGACCCGACAAGGAGCAGATCATTATAAGATCACAAAATTGTTAATAAAAAATTATAAGGAGCAGATCATTATAAGATCACAAAATTGTTAATAAAAAATTACTAATACTCCGAAGGTGACAACTTAAAAATGATTGAAATTAGTGTATACTCCATGATAGAGAGATGAAGAAATGGCAATTTAGGATTCGCCAAGGAGTGAGACGGCGCTGATGAAAATAAAGGGAGAGAGAGAGAGAGAGAGAGAGAGAGAGAGAGAGAGAGGACGAATCGATGGACGTGGGAAAAGGATTTTGTGGTGACGGAGAATCCATGATAGAGAGATGTAGAAATGGTGATTTAGGGTTCATTCATGACTGAGAATACGTTGATGAAAATAAAGGGGAAGAGAGAGAGAGAGAGAGAGAGAGAGAGAGAGAGAGAGAGAGAGAGAGAATAGATGGGGTTTTGTTTAGGGTAAGTAATTAGGATTGAGTTGGGTTAATGTTATTAATTGGGTTGGGTTAATTAGTGGAATGGGTAGGATTATGATTAATTGGGTGGGGTAGGAAGAATATATTAATAATAAAAACTTTTCTTTTTGGGATTGTGCCCTTTTAAATGGGACGCCCAAAAAGGAAATTTGTGCCCTTTCGGACGGGACGAAAGGAGTATTCAAATTCAACCACTAAGTGCTTGCTGAGCCATTAAGACATACTCGTAATATTTAATTACATGTCGAGTCGGGTCGGGGCACCATTGGAATGTCAAACCCGAACCCAACGGGTTTTAAAATATGACTTTCGAACGGGTCGAATATTTTCATTTTCGGGTCGAATCCGATAAAATTGCCATCCCTACTCACATCCGACCTATTCCCCTTCCCATTGTCCTTCTTGTACTTTATTTCAACATCATTCCATTTCACTCGTACTTTCATTCCTTTACCCACTATTTACTTCCCCTTAAACCTTAGGGGGCGTTTGATTCGGGAGAAAAAAATTAAAGGAATGGAATTGTCAATGAAATTTGATTCCTGAAGGAATTGGAAAGGAATAAAAACTCGTCAAACCTTGTGTTTGGTTGGCACGGAATGGAATGGAATTGTCATTCAATTTTTTGGCAATTCATGTTTGGTTTCAAGACAGAACTGTTGGAATGAAATTAATATTTGATAAAATGTCCAGATTACCCTTTTTTAACTTCATGTAAAAAACTCAATAATTATGTACTCCATTCGTCCCATTTAAGTAAAATTAAACATAAAAAATATTTTTATAGCAAATATTATAATCTAATTTATTTTGACATCAAATAATATAATATAATATATTATTATAATTATAATTATTATTTTATTATTTTTATTTATTATTTTTATTATTATATTATTATTATTATCATTTTATAATAATAATAATTATAATTATTATTATAATTATTATTTTATTATTATTATTATTATTTTTTATTTTTTATTTTTTATTTTTTATTTTTTATTATTTTTTTATTATTATTATTTTAAAATTATTATTATTATTATTTTATTATTATTATTATTATTATTATTATTATTATTATTATTTAATTATTATTATTATTTTATTATTATTATTTAATCATTATTATTATTATTTTTTTTATTTTATTTTTTATTATTATTATTTTATTATTATTATCATTTTATTATTATTATTATTATTATTATTATTATTATTATTATTATTATTATTATTATTATTATTATTATTATTATTATTATTATTATGATTTGGATTGAGGACATAATAGTAATTTGGGTTTGAATCCAATGGAATGAATTTGATGGAATTGATCATTCCTCTCATTTTTGGATGGAATGAAAATCCATTCCAAGGAATGGAATTTCATTCCTTTTGGAATGGAAAATTTTTCAAAAAAATGAACTAAACATGCTCAATGGAAAAGTCAAAAGGAATTGTCCATTCCATTCCCCCACTTTTCCTCACTTTACCACGAACCAAATGCCCCCTTAAAGTACAATAACAAAAAAAGAACATCAATTTATATTGTGTACAATTTAATTAACAACAAGAAAATGTAACTTGATGTAATACCTTTGGTATTATCTCCCTCTCTCTACTTTCTTTTCTGTTAATTAACAACAAGAAAATGTACCTTGATGTAATACCTTTTGTATTATCTCATTCTCTCTACTTTCTCTTTCGGCTTCTTTCTTTCTCTTCTCTCTTGTACTATTGTCTCTCTTGTACTATTGGTCGTGGAAACTATTTTCAAAAGTAGTATCATTTTATTTATACTTTCCACTAATCTAATAACTTCCCACTAATAGTTAGTAATTCACTAGAATCATGGGTGTTAGATTTAGAGGCATCATTCCATTCCTGCGGACGCGCAGAGGAGATGTATAACTATACTTCCGGAGATTTGGAAAAGTCTGTCTCTGGTGGATGGGGAACCCTTACATATCAAAGGGATGGGGGATGTCAGTATTGAAACATCAAGTAGATCGGCTTTGCAACAATATGGCGTAAGACACATTTCGGGTTTGAAAAAGAACATGTTATCGATTGGGCAGCTAGATGAAAAAGGTTTTGAAGTGACCTTTAGATGAAGGAACTGGGTTGTTACTAAGGGGGCCGATGATGTGGCTCGAGGTAATAAGGTGGGTACATTGTATATGGCTAGAAACACCAAGGATTGTATTGCTCTTGCGGGTGACAAGGGTGATACAGATTTGTGGCACTATCGATTGGGTTACATGAATAATAAAGAGATGAGGGTACTCTGTTCGAAGGGTAGACTATCGGGATTGAAGACAGTAAACGTGGGTATATACGAGGACTTTGTCTTTGGAAAGCAACCGAGGAATAATTTCTCAAGGAAGGGTAGGGCTTTGAGGGAACAAAAGTTAGAGTTGGTCCAAACGAATTTATGGGGGGCCATCACCAGTTACATCTTTGGGTGGCGCAACATATTACATGACTTTTATTGATGACTCTACAAGGAAGGTATGAGTTTATTTCTTGAAACACATAAATGAGGCATTCGAGGTGTTTAAGAAGCGGAGGGCTATGGTGGAGACATATACCAGACTCAAGATAAAAAACTTGAAGTCTGATAATGTGGGGAGTACGAGTTTGAAGAGTTTAAGTAATATTGTGTTGTGAATGGTATTCATAGGGTGAAAACCCCATGTGGGACATTACAACATAACACGGTTGCAGAGAGGATGCACAGAACATTATATGAAAGAGCCAAGGCTATGAGATTGAAGTGTGGACTTCCGAAGATGTTTTGGGCAAATGCAGTTAACACATCAGCTTTATTGATTAACACGGGACCATCAGTCCTGCTGGGGAATAGAATTCCAAAGGAGGCGTGGAGTGGTAAGCAGGTAAATGTTCATGTTAATTCTGTAAAGAGAACTAAATTGGATGCTAAGTCTTTGAAGTGTACATTCATTAGATATGGCGGGGATGACTTCGAGTACAGATTTTGGGATGAACAAAATCGAAAAGTTATTCATAATCGGGATGTCATATTTAATGAGAAGCTTTTATATAAAGACAGGAAGAGTGTAAGTGCGTTTGATGAGATTAGTTCAAAACCCAAAACTGTTGAGCTAGAGGATATTCCTGGCTCGAGTGGGAGCAATGAGGTTCATGTTGACCAAGATCAGGGGGTCATTGATGATGAACCAATTACTCCAGGACCGGTTCCACTGCGCAGATCCACACGAATGCATGGGTCCTGATAGGTATTCTCCTTCAAATTTCTATTTGTTGTTAACGGATAGTTGTGAGCCGGAAAGTTATGAGGAGGCTAGTCGTAGTGAGCTTAGGGACAAGTGGAAAGATGCGATGGATGATGAGATGGACTCATTGATAGCCAATGTTACTTGGGAGTTGGTAAAACTTCCTAAGGGGAAACAAACATTGCATACAAGTGGGTTTAAAAGATCAAAAGGAGGCAAATGGCAATATTCATTAAAGGCAAGGTTGGTTGTAAAGGGCTTTGAACATAAGTATGAGATTGACTATACAGAGGTCTTCACCTTGGTTGTGAAGATGACGACTATCAGAATGGTTCTGGGTTTAGTAGCTACAGAGAACTTGTTATTAGAGCAAATGGATGTAAAGACGGCCTTTCTTTATGGGGATTTGGAGGTTGTAATTTACATGGTACAGCCATAGAGTTACTTGTCTAAGGGTAATGAAGAGTTGGTTTCCAGATTGAAAAAGAGCTTGTATGTTCTGAAACAAGCTCCTTGACAATGGCACAAGAAGTTCAATGGATTCATGTATGACATTGAGTTCGTTAGATGTAAGGCGAATCATTGTTGCTACTTCAAAAGGTTTGACAACAGGCACATAATTTTGCTTTTATATGTGGACGACATGTTAATAGCGGGCTCTAGTGATAGAGAGATAAACAGATTGAAGGGAAAATTGTCAAAATGCTTTGAGATGAATGATTTGGGGGAGGCCAGTCAGATTTTGGGTATGTAGATTGTCTAGGATAGGAAGTCGAGGAAGTTGTTTCATTCGCATGCTGAATGTGTAAATAAGGTATTGGGGAGATTCAGCATGGAGGGAGAAAAGCCAACGAGTACACCATTGGGTATCCACTTTAAGCTATCTAACAAGGACTTGCCTAGGGATAAGTAGGAGCGGGCTCAGATGGAGAAGACTATGTATGCTTCGGGGGTGGGGAGTTTAATGTATGAGTAGTAAGTCTGTTCATGAGTAATCTAGGGAAGCAACATTGGGAAGCGGTTAAATCGATTCTAAGGTACTTGAGGGGTAACATTGGGATGGTCCTATGTTTCGCAGGCAAGGGTGTCGAATTAGCGGGTTATGTGAATGCGGATTTGGCATCATGTGATCTTGATAGCAGGAAAAGTACTAGGGGTTATGTGTTCACATTGGGTGGTAGACAATTTCCTGGGCTTCTAAGTTGAAGAAGGTTATAGCACAGTCGACTGTTGAATCATAATATGTTGCAGTGACTATGACAGTCAGGGAGATAGTATGGTTGTAGAGTTTCTTGAGTGAACCTAAGAAGGGTCGGGATGATAATGTGCTTTACAGTATGTTAGTGTAAACTGCAGATGATATCGTAGATGATTTCCCAGATTCCAGATGATATCGCAGATGATTTCCTGTGCTGGAATTTACATAGTTGTATATTTCTCATTGATTAATTAATGGACTAATGTGCTAATATAATCTGTATAGTCTATGTTGTATGTCCATATTTCAGGTTGCAATATGATTGGAGAATGAGCTAGAAACATGGGGAATTTAGAAAAGAAAGATTTATGCATAAATAACATTTTATGCATAAACCGTCCAAGACCTTCTTTGAGTTAGCAAACATTAAAAATGTGGGAAGACTTATTCAAAGGGTTTGTTGCTGAATCAAAGAGAGTACAACATGGATAAAGCTAGGGAGTACAAGGCGTTGAAGCTTGGACTTGGTGATCAAACAACACGGTTGCTATTTTGAAGGAAAGTGGTTGCTTGAATTGAGGAACACTCCAACCACTTCCCTATTCTCCCTCAACGTGCAAAACAGCCCCAAGGCTGTTATTTTGAGTAGCCTTCAAGTCATTTGAAGACTATAAATAGGCAAGGTGTGGACACTTGAAGACATACCAATTTACACACATCCTTCACACTCCTTGCACAAGAGACAAAACACATCTTTGGTTCCGTTTGCCCTTTCTCCCATACTTTGTCTTTCCACTCTCAAGTACTTTGGACTTGATTGTGTTTTGGGTAGAATAGGGTTTGTGTTTTGATCTATTCGTTTTCTACTTGTAATAGAGTTAGGAAACTTTCGGCTTTGTAATCATTTATATAGTGAAGATAAAGTCTTGGCTTTTGAGCCACCCTCAAGTTATATAATTATATAACTTGAGAAATTTAACTCTTGTGTCTTTTAATTCCGCTGCAAAACTCTTTTGAAAGTTGTTTTATTTCAGAGTGTGTGTGTGTGCTATCCCAAGTGCTATCCCAAGTGCTATCGTTGGTGCTGTTATCACCTTGGATATCACTTGTGATCCAGGCCGTGACAATTTCAATTGGTATCAGAGCCTATCACTTGACGATACTAATTGTTCGGTCCTTTTGTCATGGCTTTGAGTCTTGCTAATCCATCTCTAGGAAGACTTTTTATTCTTTATATATATGTAAAGACTCTCTTGTGTTTGTGCATCAAATTAATTGATGTTTGGGCATTAAAGTCTATTCCTAATGTTCTTCCAATAGAATTCTCATTCAGGTCAGCCCTAAATCTAACCAAGTTGGGTCTCAAACAACTAGAGTCTATTCATACATGGTCAAGACAATGAAGAAGAGGGAACCAACCAATCTGAAGATTCAAACCAAACGGCTATGCTTGTCACTGTTTGTGACTCGGATACTGAAAGTGATATCTCGAGTGTTACCCGGTCTGGGATAACACCTGAGATAACATCCAGTAGGTATAACAATTTCAGTTTTCTTAATGCTGTTTGTTTTATGGGTTCAATTAATATTGATACAGGAAGTCCAGATGAGAATGATTTAAGTAAGAATGAGCTCATTGATGAGCTCAAAGGTAATCTAACTCATGTTTCTCTTAGTGTTGTCCAGCACGATTGGCAACACTCAGGTATGTCTCATTTTATTCATTTTTTGAATATGAACTTGATAGGTAAAATTAATATAGGCAATCTGAGAGTTATGATATACCATTTTGGTATAGTTGGTGATTTTTCTATTCTTATATGTACATCCTTATTAAAAGAAAAATAAAAAACTATATGTACGAATTGTCAATTTTCGAATAGAGTCAACTTGAGACCTAAGTCTACAATGATCCCATATTATTGTTTAAGAATAAATAAACCAAATTTACGTTATTTCAATGTTTTTGGGTGTGATTGTTTTATTTTAATCAATTGGGATAGTTTTTTAAAGATTGACTCTAAAATTGACGGGACAATTTTTCTTGAATATTCTCAAAATTTTAATACTTATTATGTGCAAAATTTTAGAGTGAGAATTATTCAAGATTCTGCAAATGTTGTGTTTGAAAACTTCTCTAGCTTTGTTGGAGAATTAGTTTATGATGCTTCACTAAGATTGCAGCAACAATCTGAAAAAGAAGTTGATGACTCAAGTGTTGGATCAGATGTTGCCCCTTGTATTACTACATCCAAGGCAACACTAGAATCAACACCCGAGGCGACATCAAAATGCAATTCATTTGCAGAAAATAATAATCATGATTACCTCAACGAGGGAGTTCATGATCAGGTCAAGAGAGATCCCCTTAGATTTCAAAAGTATCATCATATATTCCAAGTGATAGGGGGAGTAAATGGTGAGATACTGACAAGATCTCAAAAGAATCAAGATATTGTTTCATGTGTGTGTATGTCTATCACATATGCTATGGTAAACAACTCTTGTCTCATATTTTCTCTTGAACTTAAGAATATTCTTGAGACATTAAAATGTGATGTTTGCATACAAGTTGTGACTGATAAGCTTGAACTATTTGTATATAATGATACTTGGATTCGCCATCACTTTTTAAGAGATTTGGTTGAAAAACAAATTATTCAAATAGAACACATAGATACTAAATATAGTGTTCTTGATAATTTTATCAAATTTCATTATTTTTGTCTCATTTATTCTGTCAAAAGATAATATAGATGTACTTTATTTTTCTTTACTATTTTTTTGGTGTTTCTTTTATTATTTTCTATTATTATAAAAAATAATAATAATAAAAATATATGTCTTTTTGTTAATCTAGTTAGCTTAGTTCTAACTGTGGCACATACTGTGGCACATACTGACCTTTTTGTTATGGTAGGTTATTACTTAGGTTAGCATGTTTGATATCACTCCCCTTCATATGCTTAAAGTGACAAAGTCACTAATCTTTTCTTTTTGACAAATAAAAGGCAAAGGCAATGTTTCCATACTATTCTCTCGAGCTCGGGGCATGGTGTTCGCTGAAACGATGTACTCTTGCCAATGAGAATGTATGAGGTGATTTATACTTAGTATTAGGGACATGAAGTTTGCTACTACAGTGTACCCTACTTGAAAGGCATAAACTCACTTTATCTCTACACTTGAAATAAAACTCGAAGCACGGAACTCGTTACTATGATGCTTTCTTGTTTAAAGAAGTGTATTGATCCTTTATAACAAGCAATGTACTTAAAAAGAATATAGGCTTATAATGCCTAAAGTGCATGAAAAATGCTCAGCTTGTTATGCCTGAAGTGCTTGAAAAATACTCAGCTTGTTATGCTTGAAATGATTGAAAATGAAAATATTTGTCAAGGGAATTTATATCACATGTGTTAACATAGGTGTTACCCTCATTGCCTTAACACATTAGTGTGTGCTATATTAGTTTTTTATTCCTTATTTTTTGAAATATTGTTGATTAATTTTTCAAAATCTGAAAGTCTTTTTAATTAAAGAGTTTACGACTTTGAAAACGTCTTCAACAAGTTTTCTTTATTTTAGGTAAACATTTTTGAGTAACTAACCCATATTTATTTTGATTTTGTTCTCATAAATTTCGGATATAGTTAAAAAATATTTTGTTTACTCATTTTTTATTTATTTTTCGTCCAAATTAAAAAAAAAAGTTTAATGGCCGGTTACTTTTTTGGGTTGTTGTGGTTAAATAGTGTGAGTTGTTGGTTCAAATTAGAAGAGGTAGCTTATAGGGGTCAATGAGGGTTTATAGGATTTTAGTTAGGATAGGTTTTAATCTTGTCTAATCAATTTATTTCCCTATCTAATCTCCCTATTTTCTCTCTATTCTCTCTTATCTCTCTCAACTGTCTCTCTCTCTATATTTTACTCCCTCTTCAGTGTCTCTCTCTCTTTCGCATTCTAGGTCAAAATCCGTTTTCAACCTTTCCTAAATCTCCAACCATAGCTTCTCCATCCAAAACTTCTATTGCACCATTGGAGCAATCGCCAGGTGTTGTCTCAAGTGCTACCTATCCCATGAACACATCTTCTGTGTTGACTGAGATGGCTTCACCTAGAATGGCCATGTCCATTGTTGAACCTCCATTGGTTACCACCCGTTCCTCCAACCAAGAAAATCAAAAGGAAAGTTACTTCATCTTTCCAATCTACGGCACAACTCATCAAGAAAAGAAGTTCAAGCTAATTTCTTCCCAAACTGGGGGAGATAGTGTTGTGGTGGTGATGCTGGTATTTGGTTCGGAAAGGTATTTTGTATTTGGTTTGGAAAAACAATTTCTGTTTTGGAACAACTCGTATCTTGGTTTGTTTGTTCAGACTTTGATATTTTGGTGGTTGGTATTTGTTTGTGTTTAGACTCTATGTTTTATCTTTGGTTTTATTACTAGTTATTTGAAAAACTTGTTTTTGTGAAAACTTGTTTTTATAATTAGTATTTTCGATAAAACATAAGTTTCAGTTAGTTCCTCTAATTATGGGGGAGTTAATCTACATGGAGATGTTATGTTTTGACTCTATGCTTTATGCTCTATTCATGTTATTATGGACTGACAAATTGTAGGTTTGCAGCACATTAGGTTTGAGAAGAAATATCCAACTAAGAGGGAGATTGTTAGTGTAAACTGCAGATGATATCGTAGATGATTTCCCAGATTCCAGATGATATCACAGATGATTTCCTGTGCTGGAATTTACATAGTTGTATATTTCTCATTGATTAATTAATGGACTAATGTGCTAATATAATCTGTATAGTCTATGGTGTATGTCCATATTTCAGGTTGCAATATGATTGGAGAATGAGCTAGAAACATGGGGAATTTAGAAAATAAAGATTTATGCATAAATAACATTTTATGCATAAACCGTACAAGACCTTCTTTGAGTTAGCAAACATTAAAAACGTGGGAAGACTTATTCAAAGGGTTTGTTGCTGAATCAAAGAGAGTACAACATGGATAAAGCTAGGGAGTACAAGGCGTTGAAGCTTGTACTTGGTGATCAAACAACACGGTTGCTATTTTGAAGGAAAGTGGTTGCTTGAATTGAGGAACACTCCAACTACTTCCCTACTCTCCCTCAACGTGCAAAACAGCCCCAAGGCTGTTATTTTGAGTAGCCTTCAAGTCATTTGAAGACTATAAATAGGCAAGGTGTGGACACTTGAAGACATACCAATTTACACACATCCTTCACACTCCTTGCACAAGAGACAAAACACATCTTTGGTTCCGTTTGCCCTTTCTCCCATACTTTGTCTTTCCACTCTCAAGTACTTTGGACTTGATTGTGTTTTGGGTAGAATAGGGTTTGTGTTTTGATCTATTCGTTTTCTACTTGTAATAGAGTTAGGAAACTTTCGTCTTTGTAATCATTTATATAGTGAAGATAAAGTCTTGGCTTTTGAGCCACCCTCAAGTTATATAATTATATAACTTGAGAAATTTA
The DNA here is from genome assembly GCA_022495995.1 of Adenophora triphylla var. japonica. NCBI lineage: Eukaryota > Viridiplantae > Streptophyta > Magnoliopsida > Asterales > Campanulaceae > Adenophora > Adenophora triphylla. The sequence goes on along the minus strand of JAFEMH010000143.1, from coordinate 774,325 downwards.
ACTCTTGTGTCTTTTAATTCTGCTGCAAAACTCTTTTGAAAGTTGTTTTATTTCGGAGTGTGTGTGTGCTATCCCAAGTGCTATCGTTTGTGCTGTTATCACCTTGGATATCACTTGTGATCCAGGCCATGACAATTTCACAGTGACAATCAGATTGTTATTCATCTTTCGAATAATCCATCATTTCATTCTAGGACAATGCACATTAAGCTGATGTTCCAATACATCAGGTACCTCTTGGCGCAGAAGATATTAAAGATTAAGAATATTCAAGGATCAGAGAACCCAACTTACATGTTTACAAAGGTTGTAAACCTTGACAAGTTGAAGCTATTAATAGCTTCAACTGAGCTTGGAAACTAAGAGAGGAGGTTAACACTGCCATGATCGAGGTGATCAAGGAGCCACTGGGAACGACTTGATGGGAGCAGATACGGGGCTTGATATGGTTGATCTCTAGGTAGGAGTTTGTTGGGATAGACTAAACTTAATAATAACGAGGGAACAATGTACGGGAGCCAAAAATAGGTTGGCACGATAAGTGCGTAATGATTGTTTGGTGTATATTGGGTAACAAGATTGGACAACGAAAATCATGGTAATGGTTTAAACCATGGGCATACCAAGAAACTAGCTGATGGGTGTTGCTGATTTTGACAGCTAGAGTCATGCCCATGGTTTAAAGGATGGACAGGCCATGAAACTAGCTGGCCTAGTTTAAGAAAAAAATTCTGAACGGGGCCAATTGATTAAATTCGAGTTTTCCTTATTGTCTAGGATTTAGGACTGTTCTAGAGCAAGTAAATAAGCAATTTTCTGCCCCCAAACTTTTTGTATCTTATATTTTACATATTATAGTGCAAGATCCTGACTTGGCAATGCCCCCTGACGTAGCCAATTAATTGGTGAATTGGATAAAAAATTATGTCGTGTTCTTTATTGCTTTAATTACATGTTCATATTTCTGTTGTATGCATGGGTGCTCTGTATTATATTGTATTGCTTGGCGGGAATTGAAATCTATTTCACAACAATAGTGTTTTTGATAAATTTCAGAGAGAAAATCATAATATTTTCTTGTTATTCAATCTCAAATATCACAATGGCATAAGCCCTATATTTATACACATTCCTATGTAAATATTAATGTCCTTTTACTATTAAATTGAAAATCTCTCTCCATTTTTAATTTTTAAATGAATTATCATTTTATAATAATATATATTCTGAAAACTTGACTTTTAATACAAATTCATTGCGTCTTATGAAAAAACGTGTTTTTCCTAAAGGTTAGAAAACACATGTTTTTGAATCGGGTTGTACCGGATTGGTGGCATCTTTGTAAATAATTGAAATTTCTTTAAAAGGCGCGGTGACATATTTGTAAATAACTAAAACTTTGGGCGCACTATCAGGGTCGTTTATAAGGAGTGTTAGCACATGTACCTGGTAGGGATGGCCAAAATCGGTTACGGGCCCGATTCCGATTCGGAACGGCCGGTTCCGCTTTGGCAAAAGGGTGAACCTTAACCGGCCCTTGCTTACCCCGGATCCGGTTACCACAATTCGGTTCCGGTGCGGTTCCGGTCAATAATGAATAAAGAAGCTAAAAATTATTTAAAAACAAGGAATTTCCGGTCCGGTTCCGGTCCAGTTCACCATTTATGTGAACCTTAACCGGCCCTTATCCAAAACGGTTTCGGTTATCCCGGTTCCATTTTTCGTGGCGGTTCATGGCGGTTTCGGGCTTTTCCGATCCGATTTCGGTTCAGTTTTCTGGTTCCGGTCCGGTTTGGCCATCCCTAGTACCTGGCAATAATAATCACTACCACTAGCATTAAACTGATATATATAGTATTAGTACCTGGTACACAAAATACTAACATTGGCATTCAATTAATACGACTGCGTTAGTTACAAGAAGTGTGATTATATGTGTTTTACTAGTAAAACTGATTGCGTGACAGACCATGTATTTTGATAAATACCACCACATGTGTTCAAAAGTGTCAACACATATAGGAATGAATGCCAGTGTTAGTATTAGTAGTGTCAACACCAGAATTAACGACTCTCAACTTCAGTTGATAACTTCTAGTATTTACGAAATTGTCACTGCACACGTTTTTAAAAAGTGTCGATAATTTATAAAAATATCACATGTTCGTTTCAACCATGGTTCAAAATACGTTCTTTCATTGCTTACGAAAAAACATAATTTTCTTTTCAAAATTTTGTAATAAAAAATAGTAGCGGAGATAAATAATTACAACTATTATTGCCCTTATAAACTCTTAATTTTGCAGGTACATATTTTTAAAGGAGGAAAATCAATTGGCGAAATTTGTAAAATAAAATAAAATAAAATGGACATTATTTTAAAGTGAACCTCAATTTAGGGATGAAGAAAGTATATGCGTACTTCTTTTATCCCGATTTAATATTTTTAGTTTGACTTAACATGAATATTAAGAAAAAGTAAATCTTGCGAGTATGAAATGTAAAGTAAGAGAAAGAAAGTGAGTAAAGAGTTATTATTGTGATAATGATAAGTGGATCTCATTATTCATTTTAATTAATAAAACAAATAAACCATTAAATTAAGACAGAATAAAAAATAAAAACTTTAAAATGGGACGAATAGAATACACTTTACTGAAGCCTCCAATTTTTTCTCAAATAATTCCATTTTAAAATTTTAATCCTAAAATAACTCACATTTGAAACTATTTACCAAAATGATCAACGTTTTGAAAATCGATACACGGTATAGCAAGTTTATAATTTTTTCGGTTAAAATCACTACACCGTGTAGCGATTTTAAATTTACTCAATTTTATTTTAATATTTATGTTATTTAAAAAAAAAAACTTTGACGCTACACGGTGTAGCGATTTCAAAGTCAACCAAACAAAACTACCAAACAAAACTCCAAAGTGGTCAACCAAACCAAATCCAAAGTTAATTAGTTTTGTACTTCGTCTCACTTTAAATTACAAAACAATAATAAAAAAATTATGTATTAATAAAGAAAACTAAATAGAAATATTCTTTTTTTCATCTCAAATTAATACTTTAAAAAATGTACGTCTATAGAAAATTATATTCTTCATTTCAAAAATAAATATTACTTTCGACTCAAAATGAATAACCAAAAAATAATAATACATTTTTTATCCCAAAAAAATGAGCATTACTTCCTTCATTCCAATGAATATTTAAAAAATTAATATTACTTCATTCACCTCTAAAATTATTGTTTAAAATGTTAGTGCCTTCGTCTCAAAATATGACATTAATTTTTGAGGCAAATGAAGAGTATTATTTTTTTAAATATTCATTGAGACGAAAAAAATAATGCTCAATTAATTGGACAAAAAATGTAGTATTATTTTTTTGTTATTCATTTTGAGTCGAAAGTAATATTTATTTTTGAAATGAAAAATATAATTTTTTTTATAGAAGTACATTTTTTAAAGTATTTATTTGAGATGAAAAAAAATAATATTTCTATTTAGTTTTCTTTATTAATACATAATTTTTTTTTTATTATTTTGTAATTTAAAGTGAGACGAATTACAAAAAAATAATTAACTTTGGATTTGGTTTGGTTGGCCACTTTGGACTTTGGTTTGGTTTGGTTGACTTTGAAATCGCTACGCCTTTTAGCGATTTCAAAGTATTTTTAATAGCATAAATATTAAAATAAAATTGAGCAAATTTAAAATCGCTGCATCGTGTAGCGATTTTAATCGAAAAAATTATAAACTCGCTTTATCGTGTAGAGATTTCCAAAAGTTGATCATTTTGACAAATAATTTCAAATGTGAGTTAGGGCTCGTCGATGCACGCTTTATAAATGAAGAGTTTTTAAAACGGATCAATTTTGAATCGGAGCTTTTTAAAACGAATAATATTTTCTATAAATGTGTTTGGTGAATCTTTTTAAAACGCTAATATAATTTTTAATATTTGTTTATAATGACATTTTTACCCTTTAGAAATAACATGATTTATTTTATACTATACTCATTTTGAGCTCTATGTATTGTTCATATAAAAAAACAAGTTAAATCACTATACACAATAAGATTATTTATTTGTACCTTTTAAATTACACTAATACTACATATTGTTCTGCTCTTTCGTCCCAAATGAATATCAGTAATTTTGAAATTTACTCTTGATCAACATTTTTTTTTTTTTTAAAATGATCATGAATACTAAATCTAAGGGAGGGTAGTTATGTCTACAAGATTTCTGCCGTTTTCTAACTACCGTTTTGAAGAAACGCTAGCCATAGGAGCGGCAAAACGGAGCCTCCGTTCAAGAAACGAGCATTCTTTGGCCGTGGTATGTATACGTTTATTTGATGAAAATTCACGTTCTAAACTCCATTTTTGATTAAAACGCAGGAACAGTGTTGGTCCCAAAGGTGGCAACAAGGGTGAAAATACAGCTAGAGGGGGGTAAATAGCTGTTTCAAATTTTTCGCCCTCGATTTAAATTTAAACCTCTAAGCTTACAAAACCTCTTGCAGTGTATAAGAAACTGCAAGTAGAGTTGTAAAATGCACAACGAAATATATTGAAGATACAAGCGGTTTTGAGGGACGGTTTTGCAAAGCGGTTTTGGTGCAGTTATAAAACTGAAAGTGAGGTTTGACAATGTTAACTCCAAACACAATTTCACAATATTGGATATCTAAATAAAGATCAAATAGAGATAAAGATAGATAATCAGTAAGCACAAGAAATAATAATTGCAGAAAGTAAGAACACAATATTTGGAGTGGTTCAATCGATAAACGATCTACGTCCACTACCAAGATGGTTAGTCTTGGATTTATAAGAGAGATTTTATATTGAGTATGAGAGATTACAAAGTACAATGAGTAATACTCAGATCTAAAATATTTTCTATGAATAACAAATCCTAGATTATAACAAGTGTATCTCAAGTGATTAATCTATGTGATTAAACAAGTGAGGTGTGTGTGTGAGTTTCAAGATCAAGGCTCTTTAAATCTTTGAGATGTAGAGCACAATGATTCTTGATGTGTATAAGGCTTGATTTCTGGGCTGGGAAAGTATTTCTTGAAGTAGAAGATGAAGATTCAAAGGACTTAGAATTTCTGGGCAGAGCTTCAGCTTCTAGGAACTCACAGCAAATCAATTTCTCAAGCAATCTTCAAATGGTGAAGATTGGGGGTATTTATACCCAAGCATCCAAGATATAGCCGTTGGACACAGCTGTTGAAAGGACAGTACTTGATGCTTTTCCATTGGTCCACAGCAACCACTTTTCTCCTTTGGATCTGTTGTTGCAGGTAAAGCTGATCAGACCTCAGCTGCAATCGAGGTGGTTAGGATATCTGTCACCTTTTTAAGATCTTTGCAGATCTTATCTGAAAAGTAGTCACGTGACAAGATATGGTGGTTGACATTTGATATTGCTGACGTGGATTCCAACGGTAAAATGTGGTTCACTTCAAGTCTCAATCATTGGGGCGGTTCTGGTGTACAAGCGGTTCCAAATGCGAGCGGTTCACCAGAGGAGGATTTCCAAATGCGAGCGGTTTGCACATTAGACTTCAAGCGGTTTCAGACTAAGGATTTTATGAGGCAGTTAGCTAGGAGCGGTTATGCCAATCGGTTTGATGAAGCGGTTCTGAAACACTTGAACTGCAATCCTCAGATCCAATGAGTCTTGTGCCAGTCCCCAAGCCTAAATTTAACCTATTCTATAAAATGGACTTAGCTAAAAAATTGAAGTCTAAGCTTCATTACATAGGGTCCAAAAGTCCTTAAAATAGACAGGAGGTTATGGTATCAATCAAATCTAATACAAAATAGGAGGGCTAAAACATGCATACCAAACAATCTCCCCCTATTTGATTGATGCTATTACCTACTACAGCAAAAGCAAACATTGTACTTGGTAAAAACAAGTCCATAAGAATTAACATGGTAATTCATGTCCCAAGTCAATGCACACACTAGCTTAAGCTATAGATTTCTATACTACTGAAAGATTGGAACTTACAATTTGAAGAGTATAGAAATGCATTCAGTGCACTTGAAAAATATGAGTTTAGTATAAAGTGTAGTTTAAACTAAATGTTTAAACATCAATTCAAATGAATGATTTTTAAGTTGAAAAATATTTGAATGAGGTTTAAGACCATAAGCGGTTTCATTGTTCTACAAACAAGCAGTTTGATATGAACAAGGTTTTGGAACCATGATGCAATTTCCATTAATTCCTTAAGCAGTTACAGATTACAAGGAATGAAAGAAAATTATAGGGTTACAAAAATAAAACAAAGTAAGTTGGTCAAAATAAAATACAAGGAGAGTGCGGTCCAACTTACAAAAGCGGTTCAAAAACAACACGAAGGAGAGGTCACTGCTGAGGCGGCTTGTTGACTTCATGCTTAGCTCCACTAGGTCCAGCTCTTGATTGGTCTGGAGCAAAGGCCTTTCTCAATCTTCTCACCTCTTTAGCGGTTCTGGTGAGGGTAGCTTCAAGCTTCTTCAAGGCATTCACATAATGTGCAGAAGTGGAATTTGTAGCTCCAACCGCTTTGGTATTAGCAACCAAATTCTCTTTAATATCATCCAGCTGTACTTGAAGGGAGGAATAGAGAGAGTTGAAAATTGTATGAACTTCTTCTTGTACAGCAGCGGTTTGAGCTTGGATTGCCTGCTCCATAGGTTCAAGATCCACAGATACCTTCAAGGAGGATTTGAGTTCATTGACTGTTGAGCCAAGTCTGGAGTTGAATCCATCCCTGAGGTTGTCCAAGCGGTCGTTGAATTCATCTTGGATTTCTTTCAGCTTGGCCATAGTGGCATCTCCTACACAATCCAGATTGACCTTAGAATCTACCTTGAATAGATCAATCTATTCCAAGACTTCTTCACGCAGTGAATCCAAAGCGGTTTGGACAATTTGAGCTTGCTGCGGTCTGGATGTCAAGAAGTCAAGGAATTTAGAACTCAACTCTCTAAGATCCTTTTCAAGTGAAGTGCAGATCTTTTCTCTAAGATTATCCAAGGTCTTGTTCAGCTCAGCAACTGATGCCTTATCTCCCAAGGCTTTGACCATTCCTTCTTCAACTGCAGATTTGATAATGGAGGCGGTTTGATCATCTGGAGCGGTTGAGGAGGATGGAGCGTTTGGATTTGATGTAGATCTCTCCCCCTTAATGGCATCAAGCAAAGAGGATTTAATAGCTGCCATCTCAAGGAAGTGAGATTCTACCTTGGCTTGGAGGGAGCGGTTGGATTTAAAAAGGGAGGCATTTGAAGAGGTTAAGGAAATGACATGGCCTTGGTTGATAACAAGTTGGCCTTGGATGAGGTTAAGGGTTTGAAGTATTTGGGAGTATTCAGAGGGAGGAGCGGTTGAGGTTGAAGCGGTTTGGAAGGTTGGAGGCGGTTGGTATTGGGTAGTTTCAGGAGCGGTTTGGGTCTGGGGAGGAATATTTGGAGGAGGGGTTTTTTGTCTTTGGGGAGAGTTTTGGGGAGTTGGGGATTTGGAAGGAGAGTTTGATCAGGAGCAGTTTTGTTTAGGGGAGTTGGTTGGAGTTGGATCTTCCTTAATGGATTTGGAGGTGGCATGTCCAGCAGAGGGCTTGGATTGCCATTGTTGATAGGCATGGGATTGAGTGAGGGTTTGGTTAGAATGTTGAGAGTTTATGGAGTGGGAATGTTGGGGGGAATTATTTGGGGATTGGGAGGATAATGGGGAAAGGGATTTTCTGGGGGAAGGTGAAGGGGAGTTTTGAGGTGATGGTGAAGGGGAATTTTGAGGAGGTGGAGAGGGGGAATTTCTAGGAGGTGAGGGAGAGGGTTGAACTGGTTTGCTTTTTGTTGAGAGTTTCTTGGCTCTCATCTTCCTCCTTTTCTTGGGTTTCTCCCCCTGAATAGTTGCATCTGGTTGGGGAGGAGGAGTTTTGGACTTGGATTTTGCAGGAGAGTGATCAGGGGATGTATGAGGGGATTGGACAAGTGATTGGATAGGGGTGTGAAGAGAGGATGGAGGCGGTTAGGTCTCAGGAGGCGGTTGATGGGAAGCGGTTTCATCTTCTGTAGATTTTCCCTTCGCTTTATATTTTTCAGCCTGCTCCTTGGCCAATCTGTCAATCTTGTCTTGGAGGAATTTCATCTGTTCCTTAACAGTCATTCCAGCCATATCATCCTTGGCTCTCCTTGCTTTGGAAACCAAGTTTGGAATACTTGGATCTTCTTCTTCTTCTTCATCCTCATCCACTAAATGCATTGGTTCAGACTGCTTCTTGGACTTGCTAGGACCGGCTCCAGCAGATGTAGGCGGTTTGGATGCAGAAGCGGTCTTGGGTTTCTTTGCAAGCGGTTCAGTCCTAGCAGGTGGCTTCCTGGACCGCTTAGCACCCTTAGCTTGTGGAGCGGTTGTTGGATCCCTCAGCTCATAAGGTTCCTTCTTTGGGTTTGTATCTGCATTAGCATATCTGAAGGAGTGGCATGTGAGCAATCCTAGGGATTCATCTGAACAGTCAACCATAAGTTCAGGATTCTTTCTGGTCATCTCCTCTAGATGCTCAAAATCCTTCAAGATAGCGGTCAAGATCCTGCAGAAGGGTCTCCATCTTTGGTCTTCTCCTCTCCTCTTTGACTGATAAGTTTCCACACTGTCCCTTATCTCCTTGTAGAGGATTCTAGGCCAATGTAGAAGTATCTCCATGAAAATAGCTGAACTGTACATCCATTGTTGGGATGTAAAGTTGTTGTGGTTCCCAGTCTTACCACAAACTGATTTTCCAACCAAGAATCCTATGTGGCTCATCAGCTCACCAAAATCCTTTCTTGGGATCTTCTTAAACTTCCCAACCATATTATCCTTCTTAGCAGTCAGAACAGCAGCACCATCTTGGATCACTTGATCCACTTCTTCAGGAGATCCACCAACCCTGAACTTGAAGATCCTCCTAATATCAATATAGTCAATTGACAGGGATAGGCCTTCAATAACTGCGGTCAAGCAGGAAACTCTTTGGCCTTCATCTAGCACCCTAGATCCACGCTTTGCAGTAGCATAGAACTGATCCACAAAGGAAGGCACTATGAAGTCTTGCTGCTTGGTGAATAGGGGCAGGATGCCTGATACTCTTAATCTCCTTAGCAGTTCCCTTCCTAAATCATCTTGTTTAAGCTCAGCCTCATTCACTTCATATCCTGGAAGGAAGGTAGTAGGGTCCTACAAAGAAAACAACAAGTGTTAGATCCATTTTTGTATTCACAGTTCACAAGCGGTTTGAGCACCAAGCGGTTTAGCAATGGTGCGGTTTTGAAATTAAAGTATTTCAAACCACAAGTAAACTATGAATACTAAAGGAACGTGAGGATTTGAGAACAAGATTACTTAAGTACATGGCATTGTAATCCAAATTTATCCCACACTGCAAGCAGTTGTATTGTAGGGGAAGGTTATGGTGTCCAGCCTATATACTTAGTAAAATCTCAAAAGAAAAGAGATAAACAACATGTGGTTCCAAAGGAATTTGAAAAGGCGGTTCCTACATGCGGTTTTAGCTTAGGAAGGTAGCATACGGTTTGAAAGCAAACATCTAGGCATGCGGTTTTGAAATGTAAAGCGGTTGAGAATCCAAGCGGTTTCAAAACAAGGAAATCCAAAATTCATGAAAAAGTTGAAAAATTGTCTAAGTATGGAAAAACACTATTCAGATTCAAGGCATCCAAAACATACGATTTTTCATGAAAAGCACATGAGTTTCATGAAGAACATGAAGAACAGTTTATGAACACCAAGAACAGAGATTATCAAACCTTAACCAAAATGAGTAAAAAGCATATCAAAATGATCACATTGGGAAGGGGGTTAACAATATATCATTAAAATTTCAACCTTTGCCCAGAATTATCAAGAAATCATATGAACACAGAAATGGGTTTTCGAGGTTCTCAAACTGAAAATCACAAAATTAGTGTTCAAGACATGGACTGATCATGAAACAAATAACATATATGGAATCCATGTGCAAATGCGAACAAAACCCAACAATTTGTATAACAAATGAGCAAGAAACAAGATCAAAATCACCCAAACACATGAACTTGAAGAATACGAACAGTTTCTGTTCATCCATGGCAGATTTGAATAAATTTCAGAGATTAAGGGTTAGAAGTTGTTAGCATGTCCAGAATAGGCTTCTTGGGTCCTCTTGCTACATTTGAGGCTCTTTGTCTCTTAGATGTTGACATTGTGATTGAAGGTTTTGAAAATGGAGGTTTTTGTAGTGAGGAGTAGAGAGAGAGAAAGGTTTGGTAGAAAGTACAAGTGCAGAGAGTTAGCAGAAGAAAGAATGAATTTCACCAAACAAGGTATATATAGGGTGAAGGGGGCAAGCAGTTGGTTCAGAATGGTATGATTGAAAATAACAACTGTTTGCACCCTTTCACCTCCTGCACATCTCTCAATGATGGCTGACATGAAGGATTTTAATGCTCATGTCCCCTTAGCATTAAATGCTGATAAATTTTAAAATAAACGTGGGAAAACATTTGCAAAAATACCCTTATGTCAAAATAAGGACTAAAAAATAAATAAAAGGAATTTGAACATTTTTTTTTAGTAATTAAAGATAAGAAATAAATAAACAGAATTTACTCTTATGTTGAAACGCGGTTTTGATCCAAGCGGTCTGACTGCATCAAGCGGTTTTGCAATAGGCGGTTGGATGTAGGCGGTCTTGACTGCTTGCGGTTTTGGCATATGCGGTTTCAACAGAGGCGGTTTGAATCCTCAATAGGAATTTCAACCTAAACTCAACAATCAAGTTAGCAAATAAAAAGTAAGGAATCATTTAAGTTCATGCATACCCATTTCTCCTCTGAGAAAAGAAAATCTCTTGGAGTCAAGAGCCTTGGTGAGGATATCAGCAATCTGGTTGTCTGTCCCCACGTACTCTAAATGGATATTCCTCTTCTCCACATGGTCTTTGAGGAAATGATACTTGATATCAATATGCTTGGTCTTGGAATGCATGACAGGGTTGTTGGAGACTGAAATTGTTGAAGTGTTGTCACACATGATAGGGCAATTTCCTTCTTCAATTCCATAGTCCACCAACTGCTGCTTCATCCAGAGGATTTAACAAAGAACAACTTCCAGCAGAAGAATGTACTCCCTGTGGTTGACACTGAAACTGAAGCTTGCTTCTTGCTGGCCCAAGCAACTAGTCTATTTCCGAGGAAATGACAAGTACCACTAGTGCTTTTTCTGTCAATAGTACAAGCTGCATAATCTGCATCTGAATAACCTACAAGATCGAAGTTCGAATCTTTGGAATACCAATGTCCAAGGTTAGTGGTTCTAGATAAATAGCGGATTATACGCTTGACTGCAATCAAGTGTGCTTCTCTAGGATCAGCTTGATAGCGTGCACATACACAGACACTAAACATGATATATATCGGGCCTACTAGCAGTTAAATAAAGTAATGAGCCGATCATACCTTGATATAAGGTTTAATCAACCTTCTTACCTTTTAGATCTTTATCTAGCTTATTTTTGGTGGCCATTGGAGTATCATATGCTTTAGCATTTTCTAATCCAAACTTCTTTATTAACTCCTTGGTGTATTTGCCTTAGCTGAGGAAAATACCTTCTTCGCATTGCTTGATTTGAAGCCCGAGGAAGAATGTTAATTCTCCCATCATGCTCATCACAAACTTGCTTTTCATTAGCTTCTCGAAACGCCTACACAGTAACTCATTAGTAAAACCAAAAATAATATCATCGACATATATTTGAACAAGTAAAGTATGCTCATTATATTTGATAATAAAAAGAGTTGTATCGATTTTACCGCGTTTAAATCCTTTTTCTAGTAAAAATTTAGAAAGAGTCTCATACCATGCCCTTGGAGCTTGCTTAAGTCCATACAAAGCTTTCTGGAGTTTGTAGACATGATTGGGAAATTTGGAGTCTTCAAATCCAGGCGGTTGGGCAACATACACGGTCTCTTGCAGTTCACCGTTGAGGAAGGCACTCTTTACGTCCATTTGATATAACTTGAAACGCTTGAAAGAGGCGTAGGCTAAGAAGATCCTAATAGCTTCCAATCTTGCAACTGGAGCAAAGGTTTCATCATAATCAATTCCTTCTTCTTGCCTATATCCTTGTGCAACCAACCTTGCTTTATTCCCAGTGATGCTTCCATTCTCGTCCATATTATTCCTAAATACCCACTTAGTTCCTATCACTCCTTGATCCTGAGGTCTAGGCACCAAAGTCCAGACCTTGCATCTTTCAAACTGGTTGAGTTCCTCTTGCATAGCAACGACCCAAATGGAATCTTGGAGTGCTTCATCAATCTTCTTGGGTTCAACTTGAGATAATAAGGAAGTATGCTCGTCATAGTTCGATCTCCTTGTTTGAACGCCGGAAAACAGATCACCTATCACATTAGTGAGAGGGTGACTGCTGACTTCACGAACCTCTGGGGGTAAGTCTGATTGGACTGAGGTTTGCTGAAGATCTTCAATTGGAGCATTGATAGATCCTTCAGCGAAGTCATGGAAGGTAAGTAGACGAAGAGGTTCAATAAGCTGGATGGGGGAATTTTCAACATTTTCTTCCCTTGGAGTTGCATCTGGAATGGGAATTTCAGGTGCGGTTTCAAATGTGCGGTTTGAGGGAATGTTAGTTGAGGGTGCTGAATTTTGCGGTGAGGTTCAGGTGCAGTTCTAGAGGATTCACCTGTTTCATTATGCTCAGCAAAATCATCAGCAACATTTGGAGCCAAATGTGGCTCAAGGAGAGAATGCTCATCGAATGTAACATGGACAGACTCAACTATTTTTAAGCTAGTTTTATTGAAAACACGAAAAGCTTTTGATTGCTTAGCATACCCAATAAAAATACCTTCATCGGCCTTGGCTCCGAATTTACCTCTATTTTCTCTTCCGTTGTAGAGGATAAAGCATTTGCAGTCAAAGATCTTGAAGAAAGCAATGTTGGGGGTTCTTCCTCTCCAAAGCTCATAGGGAGTCTTGTTATAGGTTTTGTTGATGAGGGAGCGGGTCTGAGTGAAGCATGCAAAGTTGCCGATTGCTTCAAAATTTAAATACCGAGGCAAACTGCTTCGCATATCATTGTAATTCCACCCTCAATCAACGTCCTGTTCGTCCTTTCCACAACTCCATTTTGTTGTGGAACACCAGCTGCGAAGAAATTGTGATCAATTCCATGGTCATCACAATATTGAGCAACACCGTTGTTCTTAAATTCTGTTCCATTATCTGATCGAACACTAACGATGTCGTCTTCTTTTTGAGTTTGGAGCCGTCTAAAAAGTGCTGTGAGGATCTCATAGCAATCATTTTTGGAAATCATCATCTCAACCCACGTATATCTTGAATAATCATCCACCACCACTAAAGTATATCTACTTCCTCCAATGCTGGGAGTGGTCACGGGTCCAAACAGATCTATGTGAAGCAGTTGTAAGCATCTTGAAGTTGATGGAGCGGTCTTGCTGGTGAAAGACGACGCTGACTGCTTACCAAGTTGACATGCACTGCATTTCTCAGGATGGTGGTCAGCCACTTTGGGTAAACCACGAATGAGGTTTTCCCTACCAATCTTTGCAAGATACTTGAAATTCAAGTGGCTCAACCTCTTGTGCCATAGCCAACTATTTTCGCTCACATTTATAGCTACAAAACAGAGATTAGTAATACTACATGCAAAATCTAGATCAATAATGTAAATATTACTCTTACGAATTCCTGTGAGTAGGGTGACTCCAGAAATGCTATCTTTGATAAAGCAATTTGATGACGTGAAGTTGCAAAGCATTTCTTTGCGCAGAATTGAGAAATTGAAAGGAGGTTGTGCTTGAGTCATTCAACAAGAGAAACCTTCTCAATGGTTAGGTCTCCTCTCCTTATTACACCATATCCAATGGTCTTGCCTTTGTTGTTGTCACCAGACCACTTGCTTCAATGACATCTTCAAGTAATGATCTATCTCCAGTCATATGTCTTGAGCAGCCACTGTCAAGATACCATTCATTATCCTTGGAGTGACCAGCCATTAAGCAGAGGACCTGAAATGTAAACATTAAGAACGAGGTCCCCCTTTATTCCTTGGGTCCTGAAGTTAGCAACCCTTTACGACCCACACCTGTTTGACAGAAGGAGGTTTACTCTTCCTGGCATTGGATGTGAACCGCAAAAGGCATTCTGCAGCCTTGTGACCTAATCCATCACACACAGAGCATTTATAAAAGCTACAAGCATCATGAGGTTTTACTAACTCCTTACTCTTCTTAGGAGTTGCATGCGGTTTGGGAGGCGCGATTTCAACCTTGACAAAGGGAACTGACTTTAGTTTGACCACGTATTTTCTGGGAGCGCTCTTTTTGCTTTTGACGGCAGGTGGAGCGGTTGAAGAAGAGGCGCGGTCAGAGTTGCAGTTGCCAGCATCTCTAGTTCCACCAGAAGCGGTTTTAGGGATGCGACCAACTCCATATGTCATTTCCTCTGAAGCTACACTCTCAGAATCCTTTGCCTTTATCTGAGAGTTCTTCCCATATTGCTTCCCCTTTGGGTAGACAAAATTAAAATTTTGTTGTCCTTTACCCTTAGACTTAGCATGCTTCCCCTTAGGAATTTCTTTAGTTAGTTTCAAAATTTCCTCATCCTCTTCACTGCAGGATGCACACTTCTCCTCTTCCTCAGATCCAAAACCTAGACCCTCCGTAATTCCATTGGAAATTTGGGAATCTATGATTTGATCCGCGGTGGATTTTGACTTTAGCCACCCATCAATAATCTTTTGGCGATCGTCGAGTTGGGTGACCAGGTCATCATTCCGGAGTTTAAGTGCAGCAACCTTAGTTTCAAGGATGCGGTTTTGATCTGCAAGAGGAGTCATTTTTCTGATTTGGTCCTTGAGACTTGAAATCTCAGACCTCATCACAGTTTTCTCCATCTTGTACTGAGAAAGTTCATCATGAGCTAAACTTAAAGCTTTCTTAACATTAGAGAACTTATGGATCATCATTTCTGCTTCCTTGAACATCCTTTCATGTTCCACGGGAGAAACCTCTTCCACCACCTTTTTCAAAATTTTCTTTGGAATTGCTTTTGAAGGTGGAACATTTTTAGAGGGAAAAATAGGACGTGAATATGAGCAATTTCCTATCTTAATGCTAGGAGTAAGTTTGATATTTTTATCCAACTTAAAATTTGAAAGTTTTGCAGAAACCTCTTCTTCCTCCATATCTTGCAACTCGATTGACTCAATATCTGACTCATCGGAAGCATTTGCAATTAACCTCTTCGGTTTCATCGTCACTTCCATCCTCAGAATCTGTTTCAATCCAAGCTGTTAATTTCTTGGAATTCTCTTCTTCCTCAGCAACCATTCCCTTGCGATGAGAAAATTTTGCAGGAGAAGTTTTCTTTCTTATGTATTCATATTTAGGATGTGGACACTCAGATGCAAAGTGACCAGGTTTTCTACAGTTGTAGCAAACTAGATCACTCTTTTTCTTTGTATCTGCAGCCCTAGAAAATGTTGTAGGAGGTTTGCCTTTTGAAAAGGATTTTGTGAAAGGTATTGAAGATTTTCTAAATTTTTGGAATCTTTTCACAAACATGGCAAAATCATCATCATCCATCTCGATGAGTGATGGGGTTGATATGGAAGGATCTGCGGTTTGATTGGATGTGGATGGTTTCTCCTCGTGTTTCACTACGGACATGGAAAGCGATTTGGTTTTCCCTTCAATCTCCTCAATATGATTTAACTTAAGCTCATAGACTCTATGATTTGCATACAAGTTACTTAACGACCAAGTATTCAAAACTTTGGAGTCTTCTAGAGAGGTAGCTTTATTAACCCATCTAGAACCTAAAGCAGCTAGGAAAGTCATATAGATTTCCTTATCGGTTAAGATTTTACCAAGAGATCTACAAGCATTTACTACCTCAACATAGCGGTCGTAGGTCTGACGCAAGGTTTCGTTGGATTTTCTGTTGAAGTTGTTGTAGGATCTTTCAACAGCAAATAATTTGTTTTCCTTGCATTCGTCATCACCTTCAAGGTAGCTCTCTATGGCATCCCACATCTGCTTAGCGGTTTTGAGATACATCACATTTTGGAGAGTTGAAACGGGAAGGGTTCCAGAAATGATGTGCCTTTCCTTGCTGTCCAAGGCAGCTAATCTCTTCTCTACATCCGACCACTCATCTTTTGGCTTTTTGACCACTGGAGTTTCTGTATTGGTGGTTACATCAGTGTTGGCCTTCATGGGAACAAACGGGCCATTGATTACGTACTCCACCAACATCTCATCAATAGTTTCCAAATGAATAAGCATTCGGCACTTCCAGATGTCAAAGTGGTCTTCGTCCAAGATTTGAATGTGTGAATAGTTAACAGTTGTCATTGTCTATGAGTTTGCCATAACGAATCGGCACACAAGCTGTTAAGCTAAAAAAACAGTGATTTTATAAATGTGTTTGCTCTGATACCACTTGTTGGTCCCAAAGGTGGCAACAAGGGTGAAAATACAGCTAGAGGGGGGGGGGTGTGAATAGATGTTTCAAATTTTTTGCCCTCGATTTAAATTTAAACCTCTAAGCTTATAAAACCTCTTGCAGTGTATAAGAAACTGCAAGTAGAGTTGTAAAATGCACAGCGAAATATATTGAAGATACAAGCGATTTTGAGGGACGGTTTTGCAAAGCGGTTTTGGTGCAGTTTTCAGTAAAGTTATAAAACTGAAAGTGAGGTTTGACAATGTTAACTCTAAACACAATTTCATAATAATTGATATCTAAATAAAGATCAAACAAAGATAGATAGATAATCAGTAAGCACAAGAAATAATAAATGCAGAAAGTAAGAACACAATATTTGGAGTGGTTCAATCGATAAACGATCTACGTCCACTACCAAGATGGTTAGTCTTGGATTTATAAGAGAGATTTTATATTGAGTATGAGAGATTACAAAGTACAATGAGTAATACTCAGATCTAAAATCTTTTCTATGAAGAACAAATCCTAGACTATAACCAGTGTATCTCAAGTGATTAATCTATGTGATTAAAAAAGTGAGGTGTGTGTGTGAGTTTCAAGATCAAGGCTCTTTAAATCTTTGAGATGTTGAGCACAATGATTCTTGATGTGTATAAGGCTTGATTTCTGGGATGGGAAAGTATTTCTTGAAGTAGAAGATGAAGATTCAAAGGACTTAGAATTTCTGGACAGAGCTTCAGCTTCTAGGAACTCACAACAAATCAATTTCTCAAGCAATCTTCAAATGGTGAAGATTTGGGGTATTTATACCTAAGCATCCAAGATATAGCCGTTGGACACAGCTGTTGAAAGGACAGTACTTGATGCTTTTCCATTGGTCCACAACAACCAGATTTGTCCTTTGGATCTGTTGTTGCAGGTACAGCTGATCAGACCTCAGCTGCAATCAAGGTGGTTAGGACATCTGTCACCTTTTCAAGATCCTTGCAGATCTTGTCTGAAAAGTAGTCACGTGACAAGATATGGTGGTTGACATTTGATATTGCTGACGTGAATTCCAACGGTAAAATGTGGTTCACTTCAAGTCTCAATCATTGGGGCGGTTCTGGTGTACAAGCGGTTCAAAATTAGAACGGTTCATCAGAGGAGGATTTCCAAATGCGAGCAGTTTGCACATTAGACTTCAAGTGGTTTCAGACTAAGGATTTTACGAGGCAGTTAGCTAGGAGCGGTTCTGCCAAGCGGTTTGATGAAGCGGTTCTGAAACACTTGAATTGCAATCCTCAGATCCAATGAGTCTTGTGCCAGTCCTCAAGCCTAAATTTAACCTATTCTATAAAATTGACTTAGCTAAAAAATTGAAGTCTAAGCTTCATTACATAGGGTCCTAAAGTCCTTAAAATGGACAGGAGGTTATGATATCAATCAAATCTAATACAAAATAGAAGGATTAAAACATGCATACCCAACAAACAGACATAGCCTTATTTTGAGATTAAAATTTTTAAAATTGAATTATTCGAGAAATGTTTCCGCCTTTCTTCTTTTGAGCAAAAAAGTCAGCAGGTTAGGCAATTTCAAGAATAAATCTGGTAGCTAGTTAATTTTAGTGATTCTGACGTTTCATCTCCTCCCTCTAATCTATTCTTAACACTTAATGACGTTTCAGATCGTAAGTCTTTCTTTTTTTGTTCTTTTATTTTTTAACAAACAACGATAACATCATAACATCAATTCAATTGCATTCATGATTAAAAAAAAAATCCGACACTCTACATCATTCGGAGGCTTATTCCTCTTATCAGTACTAAATATATCTTTTAACTTACAACAATAATCATTTCGATTTAAACTTTGAAACGTTAAGATTTCACTACAATTGAAACTTGGACACTGTATCAATTCGACATTTAAAAATCTCCCCTCAAATAATATTTCAATTTGCCCACTAGACATATTAGAGAATTAAGGGGTACACGAGTAAACGCCCACCAAACTCCCTAAAATTCACGAAACAACCTCGTGTATTAAGAACTATCGCATCATTTTTGTTGTGAGATGATTGAAAATTTGTCATTTGAGATTGCTTTACAATTGATGGAAAAAACAACATACAAACAAACACATGCTTTTAACGAACGAGAGAATACTACGACTCTCAATATATAGGAGAGATATTTATTACAAGACAAACAAATATTAAAAATCCATAAATTACAAATCAAATAAAAATAAAATAGACACCATTATTTATAATCTCAAGACGTTAATATTAAAAAAAAAAATATGTTGTTAATAAAGTGTATCTTTGAACAGAAAAAGAAGAAGAAGGGAAGAAATTTGGATTTATTTATTTTTATTTAGTACGATTAAATGGAGCCTTGAGAATAATCTATATATATATATATATATATATATATATATATATATAAAGACTCAAGTGATCTAAACACATTTTTCCTTCAAAACTATATCAAAATTTGAAAAGTCATTTTCATTACTTCTCATACATTTAATAATTATACTATTTTTTAACCACAATTATTTATTTTTATTTAGTACGATTAATTATGCCGATGGTACGTCTAAATAAAAAACATTACTATATTTTAAGAGTAATATATTCTTTTCACACCAAAATGTGAATGATTACTTGAAATTTCAAAACAATTTTTTTTAAAAAAATAACAATTTCAATAGAAAAAATAATAAATATTCTTACTTTTTACTTTCAAAATTTTAGTTTTGTAAAAATATAATGAATTATGAAAAAAAATGATAAAAAATTTCATTTAGGGACAAAATTATGGAATAGATGGTAAAGATACTTTTATATATTGCTAATAAAATTGCTTTAAAGGCAAAATTTAAAGCATGCATATTAAAATAGAAATATGCACTCGTTTACGCAGGAAGTTTGACCTGAGCTAATTATTCTTATTCTATGCTTTCAATCAAATTGATGTACTTTTGACTGATAATTTAAATAAAAATTTAAAAATTGTTATTATATCATGATTAATAATGTTTTCAATAATATATTTTAGATTTTTATTAGAATTATTATTTTTATTTAAATTATTAATCAAAATTACATCAATTTGATAAAAAATATTCACTCATATGAGAACGAGGAAGTAAATACAATAATAGTCTAACTAGCTTTTCAAGAAGATCAACTTTCCTACGTTTCACTATCAAGAACTGCTAATAATAGACCACAGGGATATTGCCATTGTTTGACAAAATACATGTTCTTAATATATATTACACATAAGTCCTGATTTAATTTTCTTAGTTTAACTTGACATGAAAATTAAGAAAAAATAAATGTTGTGAGTATAAAAAGTTAGTATAAAGAGAAAGTGGATAGGGAATTTTTGTTATGGGGATGACAAGTGGGTCCTGTTATACATTTTAAGTAATAAAGCAAATAAAAACCTTAAATTAGTACAGACTAAAAAAGAAAGTAAGAACCTTAAACCAGTACGGAGGGAGTAGTGTTCAAAAAGTTGTTTGCCCAGGTCCCTAAAATTCACGAAACAACCTCGTGTATTAATAACAATTGAATCCTTTTTGAACACTGCATCGATTCGACATTTAAAAAATCCCATCAAATAATATTTCAGTTTGCGCACTAAATATATTAGAAAACTCGGGTAGACAAGTAAACACCCACCTAACTCCCTAAAATTCACGAAACAACCTCGTGTATTAATAACAATTGCATCCTTTTTGTTGTGAGATGATTGAAAATTCGTCATTTGAATTAATTTGCTGGAAAAAACAATATACAAACTAACACATGCTCTCAACGAATGTGAGAATATTACGACTCTCAATATAGGAGATATATTCATTACAAGACAAACAAATATTAAAAATTCATAAATTAAAAATCAAATAAAAATAAAATTCCCGAACAGAGATATGGAGACAAAATTCTGGATTTCCTGATCCCGGTTGAAGAAGAAACTACCAACACCTTCGCCATAAATCCGAACCAGAACTGTTCTATCTGTTACAAACTTGCAGAGGAAAAAGATTATAGAAAATATAAAACAGAAAATTAATAAACGGAAAATACAAAAGGATAGTCGTTGTTGTTGCGAGCCCAATGAAATTCACTGTCTCCTTAAGACATATTCGCACCTCACCGTGTGTGCTTGAGCTTTGTTGGGACGCTTGTCTCCCAGTATAGAACGTGCGGATTGGGGGCACTTTGCACCTAAGTATCCCGGCGAGCTAAACCGAGCTTGGACAGTATCACCTCTTGATTACTACGGATGCTAGGAGGCCAAAGAAAGAGTAACAAGATGCAGCAAGCGAGATGGAAGATGATCGAAGGTTTCAAGTGTGTTCTCTGTTCTTTCTCTCGGGTATTTCAACTGTTTCAACAACCTTTGTCAATACTCCCTTATATAGGCAGCCAAGAATCAAAATCGACATGAAACATTAATCCGAGAATTTTTACTAATAATTTCAGTCATTAATCCGAAATATTAAGCACCCTTAATATTCGGTTTCAGATTTGATACTTATTACTCGGCTGTTACACTTTCGAAATCAAAACAGTCATCAATGCTCAGGATCTGCTCGGCCGAGCAGGCATAAGCCCCGACCGAGCATGGTTGTCCAGAAACTTTTGCCTAGGCCTTGCTTGGGCGAGTCACCACCAGTGCTCGGCCGAGCATACCTGTTCCAGAAACTAGATATTCTGTCATGCTCTGCTCGGGCGAGTCAAAAACTTGCTCGGCCGATCATATCAGTCAAAGTCAAAGGCTTTATTTTTGATTTACAAAATAAAAAACATTAGCAAAAGTTGGGCTTGTCTGCATAGGCAATTTCGGTGCTACATCCATGTACGTAGGACGTGCATATGCACGAGTACGCACCTCGCAAGCCAAATTGAAACTTTATTTGCACCCCTCCCCCCCGCGCACCTGTGCGCGAGAGAGAGCTTCTATGCTACATAATCTTGAATACTACTCTAGTGTCCAAGTCTTTATACTAGTATCAAGTTCATTTCCTTTCTAATGTGTGATAACCCCACTTTTCTTTTACTTTGAGAATTTATATCTCAACCAAAGTGAGATAACTTCATTTCCTTAGCAATGTGTGATAACTTTCTTTCTAACCCACTTACTTTTAGCATTCATATCTTATTCATCCAACAATCATTTTTGACAAATAAATATTTGATTTCTTGTTCTCATGGAGTAGAACACAAACACATAAACAATTAAATAATTTGACAAAATTATCCTTTAGGAAATAATCAATTAATTTCCTTCAAAAACACACTATTTTCCAACAATCCTCCATATGAAGGAAATTTATGAGGATAGGTGATAAAGTCCGGCAATCGAAAACCTGTATAGGATAGGTAGGGGCTACCCTTTGAACCTTCCCTTGTAAAAGTATATTTACTCTACTCGCTAATCAGTAGACGCGATGTCCTTGAACTGCTAGCTTTTTGAGTAGCCGATCATATACTTTACACATATATCTCCCTAACACAATTCAGCTCTCATAGATGTGTCCATTAATGGCCCTGGATCACAATTCCTGGTTCTGTGAGAAGGTCTAAGAATTGAGCCTCACACAATTCTCCTCGAAGCGGCCTCTACTTCTTTCTCACATAGGTGATTCTTTTAAGTAACCCGTTTTACTTTGCATAAGAATTATTAAAAGCCATAGGCTTAACCTCATTCATCTCAGGATGTCACTTTAAGGAATGAGTATGGGGTTAACCCCCACAGTGAAGCTACAAGTCTTTTAACATTTAGGTTGTCTCTTTGAACCTAGATCTTGGAATCTCCAGTCAGCTAGGTTGAGTTTTCCGCTGTGGTTAAATTTTCAAGAGGCTTTAATCCCATTCCCAATGTCAACTTTGCAACTATCTCTTTACTTAACCCTTTGATTAGCGGATCCGCCAAATTATCTTTTGACCTTACATAGTCAATAGATACGGTGCCAGTTGCAAGTAGTTGTTTAATGGTATTATGTCTTTGACGTATATGTCTAGACTTACCATTATACATATGACTTTGTGTCCTACCAATCGCAGATTGGCTATCGCAATGTATACAAATTGCTGGCACAGGCTTTTCCCATCTTGGAATATCTTCTAGAAATTGGCGTAGCCATTCGGCTTCTTCACCACATTTATCTAATGATATAAACTCAGATTCCATGGTTGATCCGGCTATAACAGTTTTCTTAGAAGATTTCCATGATATAGCTGCACCTGCTAATGTGAATAAATATCCACTTGTAGACCTGGAGTCTTTGATATCCGATATCCAATTAGCATCAATATATCCTTCTATCACCGCTGTATGTCTAGTGTAATGTAATCCAAAATCACAAGTATATCTTAAGTACCTTAGTACTCTTACTATACCCTTCCAATGATTTTTTCCAGGATTACTTGTGTACCGACTTAGTTTGCTAACGGTATAAGCAATATTCAGCATAGTACAACTCATCAAATACATTAGACTTCCAATAATTCTCGAATACTTTAATTGAGACACCAGTTCATCTCTATTCTTTGAAAGATGAATAATTTGGTCAATTGGAGTACTCGCTATTCCATTATCATCCTTGCTAAATTTCACAAGAATTTTATTCACATAATGAGATTGACTTAGTACAAGTCTGTTGGATATTCTAGAATTTTAACTCCAAGGATATTCTAGAAATTTTAACTCCAAGAGCTTTCCTCGTTACGTCGTTGTGTTCTTGTTTGCATTTCTTAGTTTAGCATCCATTTATATCAAATTCCAAAGCTCCCTCCTAAAGATATATAATCCACACACTATTTAGTCAAGATTCTACATTGATTGTTTTTTTTTTACCAAAACAATCATGAACTAACAAATCTGAAGAAGGAGAAGAAAAAGAATGGATGCAGATGATGAAAAGGACGGTTGGGGGAAGGATATAGCTTTTCAGATCATGTTTTGGGGGAAGGGAGAGGGGAGATAGACATCGAAGTGGTAGGGGCCGACGGTGGTGGTGGATCTAGCTTTTCATTTCCTTGTTTCATATTTTTGCAATTTGCTTAAATCTTTGTCAGTCGACCTTTCACTTACCGCGATGACACGCAACGCCGATTCCATCAACCTTTCTTTAATGCAACTCCTTGCCTATAAATATCAGATAAAATGAAAATCGAAAGCCAACGTCATTCAATCCACTCCCAAATCTCAAATGGCCACCGCCGTCGCCAATCCCTAGAAACTTAAAAGCACCACCGACCATAAAGGAATGTCCATTTTTAACTTTCAAAGATTGTTAAGAAAGTTGACTTTTATGCACTCTTATAGTTAGTAGCAAATATCCATACACTCCCATAATGATCTTATAATATGACTAAATGATGATTGATAATGGAAGGTTAATAACTTCACTAAGAAATGGACAGTGATAGATTCAGGGACATTACTTTTTTTTTAATTAATGAATATCGATTTTGGGACGGATTCGCAGAAGGAGTATTGCTCAAAAGAAGGAAAAAATTTGAGTATCATAAGAGGACTCACCCTGGCATGAATGAACTCTTCAATGCGCCCTTCTCGAAATTGGCCAAGAAGCTTAGGACCTGTCCCGAGCAGAGATTTGGAGACAAAATTCTGGATTTCCTGATCCCGGTTGAAGAAGAAAGTATCAACGCCTTCGCCATAAATCCGAACCAGAACTGTTCTATCAACATTTTCACCTTTTGTAGGCCAACTTACACGATAAACCTTATTGTTAACTATGGAACCACTCAAATGGACCATTTTCAATGTTTTCATATCAATGTATCTCCCCATTTTGACGCCAAAGATAAAAGTTGCTTGATCAATCCCTCTGGTAAACTACCTTCTTTAACAAGTTCATTGGCGAACACAGACGTAGCCATCTGTAGGAATTTAATTTAGGGTAAAAGTTGTTCTGTTTATTCTTCTCATCAAGGAGGATATATATGAGTACAAGAGGTCCAGGAAAAAGGAAATACTAAGGAATAAAGGAAACATAATCCTACTCAAAATAAACTTCTATGCCTTAAACAAACGATATGAAAATAGGAAACTAATTTGCAGACACCGGGAGCGGACGCTCCCCCTCCTTGGTAGAGAACGCTCCCAAATTCCAGAAACTATTCGCAATATTGGCTCAATTGGGAGCGGACGCTCCTAAATGTCAGGAACTGAGTCTTCACACCCTCCCTCAAGTTGGAGCGTGAGGATTAAGAAGGCCCAACTTGCTAAGAAAAAGATCAAACTGTTGTTTCCCAAGAGCTTTAGTAAAGATATCAGCCAACTGTGTCTTAGTAGGAATATAAGAAGGAGAGATAAGACCATCAGAGATAGCGTCGTACGAAATGGAAATCCACCTCATTGTGCTTCATCCGCTCGTGATAAACAGGGTTCTTGGCAATGTGGAGAGCCGATTGACTGTCGCAAAAGATAGGAATAGCTTTGGGATGATGAACACCCTAGATCAACAACAAACCCTTTAACCATTTAAGTTCACAAGTAAGAGCTGCCATGATGCGGTATTCAGCCTCAGCAGAAGATCGAGACACAATTGGTTGTTTCTTAGTTTTCCAAGAGATGGGGGAATGTCCGAGAAAGACAAGCCACCCAGTTAGAGAACGACAGGTGATATGGCAAGCAGCCCTGTCCAAATCACACCATCCTCGGAGTGTGAGCTCGCTGTCAGCGCGAAGAAGAATACCTTGGACGGGAGTGCCTTTGAGATACCGAATAACCCGTAAAGCAGCCTCCCAATGTTCTGAACGAGGTTCTTTCACGAACTGAGATAGAATGTGGACAGAATAAGCCAGGTCCGGTCGAGTGACTGCCAAGTAGATGAGTTAACCCTCGAGGCGTCGATAACGTTCTGGATCATCCAAGAGAGCACCGGTAGCTACACCAAGCTTATGGTTCGGTTCAATAGGAAAGCCAGAGGGCTTTACACCTAACAAGCCTGCCTCAGAGATAATATCCAATGTGCTTACGTTGGCATAAGAACAAGCCAGAAGGATTGCGGGCAACCTCAATGCCAAGAAAATATTTGAGAGAGACGAGATATTTCATTTTGAAACACTCACACAAGTACTGTTTGAAGGTCTGTAACGCAGCGGAATCGTTCCCGACAATAATAAAATCGTCAACATACAAAAGCACATTCATCTGAACCGTTCCTTTTATGAAAGTAAAGAGAGAGTAGTCGGAGTAAGACTGTAGGAAACCGTAGGTCTTCAAAGAGGCCAGTAACTTGGCAAACCAACACCGAGCACTACTAGAATAAACAAATTTGGAGACAAGATTTGGAGACCAAAATGTTGGACTCCAAGTAAAGACCACAAATTTATACATGGCTACCAACCAATGGTCGGGAAATAGTTATTAAAGGGGTGGGAAAAATGGAGACCTCAAGGTGGCCCCTAATTTTGTCATGGCGACTATTCGTGTATTTTGAGACCAAGGTTTGTCGCCAACATAAAAAAATAAACATAAAATAAAAAAGCGGGATGCTGAAAATTTGTCGTGGGAAATTTAGAAAATTTCGAGACCACTTGCTAGTCTCCAATTTTTATAGAAATTTTCGAGACGACCAAATCGTCTCTACATTGGGATATATAATTTTCAATAATCCAACCCAAATTATTTTCCCCAATCTTCCGTCATTCTAAAATTCACCCCTTCTCTCTGGCTCGAGCTCGAGCGCTTCCAATTTCGGCCACCCGCAGCCAGTAGGTTTTCGGTAAGTCTGATTTCTTTCATCCTTTCTTCTTTCTTTCATCCTTTCTTCTTTCTGTATAAATTGTTCCAATTCCGGCCACCCACAGGCTAGGGTTTAATTATAGTCTAATTTCTTCATCTAATGTTAGTTTTCTTCTAATTTTGACTTTGTAACAGGAAGTCATTGAAAAGAAATCGGTTACAACGGAGTATTGTCCTTCTCAACAGGTTAGGGTTTATATATTTGAGGATTTACAACTTTTCCCTTCAAAAAAAAAAGTTTTATTTCAAAGTGAAATAGTATGAAATAGTATATGCTTGATTTAAATTAGTGCCCTTTTTTGATCCCTTGAATTTTCTTTTCAAAACCTAGTTTATAAAGTTTGTTTTATATGTATGTTTTTGTTTGGTTGAAGATACTTGGTTTTTGTTCCCTCCATCCCAAAATGATTTTCTCATTTGACAATTCAAATTTTTTAAGGATAGAAACACTTATTTTCACAAATCATGCACATTGAAAATTTAATGGGAAGAATTTTTTGGGACAATCATAAAGGGCAAATAGGAAGACCATTTTGGAACGGAGGGAGTATAGACCTTCTATTGTTATTAATTTTTAGGACTACCTGTTTTGTGTGTGAATTGTCTTGATTTTGAAATTTGATATTCAGACCTTTTAAAAATATATATATATATATATATATATATATATATATATATATATATATATATATATATATATATATATATATATATATATATACAATTTCAATTTTCCAGGCCTAGATTTTGGCTTAAAAGTATTTCCCCCTAATTTGTTAAGAGTCGAAAATATCATTTCATTGCTATTAAGGTTGGGTAGGTTATTGGAGTAGCTATATTTTTCTACAACCCAAATATCATTTCTTACAATCATGTATCGATGGGATAGAAGCCTTACCTTATTTTCTACAACCCAAATAATGCAATTCAAAGATAACAAAATTTAGTATATATGATGTTTTTGGTGAATGTAGGTGTTAACAATGGCAGGTGATGATCGTAGTTGGATGCATAACCGAAAGGTTGTTGGAATGAAGGGATGTACAGAAGAGTTTATAAGAGGTGTGAAGTATTTTATAGAATTTTCAAGATTACATCCTGAATGTATACATGAGGGATTGCTCCGATGTCCATGTAGTAGTTGTTGCAATCTCAAAGTCCAATCAGATGGTGATATTAAGTTGCACCTTATGAAGTTTGGGTTTGTTGATAACTATAAGAGGTGGATATTACATGGTGAGCCTAAGATTGCTTTTAGAGATGTGCAAAGGCGTCCATATGTAGCTACAAATTCCATAAATGAACCAGAGGCAATGAATATAGAGGAAGAACAATCTGTGGGTATGAATGATATGGTTAGAAATGCAACTGGTCCCTCATTTGATTGGACATTGAATTCTGAAGAGGAACCAAATCATGATGCTAAATCCTTTTTTAAAATGATGGATTCTGCAAATGAGAAGCTTTATTCGGGTGAAAAGTCTTCCGTGTTGGAGTCTGTAGCTGAGCTTCTTAATATCAAGGCAAATACAAACATGAGCCAACATACTTATAACCTAATCACGACATGGGCTAAACGGTTGTTGCCTGAAGAGAATAAAATGGTAGCAGATTTTTATGACACAAAGAAATTGATGGGGCATATCGGTCTTGGTTATGAGAAAATTGATTGTTGTAGGAATCAATGCATGCTTTTTTATAAGGAAGATGAGGGGTTGCAATCATGTTCAATATGTGGACTTAACAGGTATAAATCTCCACGGCGTGGTAGTGCGAAACATAAGAAAAATGTTCCTCATAAGCAATTACGCTATATGCCGTTGATTCCACGGTTGCAACGCCTTTATGCTTCAAAAGATAGTTCTGAAGCTATGTGTTGGCACAAAGAGAGTCCGCGTGAAGAGGGCGTTATGACTCATCCATCAGATGGGGAAGCATGGAAAAAATTTGACGCCACCTATACTGAATTTGCAGCGGATGCTAGAAATATAAGATTAGGGATTTGTTCAGATGGTTTTACTCCTTTCGGGCCAGCCGCCAAATCTTATTCGTGTTGGCCTGTTATTGTAACCGTTTACAATCTTCCTCCTTGGTTGTGTATGACTGATCCTTACATATTCTTGAGTTTATTCATTCCTGGACCATTTAGCCCAGGCAAAAATGTTGATTTGTATCTCCGACCATTGATTAACGAGCTGAAAATGCTATGGAATGTTGGTGTTGAGACGTGGGATGCAAATAAGTTGCAAAATTTTAATATGAGGGATGCAGTTATGTGGACAATTAATGACTTTCCAGCATACGGTATGATGTCCGGTTGGAGCACTCATGGTAGATTGGCTTGCGCATATTGTATGGAGAATACAGGCGCTTTTACGCTTGATAATTTTAAAAAGCAATGTTGGTTTGATTGTCATAGACGCTTTCTCCCAACTGACCACCAATTTCGAAAACAGAAGAATGCTTTCACAAAAAATAAGGTTGAGTATAGGCAAGCCCCGCCTCGTCTTGATGGTGAAGAAGTTTTACAGAGGGTTTCAATGCTGCGTGATATCAGGTGGGGTAGGAAATTTTCAAAAGAAAGAATAGAAGGTTTTGGTGACACTCACAATTGGACCAAAAAGAGTATATTTTGGGAGTTGCCTTATTGGAAGACAAACTTGATACGACACAATCTTGACGTCATGCACATTGAGAAGAACGTGTTTGATAATATATTTAACACGATCATGGATTTTAAGACAACAAAGGATACTCCTAACGGTCGTCTAGATCTTGAGGTGGTATGCAAGCGTGAGAATCTCAATTTGAAATATGTTAATGGGAAACCTCTTAAGCCTGTTGCACCATTTGTCCTTTCAAAAGATAATAAAGTTCGTGTCCTTCAGTGGTTGAAAGATTTAAAGCTTCCTGATGGTTATGCATCGAATATTGGAAATTGTGTGAATGTAGAAGAAGGGATAGTGTTTGGGTTGAAGAGTCACGATTGTCACGTGTTTCTTGCCTTAAGGGACTTGTTGCCGAATGATATATGGGTTGCTTTGACTGAGTTGAGTGAATTTTTTAATTATTACTTTTATGTGACCATATGATGCAAGTAATGCAAAAGTCTTGCAGCAGCAGAAATTTGGTACTGGAGCGAAAAGTTGATAATCAATTTTTTAATTATTACTTTTATGTGACCATATGATGCAAGTAATGCAACATTTTCATGGTGGTTAACTTGTGAAATGTTTAGTGAATGATACATCATCAGTATTGTTTCCTAACTTTGTTACTATCTCAACAGATTTCGTTCTTTTGTTAATCTTATACATAATGGAAAATTATGGTTATGGTTGATAAATCATTTTTAACAGAATGTAAAATATTTCAAATAGTTGAATCTTGAGTCCATATCATATTCCAGCATTTGATTTTCACTTGAGATGTGTTACTACTGACATGTCTAACAAGAAGGCTTTTAGCAAAGAATAGAACCTCTAACAGCAGACAGAATTGGAAACCTAGTGCAAAACATTGAAGTTGATTTGATCAACTCTGTCTTAGTTGATTACGAGACTATCATAATCCTGGTCATTTGCATAATATTATGATTATCGCCTAATGCAGGTCCCTGAAAAGAGTTTTGTTAAATGAGTTAATCCACAAAAAATGTTTGATGAAATACATGTCATATGGTTTGTGAATTTTTGAGCAGTTGAAACAGAAACTAAAAACTGGATGTTTGCTTGGTTATTGTTTGTGTATACTTATGAGGCTGATGTTTGCTTGGTTATTGTTGTAAGTTAATAATTCTCATTTGGCTCCATGTCCCTATATGGAGACAGAGTGGTAGTCATCTTGTTCCAATAATGTTTCATTCATTGTTCCAGATTTCTTTACATTTGTAGGTCTGATGGTGACGGGTGCTAGTGGCTCCTTCCAACATAAGTTGCAAAACCAATGGTCTTTAGGTATGCTTTCGCCCCTTCCGCCCCAACAACTACAACAACAACAGATGCAACTATTACCATAACCACAGAGTGGTCAGAGTTCAGCCTCGCCAAATAATAATGGAAGAGGTGGTTGTGGAAGTGAAGAAGGTGGTGGAAGTCGAAATGGAAGTGGAGGTGGCAATGGCTGTAGAAGTGATACATTTGCTGTCGGTGTTGAAAATGGTTCCCTTCTTGAAATGCTTACAGATCCAAATTATGGAAGAGCTGGCAGTGGAAGAGGAGTTTAGAACCAAACTTTTTATTTTGTGATGATCATGACTTTTATTTTGTTGGTGCCATACTGGAAACTATATTACCTTATGGTCCTATATATCACTTGAACAAACAGTAGTTTGTGTTTATGTTCTGTTTAAAAAATTGAATGTTGCTTTTATAAATTTTAGAGTAATGTTATCTTTATTTTATAATGAGTTGTTTAATTTAATATTTAAAAGTATTTTGTTATATTTAATCTAAAATTATTAAAATAAATCTATATGTAAATTAATTTAATATATATTTCAATATATATATTTATGGATTAAATTTATTTTAAAAAAGATTTCCAAAAATGTTAGAGACCATTTATGGTCTCTACCTTTACTTGATGTTGTTGGTCTCCATTTATAGTCGCGACCACACTTTTTTTGGTCTCCATTTAAACTTGCGACCACACGCGCCTGCTTGGAGACCACAGATTATGCAGACCAGCTTCAGATTTCGATACGACTCCGTCGTCGCGAATTGGAGACCACCAGTGTTGGTCTCCTTTAGCGACCATATATTGGAGACCACGACATTTTTCTCCACTTTCTTATTTGGAGACCATATATGCAACTTAGAGACCATTTCAATGGTCTTTAAAATTATTTTCTCTAGTAGTGGAGGGGCCTTTTTCAGGCCATAAAGAGATTTATGAAGATGACACACGGTGTTGGGATTCGGTGCTTCAAAGCCCGGAGGGAGTTTCATGTAAACATCTTCCGCAAGGTCACCATGTAGGAAAGCGTTGTGAACATCCATCTGATGTAACTCCCAATTATTGGAAGCAGCAATAGCAAGAAAAGCCCGAACATTGACCATTTTTGCCACAGGAGCAAACATATCTGTATAATAAACACCTTCTTTCTGATGATTTCCACGTATGACTAACCGAGACTTGAGTCGTTCAAAAACTCCATCAGAATTATATTTGATCATAACCATTGGCTACCTAAGGCACGTTTTACAAGAGGTAAAGACACCATAGTCCATGTGCCATTATCTTCCAAGGCCCGAGTTTCCTCTTGCATTGACTATTTCCAGCCATTATGGGCCATGGCCTCGCGAAAGGATTTTGGCTCTTTAGCCAAAGTAATGGCTGCAAGAAAGTTACGATATTTTGCAGAAAAATGATCACAATTTATATAGTGAGCTATTGGATAAGGGGTACCTGAGCAACCGATTGGAAGAGGCGAGACGGGGGATGGACTCAGAGAAGAAGCAGTGAGAGCAACATAATCGCGAAGACGGAAAAAGGGAGTTTTCAATCTCATACCCCTCCCTAGAGTGCTGGGTCCAGATACTTCAAAAGATACCGAGGTCGATGCGGAAGGAGCTGTAGTATCGGCCGGTGTGGGTGATGATGTAGGAACATCGGGGACTACATTGTCCTGTGCATTGGGCAAAAGAACAAGCTCATCTGGAAGACCAGTAGATTCAACTCTAGGTAAAACTGAGTCTTCAATAGAAAGATCAATGCTCCCAAACACAGCCTCTTCAGCAAGAATTTCAATCGAATCCGGGACGTGAGGGACCATGTTGGGGTCACTGTATGAAAACACAGTCTCAAAGAATTTCACATCTCGGGAGACAAAGAATTTCTTGGTCTCAAGATCAAACAGTTTCCAACCCTTTTTACCAAGAGGATAGCCCACAAAAATACACTTATGACTTCGACTAGCAAATTTGTCACCCTTGACTTGCTGATTATGAGCATAACACATCGAACCAAAAACCCGAAGCGAATCATAGAAGGGGGCTTTGCCAAACAAGATCTTATAAGGAGTTTTATTACCTAACAAGGGGGAAGGAGTTTTATTTATCAAATGAGCAGTTGTAAGGATAACTTCGCCCCAAAAATAAATGGGAAGATGGGCTTGAAACCATAAGGCTCTAGCTATATTCAAGATGTGGCGATGTTTTCGTTCGACACGCCTGTTTTGTTGAGGTGTGCCAACACAAGAGGTTTGAAACAAAATAACAGAGGAAAGAAAATAATCAAGCAAGCATTTAAACTCAGTACCATTGTTAGACAGAACAATTTTGATTTGGGGAGAAAACTGTCGTTCCACCATTGCAACAAAAGCCATAAACATACGAAAAACCTCCATTTTTTAATTAACAAATAAATCTAAACAGTACATGAGTAATCATCCACCAAAGTTAAGAAATAACGAGCACCACAAGAGGAAACATGGGTGTAAGGACCCTACAAGTCACAGTGAACTTTCTTAAAAATTCTAGTTGACCTATACTCGCTAATAGGAAAACTATCTCTAGAGTGTTTTGCACGAAAACAAACATCACAAGGTTGATCAAGGCTACCCGGAGGGAGATCGAAGTTTTACTACTCTTTCAGATGGACGCCCTATACGGTTATGCCACAACTCAAGCGAAGAAGATGCTTTATTGACTGAGACGTTACATGCAGAAGGTGCGCCCCCAAAGTAGTAGAGTCCATCTCGCCTAACACCCGTTCAAATCAGATTCCTCGACCTGTCCTGTATAGCACAAAAAGAGGCATTAAAATGGACAGTGCAATGAATATCATCAGATAGTTGAGAAACAGAAAGAAGACTGCAGTTTAAATTCGGTATATAAAGAACATGATGAAGAATAAGAGTGTCCGTCAAGCGAACAGATCCCTCTGTATGAGCAAATACAGAAGCACCATTAGGAAGCCAGATAGGGCAAGCTTGTATTGAGTAAGAATCAAAGAGACAAGTAGCATCTCCGGTCACATGATTGGAAGCCCCCGTATCTATGATCCATAAAGATGTGTCAAACGTACCGTGAAGACGATTATTCAGAATACGAGTATGACCAACAAGACCAGCTACAGCATTCCACTGTTCTGCAGTAAATAGAGTGGAAGAGGCGGAGGGGAGTGTTCCAGCAGCGGCAGCACCAACTTGGACAGCCGAACTATTGCGCGTGGGTCCTTTGCCTCGACCTTGCTGGGGACAGCTACCACCACGAGAACCCGATTTGATGTTGTCTCCCCACCATTCTGGATAGCCGACTAGTTCAAAACATGAAGTAACATCATAACCCTTATTCTGACAGTGAGTACATGTAAGATGGGATCTGTCGGGTTAGTCATGACCACAAGAACTACCAGTTTTAAGGGAAAAGTTGACCACATTCGGAGGGTCATCAAGAATAGGTTTAGCAAGACGAACTCGTTCAGCCTGTGCTACCAACTGATAAGCTCGATCTAGAGCGGGCAAGGGATCCTGAGACAAGAGGTTGGTACGAAGAGAGGCATAGTACTCAGAATTTAAACCCATGAGAAATTCATGAAGTTTGATGGTTGCTCTCCGTGTCATGTGTTGTCCGATTGTGCAATTGTCGCAACAAGAATAGTCGATGAGTGGTTCATAATTATGCAGTGCTTCCCATAAACCAGTCATTTTAACAAAATATGCAGCCACATGCATGGTTTTGGTCTGCACGCAGTGCGCGATTGATATCTTCAGTTGTTGAATACGAGGTCCGTCCACCAATGCATACCGAGATTTAAGAGAATCCCATAAACGCCTAGCATCTCTATATTTGGAGAGAGTGCTTTTAACCTCAGGATCAGTAGTATTCATAAGCCATGAAACAACATGGCATAAATGGTATTCCAGTCTGACTCGGTGCAAGGGGTAACAACGCAGGGAATGGAGCCATCCAAGAAACCAAATTTGCATCAAGCTTCGAGGGCAGTCTGTACATCACCGGCCCAATCGTCATAGTTATCACCACGGAAGTGAGTAGGGGCTATTAAATAACCAGGCCGATCTTGAGGACCAAGGTAGAAAGGAGAATTATATTCGATTTTTAAAACAGGAGGTGGTAGTGCATCACCACTGCCGCCTATGGCATTGCCGGCCATATTTTAGGGCTTGTGTACAGTAGGCTCTGATACCATGTAGGAACTTAATTTAGGGTAAAAGTTCTTGTGTTTATTCTTCTCATCAAAGGAGGATATATAGAGTACAAGAGTTTCAGGAAAAAGGAAATACTAAGGAGAGAAGGAAACACAATCCTACTAAAAACAAACTTCTATGCCTAAAACAAATGTGTATGAAAGTAGGAAACTAACTGCAAACAATGGGAGCGGACGCTCCCAAATTCCAGAAACAATTCGCAATGTTGGCTCAATTGGGAGCGGACGCTCCCTCCCTTGGGATCGGACGCTCCCAAATGTCAGGAACTGAGTCTTCACACCATCAGATATGATGTAGGTTGGCAATAGGAAGAGGACAGAGGCAGCAATAAGGAAGCAATGGCAGAAACAGGGGAAGGCCTCTGAAGGTGAGGCGGGCGCCTCAGGTGGGCCAGGCGGCCGCCTGGGCAACAGGCGGGCAAACCTCAGCAGCGGCAGTTTCGGGCTTCAGCATTGGCTTGATTTTTGGGCTTTAAGTTTTAGGGTTTTTATGT
Organism: Adenophora triphylla var. japonica; assembly: GCA_022495995.1. NCBI lineage: Eukaryota > Viridiplantae > Streptophyta > Magnoliopsida > Asterales > Campanulaceae > Adenophora > Adenophora triphylla. The sequence goes on along the minus strand of JAFEMH010000143.1, from coordinate 739,317 downwards.
TTTGATGAATTATTAATTTAGGGTGTTTTAGTCCTTTCAATTAAAAAGTGTTCTAGGGTTTTCATTAGGGTTTTCTTAATTAGTATTTAAACAATAGAACAAGAATCAATTTCGAAAAGATTCAAGCTTTTCTTTTCTTTATTCAATCAACAAAAACTCCTTCAAAACATAACCCCAAACTTGTTTAAATACTAATTAAGAAAACCCTAATGAAAACCCTAGAACACTTTTTAATTGAAAGGACTAAAACACCCTAAATTCATAATTCATTAAAACATAAAAACCCTAAAACTTAAAGCCCAAAAATCAAGCCAATGCTGAAGCCCGTAACTGCCGCTGCTGAGGTTTGCCCGCCTGTTGCCCAGGCGGCCGCCTGGCCCACCTGAGGCGCCCACCTCACCTTCAGAGGCCTTCCCCTGTTTATGCCATTGCTTCCTTGTTACTGCCTCTGTCCTCTTCCTATTCCCAACATGCATCAAGTACCCTAGCTGATTCTACAACCATGGCCAAATATATAGCGACATCGGATGCAGCTAAGGAGGCACTTTGGATCAAGAAGTTCATTAGTGACTTGGAAGTTGTTCCAAGTATCACTAATCCGGTGGAACTTTATTGTGATAATAATGGTGCCATTGCGCAAGCAAAGGAACCAAGGTTACATCAGCGATCCAAACATATACTTAGACGTTTCCATCTCATTTGAGAGTTCAATGATAGAGAAGACATTAATATATGCAAAGTAAGTATCAACCGATAATAACATTGGGGATCCGCTTACAAAGCCCCTCTCACAACAAAGCATGATGGTCATGTGAGATCCATGGGTATACGATACATAGATGGAGCCTAGTGCAAGTGGGAGATTGTTGGTGTAATGCCCTAGGCGTTTAGTTATGTTTGACTTATAACTTAAACCGCTATGTAATCGTCTTTATCATTTATTATAGAGAAAGTTTATTTGGTTCATTATATGTTTACATGTTTATTATATTGAACTGCGTCCCTAGTTATTGTGAATAACTAGTATAAGTTGGTAATAGATAATCATGGAGATGATTATATGCATGTGATGCACATTACACTTATGGATACTTGTTAGAGAACAAGTATTGGACATGACCTACCGATGAGATTTATGACATGGTCAATAGTCATATATGTCACGATTAAATATCATGATAGTCGTGTCATTTGAATCCTTATACCTGAGATTATTATCGTCTTCCACTCGATGAACATTGTGTTTGATATAGTCTAACACTATCTTTAATAGGATAGCAATAAGGGCTATGTTGGCATGATTTGATTCTTGTAGGGAAGAATAATAAGTCAAGATGGGATTTGTCCCTCCGTTGAGAGAGATGTTTGCTTGGGCCCTTGATGAATAGTGTTGATGAAATGTGTGGCCACACTCAAGTGATTTGATAGAGATCAAATGCATTTGGATTATCAACATATTCGAAATCGATAAAGCATTGAACTAGATGAGTTGACATAGAACATGACTCATGTTCGACATGACATCGTGGACAAAGGGATTGTGAAATTTGATCTATCGAGGAATCAAGTTTTGATGTTATATTAATTGGGTGGATATAATGGTTTGCTAGAAACCACTTATGTCTTGTGAGGTTGATGTTTCGACTCAGTACCAACATAATATAATTCCTATTGGGTCACACACAAAGAACGAACACTACTACATTTCTGACCTAATGTAACGCCAATTTTCGTTGCATTAGGGCCCAAAAACCGTTACATTAGGCCTAATGTAACGCCAAATGGCCGTTGCATTCTCTTGCGTTGCATTAGGTCTAATGCAACGACATAGTAAGCTAATGTAACGCCAGAGCTTTGGCGTTGCATTAGGTAAATACCTGATGCAACGCCATTTACCTGATGCAACGCCAATTTTAAAACTATATGAACACCTAATGCAACGCCAAAAAGAACCTAATGCAACGCCAAAAAGAACCTAATGCAACGCCAATTTAAAAAGTGGTTGAATACCTAATGTAACGCCAAAAATTAGATGAGTCCCTAAAATTTATTACATATTTTCACAATTTTATTAATTTTTTAAATTTTCTTTTTTCAATATTTTTTTATTTCGCTAATTTGATATTTTTTATTAAAAAAAATATATATATATATATATATATATATATATATATATATATATATATATATATATATATATATTTATATAATTTTTTGTATATATTTTTAAATCGAGTCCTTTAAATTCTATTATTGTCAAATCGGTCCCTTACATTCTATTAATGTCAAAACGGTCCCTTAAACTTCCCTTATACCACAACCACCACCAACCACCGTCTCAATCACCGGCGCCACCATTGCTATAGCAGCCAATAAGCCCTTCATAATTTCTCTATCCGATGAAATAAGGTCATTCATCTTAAACGAAAACAGAGAAGCCGCACCCACAATTTCTAAGCTAGTACTCGCAATTTTAACACATCTGTAAATAAAATTCCAAATCCCAAACGAATTTAGCTCGTGCTAGATTCATGGAGCATAAGTAAACAAATAACACCAATAAGTTTCTTCAAAACAAAAATCAAAACGAAATTGAAGAAATCAAATCCGAGAGAGACGGGGGTGGGAAGAGATTGAAGAAATCAAAACGAAATAGAAGAGACACCAGGTGTGTGCGGAGAGAAGGACACACCGTTCGGTTGCCGTTGCCGTCGCCGGAGATGATGAAGGGTAGTGGCGTGGGTTGGGGAAAGAAAAGATGAGGAAGGAAGCCATGGATTATTCGAGGGGGAGAGTCGAATTGAGGGGGAAAGGGAAGGGTAGGATTTTGGTGGGTTTGTAGAGAGAGAGAGAGAGACGAAGAGAGAAATTGAGGAGGTGAGATTTTCCGTGGCACAGTGCTGCGCGCCTCATGGAGAGAGAGAGAGTGAGAGAGAAAAGGTTTACTTTTTTGATAAACCGAAAATGAAAACAAAGAGAGAGAAATGAGGAGATAAAAAGGGATTTATTAGTTTTGATTACAATAATTGTGGACCGTTGGATTGAATGTATGAATGGTTGGATTTGGTTTACTCATGATCCGGTGATTATTTGAGAACCAATGAAACAATGCCATGTGGCATTGTTTCATTGGTTCTCAAATAATCACGCCGATCATGAGTAAACCAAATCCAACCATTCACACAATCAATCCAACGGTCAACAATTCTAATAATACATTATATCAAAAAAGTAAATATTTTTATATTATATATTTTTATTTCTTTAAAAATTATTAGTAATAATACTTAATAATAATACTAATAATGATGCTATTATTAATAATACTTAATAATAATACTAATAATTTAAACTATAAAATAATATTATACCAAATATCAATAATATTTATTATAAATAATATTTATTAATGAATTATTAATATTAATTCATTAATATTAATAATAGAACTGATAATTAATTATGCCTAATAAATTTTAAAAAAAAACTTCCTTACCAAAAAAAGTCTAAAATATTTATCTCAATTCAAAAATAAATTAAAAAAAATAATACTTAATAATAACTAGAAAGAATACATAATATCAAAAAAGTAAATATTTTTATATTATATACTTTTATTGTTAATTATTCAATTAAATAATTTAATATATTAAAAATTATTATAATATAATTAATAATAATAATGTTATTAATTAATAATAATATTCATTAATTTAATAATTTAAACTTCTAAGAAATATTAATATACCTAAGTAATAATTGATATACCCTATACCCTATAGGGTATACCCTATACCATATAGGGTATACCCTATACCCTATACCCTATAGGGTATACCCTATACCATATGCCCTATGCCTTATACCCTATACCCTATAGGGTATACCCTATACCCTATAGGGTATACCCTATACCATATGCCCTATACCTTATACCCTATACCCTATAGGGTATACCCTATACCCTATACCCTATAGGGTATACCCTATACCCTATAGGGTATACCCTATACCCTATAGGGTATACCCTATATAGGGTATACCCTATACCCTATAGGGTATACCCTATACCCTATACCCTATAGGGTTTAGGATATACCCTATAGGGTAAACCCTATAGGGTATACCCTATACCCTCTACCTTATAGGGTATACCCTATACCCTATAGGGTATACCCTATACCCTATAGGGTATACCCTATACCCTATAGGGTATACCCTATACCCTATAGGGTATACCCTATACCATATGCCCTATACCTTATACCCTATACCCTATACCCTATAGGGTATACCCTATACCCTCTATGTGGTATACCATATACCATATGCCCTATACCTTATACCCTATAACCTATGTATACTTATACCCTATAGGGTATACCCTATACCCTATAGGTTATACCCTATACCATATGCCCTATACCTTATACTCCTATACCCTATAGGGTATACTCCTATACCCTATGTGGTATACTCCTATACCCTATAGGGTATACCCTATACCATATGCCCTATACCTTATATACTTTATACCTATAGGGTATACCCTATACCCTATACCCTATAGGGTATACCCTATACCCTCTACCCTTATAAATAGGTATACCCTATACCCTATAGGGTATACCCTATACTCCTTATACCCTATAGGGTATACCCTATACCCTATAGGTATACCCTATACCATATACCCTATACCCTAAACCCTATACCCTATAGGGTATACCCTATACCATATGCCCTATACCTTATACCCTATACCCTATAGGGTATACCCTATACCCTATACCCTATAGGGTATACCCTATACCATATGCCCTATACCTTATACCCTATACTCTACAGGGTATACCGTATACCCTATAGGGTATACCCTATACCATATGCCCTATAGGGTTTAGGATATACCCTATAGGGTAAACCCTATAGGGTATACCCTATACCCTCTACCTTATAGGGTATACCCTATACCCTATAGGGTATACCCTATACCCTATACCCTATAGGGTATACCCTATACCCTATAGGGTATACCCTATACCATATGCCCTATACCTTATACCCTATACCCTATACCCTATAGGGTATACCCTATACCCTATAGGGTATACCATATACCATATGCCCTATACCTTATACCCTATAACCTATAGGGTATACCCTATACCCTATAGGGTATACCCTATACCCTATAGGTTATACCCTATACCATATGCCCTATACCTTATACCCTATACCCTATAGGGTATACCCTATACCCTATAGGGTATACCCTATACCCTATAGGGTATACCCTATACCATATGCCCTATACCTTATACCCTATACCCTATAGGGTATACCCTATACCCTATACCCTATAGGGTATACCCTATACCCTGTACCCTATAGGGTATACCCTATACCTTATGTCCTATACCCTATACCCTATACCCTGTACCCTATAGGGTATACCTTATACCCTATAGGGTATACCCTATATCCTATGCCCTATACCTTATACCCTATACCCTATAGGGTATATCCTATACCATATGCCCTATACCGTATACCCTATACCCTATAGGGTATACCCTATACCCTATAGGGTATACCCTATACCATATGCCCTATACCTTATACCCTATACTCTACAGGGTATACCCTATACCTTATAGGGTATACCCTATACCCTATGCCCTATACCATATACCCTATAGGGTATACCATATACCCTATGCCTTATACCCTATATCCTATACCCTATGTCTTATACATTATACCATATACCCTATAGGGTATACCCTATATCCTATAGCGTATACCCTATAGGGTATACCCTATACCATATGCCCTATACCCTATGCCCCATATCCTATAGGGTATACCCTATACCATATGATATATCCTATACCACATATCTCCTATAGGTATACCCTATACCCTATAGGGTATACCCTATACCATATGCCCTATATCCTATAGGGTATACCCTATACCCTATGCCCTATACCTTATGCCATATACCCTATACCCTATAGGGTATACCCTATACCATTTGCCCTATACCCTATGTGATATAAGTTATAGGGTATAGTGTATAGGGCATAGGGTATAGGGTATAGGATATAGGGTATAGGATATAGTGTATAGTGTATAGGGTATAGTGTATAAGGGTATAGGTATAGATAGTGGTATAAGATATAGGATAAGATATAGGGTATAGTGTATAGGCGTATAAGGATAGTATATGTGGTATAAGTATATCAGATAGGTATAGTGTATAAGGTATAGGGTATATGGTATAGGGTATAGGGTATAGGATATAGGATATAGGTTATAGGGTATAGTGTAGGGTATAGGGTATAGGTTATAGGATTTTGGCGTTGCATTAGTAATTTAGGCGTTACATTAGGATTTTGGCGTTGCATTAGTAATTTAGGCGTTACATTAGGATTTTGGCGTTGCATTAGACTCGTTACATTAGCTCTGGCGTTGCATTAGAGGCGTTACATTAGCTCTGGCGTTGCATTAGATGCGTTACATTAGCTCTGGCGTTGCATTAGCCGTTACATTAGCTCTGGCGTTGCATTAGGTGCGTTACATTAGCTCTGGCGTTGCATTAGATGCGTTACATTAGCTCTTGGCGTTACATTAGATGCGTTACATGCGTTACATTTGGTCAGAAATGTAGTAGTGGAATTTGATCATTGGCTGAGAAATATGGATTTTGAGTTCTGGCACGACTCGTGATCAGGAGCACGACTCGTGCCCTGGGTCATGACTCGTGCCAAGCTTCACGACTAGTGACAGGAGAAGTACGACAACGTTTTGGGCATTAAAGGATTGACTCATTGACTTTGTGGGACTAGGCACGACTCGTGCCCTTGGGCACGAGTCGTTCCCTTGATCAGCACGAGTGCAATTTTTGTCACGTGTCGTGGTACGACTGAATTTTGGCTTGGACCACTCGTGACTGCCTGGAACGAGTCGTGGAACGAGTCGTGCCCAGGAGCATGAGTCGTGCCCTGAGCAAAATTAAGTTCGTACGTAATTCCTTAGTTGGAAAGGCTTTGGTTTGGTCTAAGATTTTATCCTAATTGTTAGGAGATTTATATGAGATATAAATGCAATCTTTTGAGCAGCCAAAAACACATCTAAGCCTAGGGTTTATGAAATTCTAGAATTTTGATATTGATTGAGAATCAAAATATCAAAAGCTCCCAAATAATTCCATTGATTTTGGCTATTGCTTATGGAATATTGATTCAATAATCAGAGGATCATCTAGCAATCCTACAAGAAGAGTTCTTGGTTCGTTCGCGTGTGGATCACCATTAGAGGGAAGTTACTTTATCTCCTAAGGCTTGAAGATCTCCATTGTTGAATCATCACCAAGGTAGAATAAGGAAGAAGAAGATCCAAGTTTCATCAACAAATTCAAAGGTTGAATTTTGAGATCCGTTTTGAACAAACTTATTCGCATTCAAGGTATGTAAATTCTATTTCTTGTTTCTAATCTCTTCATGCTAGACAGATTCAAGGGCTAGGGTTTTGTTGTTTTCAAAGTTCTTCTGCTGCGTTTGTAACCCCAAAACCCAACATAAAGTACTTAGTACTCTATCATTTACTAATCTTTTATTTCTTTCTAAGGAGATATGTCCTAATATCCGATGCTACAATGTAGAGGAATCTTCATTCATAATACAACGTTTCATACTTGTGTGAACATGCATAACACTATTAGTGACATTATGTTGTAAATTAATAGAGAAAAGACCATCAGACAAAAAACCATTTCCAACAAGATCAGATATATAAAATAAACTGAAATTATTCTCCGAAAACATAAAGGAGTAAACCAAAGGTATTAGTCTTGAAACTGAAATCAAATTTCTGGAAAAACTTGGAATATAAAAGGTATTTTCTAAATTTAAAACATAACCATTACTTAATACTATATTGCGTGTTCCAATAGCTTCTACATGTGAGCGGCTCTTGTTTCCTGATAAGATGCATTGCTCACTTCCCACTGGTTTCCTTAGGTTTCGCATACCCTACAAGGTATTCGAAATATGGATTGTAACACCAGTATCAATCCACCATGTATTATGATTAATATCAACCATATTAGATTCATAACAAACTATTGAGATTGGGTTACCTTTCTTCACAAGCCAGCTCTGAAACTTGGTGCAATCTTTCTTCACGTGTCCTTTCTTTTTACAGAAGAAACACTTGTTTTCCTACTTGATTCCACCTTGGGGAGGTATTTTACCTTTCCCATCTTGCTTAGCTTGTTTCTGATTCTTTCCTTTGCTTTGGTCTTGTGTAGCCAACACAGCACTTTCACCCATTTTTATCACCAACCTTCCCTTCTCTTGAACATACATGGTCAAAAGTTCATTAATTGACCACTTATCCTTATATGTATTGTAAGAGATGTTGAAGTGTCCATATTGTTGTGGAAGAGAGTTCAGTATGTAGTGTACAAGGAAAGTGTCAGACATTTCAACCTCAAGAGTTTTCAATTGAGCCACAATGTCCCTCATCTGCATAATGTGATCACACACACCACTGACACTAGTGAGCCTTAAGGATGAGAGCTTCATTATTAGGGTGCTAGCAAGTGCCTTATCTGAAGTGACAAATTGCTCATCAAGAGCCTTCAACAAGGCTTTGACATCACTATGTTGTTCGACACTACCTCGGATGCTAGCAGAAAGTTTGGTCTTAATGAACATAACACTAAGGCGATTAGATCGATCCCATAGTTCATTAACAACCAAATCATCTGTAGAGCTAGCATCGGTAATAATAGTCTTGTTTTTCCTAATAGCATAGTCAATATCAATGCACCCTAAATGAAGGAGAACTTTTTCTTCCATACCTTGTAACCATTGCCTTTGAGTTCGGGAATATCATTGTCAGAGTAATTCACAGGTTGCATAGCTGCATAAATATTGACATACACACTTATCACATGAAATTTGAGACTAATACATATAAATAATGTTTTACCAATGTAAAACATAAATGATGAACCTAGTGACATAAAACCTACATGTGGGTTAAAGTTTTAATTCATAAGATTCATATAGATTTATGATAAAACTATCAAATTATATTCATTTTCTTAATTCCTGTGGGTAAATTAAGAAATATAATTCGATATCTTATTCTAATTAATTATATTAAATGTCATAAAATTTATGTGGGATAAAATTATAACATTAAGTACAATCAATTACAAATAAATATCCCCTCTATAAAATGTGATCATTAACTTAATACTCCCTCCGTTCCAAAATGTTTGTCCCATTTGACTTTTTGTTGAACTTTGACCACAAATTTATGAGAGATTAATCATGTTCATGAAATTCTAAAAATTGTTATTGATAATATTATTAATAGTGAATCAATAGGAATTTTTAGAATTTCATGAACATAATTAAATTGTCATATATTTGTGGTCAAAGTTCAACAAAAAAGTCAAATGGGACAAACATTTTGGGACGGAGGGAGTTTATAATTTAAATACTTAAAGTTGCTGTGGCTAAACTTTAAATACATAAATTATATTGACCACTTAAACATAAATAAATTAAGGAGGATCCATAATAGCTTAAAATACCAATCTCCAAGTAAAAAATATTGGTCATATGACCCATCAAAATTGTCAAACGATGATTCTGTAGGATGACAAAAATTATTGTCACTTTCTTAAGAAATTATGGTCATTATTTTAATACATAACTTAAATACTTGAAGTTGCCATGGCCATACATCAAATAGACAAATTATATGACTATTTGGACAAAACATGTCAAGAGGGCCAAGTATGCAAAATAAATTCAGGGATCAAAATACGAATATGTGGCCATAAAAAAAATTATGAACTTAATGATCCCAAAAAAATAAAAAATAAAGCAACAAAAATGGATGTAGTAATCATATAGTATAAAATATATTTGGGGTCTGGCAACAGTATGGTTAAATGGTCAAAATTGATCGAATAAAGTTTCTAGTCAATCATTGATGCAGCGAAAGCTTAGTAACGATAGATATCAACGTTCGTTGAGTTCGCTCACGAATTACCACACGTCGATCTTCCAAAACTCGTTGAGGTGTAACCTACCGAGGCTTGGGCATCAATTGCCGTTGATTCAAGGAATACCGGAAATTGGTAAAGATTAATCACAGAATTTCGCTCGAGAAATTCAGCAATCAATCGGCAATTTTCGCTCGAGAAAATTGAAGAAAAAGAGTAAACACTCAAATTTTATTAATCATTCAACTGATTTTCGAAATTACACATAAAACTATTTTTATAGGACTCATATGACTTGATAAACAAGTCAAACATATCTAAAAATACTCCTAACCTATAAGGTAACTTAATAGACACCTAAAATAACAATATAAAGTCCTAATCTACTTCTAATCCTGAAAATACTAATAATATATTATTAAATTTGAAAATAACATTAATAATTAGAATTAAAACATAAACAAATCCCATTATTGATCTTCATCATTCTCCTCGGCTTCGAAAAAATCGTCCTCGAATTTGCAATGAGTTGTAGTTGAATTTGTCGCAATACAAAGAGAGCATGTAACATAAGTATCCCATTGTACCTTGATATTAGAATATAAAAATCCTTGAATCCTTGGCGAACTTGAAATTTGCCAACTCGAGTAATAACTTCCATCCAATCAGTACAATATGACATAATATACGTTTGGAGTAACAATTTTTTTATGTAATCAGCAGAAGACTTTGTAGAGGAAACATCAAATGGATCATCATAAGGATTAACAATTTTGATGGCTTCAAAATTCCAAATCAATTCATCTTGTAGAAACCCGAAGCTAACAGTTTTTACACCAGTCAAGTCTGATGTTACTAGTTGACAAATTTCGCAATCACATTCGTCAAAAACAGGCGGTTTTGACCAATCGACAGGAACATCAACGCTTGAAGATTCAAATAACGGCCCACCAAGATCAAACATTTATTTTTTTTTTTTGGAAATTTTCTAATCTGAATATAAGGAAAAAATATTAATATATGAATACCTCAATCGAAAGACGAGAATCCCTGGTTTTTGCTCTGATACCAAATGATGCAGCGAAAGCTTAGTAACGATAGATACCAACGTTCGTTGAGTTCGCTCACGAACTACCACACGTCGATCTTCCAAAACTCGTTGAGGTGTAACCTACCGAGGCTTGGGCATCAATTGCTGTTGATTCAAGGAATACCGGAAATTGGTAAAGATTAATCACAGAATTTCGCTCGAGAAATTCAGCAATCAAATGAATACCTCAATCGAGAGACGAGAATCCCTGGTTTTTGCTCTGATACCAAATGATGCAGCGAAAGCTTAGTAACGATAGATACCAACGTTCGTTGAGTTCGCTCACGAACTACCACACGTCGATCTTCCAAAACTCGTTGAGGTGTAACCTACCGAGGTTTGGGCATCAATTTCTGTTGATTCAAGGAATACCGGAAATTGGTAAAGATTAATCACAGAATTTCGCTCGAAAAATTCAGCAATCAATCGGCAATTTTCGCTCGAGAAAATTGAAGAAAAAGAGTAAACACTCAAATTTTATTAATCATTCAACTGATTTACAATGTCATAAGTGATTGAACTAACCACTGGATAATCCGAACCACAAAGGTGTACTTATTTCTCTTTTCCTTTTTATTGGTTGATAAGCTATATTATTTAAATTAGCTACCTATATTTTGACTACTTTAAGCTCCTTTTGGAGGGAATCCACACTCTTCTTAATAAATACTTCTTCTGCCCAGTAATAATTTGCATTATTTGACTACTTTTTAACATACAAATTAAATAAATAATATAATATATATAATAAATGAGGTAGGATAAACAAAAGTTAAAAATAAAAATAGAAATTTTGGAAAAATAAAACTTAAAAATGAAATAACAAAAAAAATGGTATAAGTCATTATGTGAGGGAGGGAGTAGTATTAAGTGAAAGGCCCTTTGTTGATATGCAGATGATCAGACAGCTATGGTTTGGCTTAGCTGTCAGATGTTTGTTGAATTGTGCAGCGGAATAAGAGAAGCTTGAAATAATGATAGGACAAAGAACACAAAAAAATAATGCAAGTGTGTGAATGTGATTGCAGAAATGTAATAACACAGAGAATTTAAAGTGGTTCAGAGTTCACTCCTCCTACATCCACCCCCACTGTCAATCTTGACAAGTGAGATCAATTTTATTATAATCTTTAATCAACAAAAATTACAAATGATTGATTTAGGCAAGTTACTTGAACTTTCTCTTCCTAATTAGTACAGTCAACTAGGGATACACTTAAAGTACAGTCTTAAGTATTTTTACAACTTGAAGTACAGTCTCAAGATTTTACAAAACAACTAATACACTCAAAGTACAGTCTTGAGTGTTTACAAACTAATTCTACACCTAAAGTACAGTCTTAGGATTTTGGAATTTGTGAATTAACACACTAGGGTTGTTTGTTGTTGAAGCAGAGGTTTTGGGGTGAGGGTTTTGGTTTGGAACAGGGTTTAAAGGGTAGGGATTGATGAGTGTGTGTGTGGATTACAGGAGGTGTGTGTGGGTGTAAGGGAAAGGTTTTGGACTGTGAAAAAGAGTATTTTTCAAGAGTGGTTTTTGTAGAGGATGAACTCCTATATTTATACCCTTCAATGTAGCCGTTGGAATATGACTGTTGCAGCTACATTAATGAGCCTTGACTGGTCTTTGCCCCACTTGTCCACTTGCAGGTCTTCATGAGCTGGCTTGAGCTGTGGCTTAAGCTGAGAGCTTCCAGAAGGTCTTCAGTGGTCTTCATTGGTCTTCAATAGTGAACTTGACATTTTTGAAGATCCAGGTTCCACTTTGGTTGAGATTGTGGTAGCAGAGAATGAGACAGAGTGATGGCTATCAGAGGGAATTAAGTCATAGCTGTCAGATCATACTAAGGCTTAGCTATCAGAGATGTTCTCTAATAAGGACTGAGATGCACTTGATGATCTTGATAGCTAAGAGAGGAAATATGATTCATGTTATTGATTGAATGTAACCATTGCATAAGATAGAATCATAACTGTCAGACTCATAGCTGTCAGATAAACTGAAGGATGAATATAATAGATTTCCTCTTTTTATATAAACCCTGTTCTATATATATATATTCCTTTATCAAAACCAACTAACTAAGACTTTGATCAAAGTTAGGTCCTAACAATTTTCCCCCTTTTTGGTAAAGGAAGATCTATTTAGAACATGTTTTCACAGTTAATGAAAAGAGAAATACTAATGAAAGAAATAACTCAGGGATTCATATCATGCACAAGTAATCAGAATGAGATTGAAATACTTGGAATTGATCTCAAGATGATAGAAGTTCACAAATTACAGCCATTCAAACACAAAACCAAACAAAAGATTGTTTCAACCACACAAAAAAAGTGAACAAAATACAATTCAGTCATCAGCAAGTTGATCATAGAATTCTTCTCTTTCTTGCCTTGCTGAAAGGAGCTCATTTCTTTCTTCCTCTAGCTCTCTTCTCATTTCTGGTTCAACTCCTCTGTAATAGAACTCATTGTTTCATTCCCAAGTCATCCTCTCATCATACTTGAAGAACTTATCTTCCTTTGCTTTCAGTTGTGCTCTTGTGAGAGGCATCTGATCATTTCTTATTCTCATTGTACCCCACAGATTCTTCTTCTTGTTCCTTGCTTTCTTGCTTATCTTGGGCACAAGGGATGGATCTGATTGAGGAACAGGGGACATATGAACTGGGGCTTGAGGAATAGGGGACATTTGAAAAGATTGTTGAGGAGGGTTGGAAATGGTAGAAGATGGAATGATTATGGGAGAGACTTGATCTGGGCTTGAAAGATCATCATCATCATCATCACTGTCAGAGTTTGATGAAAGATCAATAACATTATGAGCCCTGCTTTGATTAACAGCTATGGATTCTCTGAACTCTTTGATCTCAGGAATAGAGATCAGTTTCATGAAGTGAGAGTTTTCATTGGGAGAGTTGAAGAGAATGGGATCAACAGAGATGAAGGGTGAAAGATAGGGCTCAATGCCTGGATTTAGGGTTGGGGGAAAGATATTAACAATTTTGCTTATCAAAAGCATAAGGGCACACTTCTGTTCAAACAGAGAGAGAAAGAATGATTTGGCAAGTTCAATGCACAAGGAGAAAACTAGACCTTTTGGCATGAAGAGACAAGAATTGAGTGATGGAGAGAGAAGTTGGCTAAAGAGAATTTCCCAATCAATGAGTGTATTGGGAGTGATGAATTTTGGGAATGATGGGATTTGGTGAACAAAATGGGATGTTGATGAAGTCCTTGACACATTCCATTCTTCATAGGCAAAGAATACTAATCCTGCAAGATTTCTAGCCACCATAATCAAACCATTTCTTGACAGTTCCCAGGATTTTGGATAGGTAAAGGGGTTTGCAATTTCTGGAAAATGTGTCACATTGGCTAACCTTGTCCTTGCTGCTTTGATGGAAGAAATTGAAAAGTCAATCCCACAGCTAAGCATCCAAGGTTCCTTTTTGGGAAGGTAGGCTTGATTGGGAGTTGGAGGAATGGAATGGCTTGGAGGACTGTCAGGACTGTTAGGGATGGGATCACTGTCAGATATCTCTTGACCTTGTCCAGCTAGAATTGGACTTTGAGGGGAGGCTTCAGTAGGTTCATTCTCAGGAATTGGAGAAATTGGCTTGGTAGGAGCAGAGGCATGGGTTGAAAAAGATGGGATTGAGACAGATGATTGATCAAAACTTTGCTTGAGGAGATCAGAACAAAATTGGGATTTCAGGAGGTTCAAGGCTGCCCTAACTTCTCCCTTGGTCAACTTTTCTGGGGTTCCATCAAACACAAGTCCCTTGCATGCATTTCAGATTGTTTCTCCCTTTGAGACAAGCTTGGGATCAATTTCAACTCCAACTTTTTTAAGACTTTGAATGACCTCAGATGTCTTATCAGGATTCCCCCTATCAATTTCAACATTTGGGGTAGGTTCATTCACAAGCTCAGTCTCAAGTATAGAGGGGATGGTTTGGATATCTTCATCCATAGCTGTCACCTTTGGGTTACTGGATGACTCTCCTGGTCCACTTCTTTTCTTGATAAGCCTAGACCTGAGTTCATCTATGGCTATCACTGTCTCCTCTTTACTTAGAACCTCATCAAGATAAATGAGAGCAGCCTTTTCAGTATCAGGGTTCCCATCCAACTCAATAGCATCAATGGCTCTTAAGATTTTGGCTAACTGCTCAGGTTGGGTAGAGGGGATGTTTTCATCAGTGTTCCCCCTTAAAGGTTGCTTCTCTGATTGTTCTTTGAGGTTAAGGATGGCTTCTATGGCTGACTGGTGACCTGAGCTAGGTGTGGATGACTTGTCCACTCTTGGACTGACAATAGTGGATTTTGGAGAAAGGGAAGGGGTATTTATTTTGGTTTTCTTGGCCTTGGGTGCTTTCTTTTCAGGTTTTCTTTTCTTTGGCAAAGATTTAGAAGGAATGGATAAAGAGGATTGTACCTTGGATCTGGTAGCTGTCTGCCTAGTAGAGATAGCTGTCAGAGGTTGCTTGCCTTTGTGCACAGTTTTGGATAAGTTAATGGCTGCCTGAAGCTCTTGAGGGTCTATGGTATCATCACCAACATTAGCTTGACCCATTGTGTCAACCTCATGACTGTCAATGGCACCTCTTTCTTCCTTATCCTTATCATGGCTGTCAGACAAGGTAGTTTCACTGTCAGCTACCTGTTCATCCTTGTTTTTGCCTTTGTTCCCAAGAGATACCAAAGTCTTTTTCAACAATCCTGTCTTCTTCACATTGGATTGTACACCTCTCTTTTTTCTTCTACTCGTAGCCAATGCTATCAAGTCCTTCCAGTGTTCAATCTTCTTTCTTGTTTCTGCTTGCAGTTTCTCTTGTGTTTCAACAAAACTACTGATACTTACATCATCTCCAGCTCTCATCACAGCTCCCTTCTTTTGTTTCAATGCAAAAGTTCTGTCATTGAAACACTTGGTCTCTGACAGCTTCACAGTCTTCAACCATTTCTTGTGTAGAGGAGGATTGAGCTTAGGAATTAGAACATCAAGAATTCCACTCATGAATCTGAAGTTGTTCATCTTTCAACCTTGCTTCTTGAATTTTAGAGTGGAGGTTGAGACTGCAAGCTGGAAGTTGTGAAGAAGAACAATGCACCAGTTTGTGTCTTTGGTCAATAGGCTCAGCATTTGCTTCCATTCATTTGATCCCATTTGATCAAATGAAGATTGCTTGCCATCAATGGCTTTATTCACCACATCCATAAGAGTTGATTTGAAAATGTCAGCTTTGTCCTTCACCATGGCCTTGTCCTGCACACTCTTGAAGTCATGAACTTTTACCCCAAAGAATTTCTCATACACTGTCTTCAATCTATCTGACCCTCTATCCCATATGTTTTTCACAACATCTTCTTTGTTTGGGATCCCATAGACTTCACTTACCATTTCTTGAGTAATGGTTATCTCCACATTGTCTATGGTGGCAGTTATTGAATTGTTTTCTTTGTTCCTCTTTCCTACCAGGTAAATCTCTCTGCACAGTTCTTCATAAATTGGAGGTCTGGCTCCCATGAATTTAAGCAATTCATTGACCTCAAGAAGTTCTTGGATGAGTATCCCAACTTCAGACTCATAGAAGCTAGGTTTAATGAAGTAACTGTGAGCATCTGGGTAACTTGCTTTTGATGCTGCCATTGATGGTTAAAGGAATTAGGGTTGAAGGAATACGATGAAGGATTAGTGAGGAAAAGAGATGAATTTTAAACAGAGGGTTAATGAAACAGGGGTTTTTGGTGATTACGAAAGGAGAGAGAGACAAATAATGAGTAGAGAGTGGGTTTTAATGGGCATTGGGGGTTTCAAAGTTTAGTAACTGTTCATGTGAACAGTGATTTTTGCCCTTCCCCACGTTGAGGCATTAACTTCCACAGAGCACAAGAAGAACATTCTCTTTTTCAAGAATTTTGCAGGTGAAGAGATGGCTAAGGAAGTGACAATTGTGAGCAATTAACACGATCAAATCACAAAAAAGTTGCTTTAACCTAGCTGTAGAAAAAAACTTTGACAGTTAAGTCTAGTTTGAATGATGATGGCTGTCTGAGATAGCTAGGGGAAACTTGCCTATAAAACAATGACAATTTCAGAGGAAATTTATTCAGATTGTTTTATAAACACAAATGGGTAGATTTTTCTCAAAGTTTAATCCCCAAAATATGGCTCAAACAGCAAAACAGTTGGTTTTTGGGAAGAATTGTGAGGATGATTTGAGTGGGGATGAAATGGAGATAGAGAGAGAGTCCTTCAATGTAGTTAAAAGTTCAGAGGGAGTGAGAGACAGAGGTAAGAACAAGAGAGTGAGAGAAGATCAGGACTATGGTGTCAAGGAGGTAGCTGTCAGAGAGAAAATTGACAGTAGAGAGGGAGAGGGAATAAGGCTTTTTGGAAAGACTATCAAGGTTGATCAGGGTGAGTCCAGTAAGGAAAAAAGTAAGGTAGAGAGGGTTTATACATTGGGGGAATTGGTTAAGCAAGATAGGGCTCAGACAGCTATGGAGAGGAGCTTAGCTGTCAAGAAGAAGATTAAGCCTGAGAAGCTGTATACTCCGTGAGCAGGGGATTCACTCTCTCCAGGGGTTGGATTGTTGGAGGGAGAGGTGATAACTTTGCTGGAGTGCATGTCTCTCCTTCTTCAACAATATCATACCTATTCAACCAGGTTATTGGTTGTTTTAGCCCTGCCAGAGTTCCAGCTGTAGAGAGAGAAGAGTCAAGAGCTAGCCAACCACTTGTAGTTGCTGGGAATGGGTCTTATTCTGGAGAATTTAGCTTTGTGACACCAATGGAGGGATTGCTTCAACCATATGATGCAGTTGAAGAATGGTGGCCAAGGAGAGCAAGTCCTTCACTTCAATATTCTGTCACTTCAATTGATCCCTTCCTGGAGAGGCACCCAATATGGTTGCAAAGGTATCATCAGACCTTGCAGTCTACACAGGAGGCAAGGTGTGAAGGAATGAGTGCTGGAGGAGGATCTGGAGAAACAGTAACATTCCCTAAGAATGTCTGACAGCTAAGGTGAAGATTTGAAGAGGAGAGCTGGTTCTGGAGTTTGTTTGGTTTTAAGGAAGTTTTTGGTGAGTGAATGAAGATGAAAGAGAGAGGGATTTCATGGTTTGTTTTCTGTTTTTGTTTATGTTTTTGATTTTCATGACTTTTGTATGGATAGCTATCAGTGGATAGCTATCAGAGATGTTTTTGAGGGAATAGCTGTCAGGCTTCATTGTGACAGCATTACCCTGAATTATGTAAGCCTCCTTTTTATTTATGAAGAACAACTCTTTATTTTGGCATATTTATCATTCCAAGCATAGCTCTTAACATCTCAAATCTCTTTTCAATCATGGCCTTAGTAAGAATATCAGAGACATTATCCTCAGTACAAACTTTTGCAAGGTTGATATTCCCTTTTTCAACATGGTCTCTGATGAAGTGATGTCTGACCTCAATATGCTTTGTTTTTGAGTGTTGGACAGGGTTTTCTGTCATGGCAATAGTGCTTGAGTTGTCACAGAAGATGGGAATGTTGGATAATTCAATTCCAAAGTCTTGAAGTTGACTTTTAAGATAGAGAATTTGAGAACAACACAAGCCTCGCAAAGAATATACTCGGCCTCATCTGTTGAAGTGGCTACCGAGGTTTGCTTTTTGCTTGACCATGAAATGATTCTTGATCCAATAAACTGGCATCCACCACTTGTGGATTTTCTATCTAGATTGCATCCAAAGCATAGTCGAGTCGGTGAATCCAATTAGAGAGAATGGGGATTCAGTGGGATACCACAAGCCAAAATCAGGGGTTCCTTTGGGATATCTTAAAATTCTCTTGACAAAGAGAGAGATGAGATCCCTTGGGATTTGCCTGAAATCTAGCACAAAGACAGACACTAAACATAATGTCAGGTCTTGAAGCTGTTACATAAAGAAGAGATCCAATGTAACTTCTGTAAAGTATTGGATTTACACTTTGACCATCTAGATCAGCATGGAGTTTGGTTGTGGTTGACAAGGGGGTTTTGGCAAGGGAAGCAGCTTGCATGTCAAACTTCTTGATCATATCCCTTGTGTATTTAGCTTGGTTAATGAAGATTCCTTCCTTCATTTGCTTGACTTGAAGACCCAAGAAAAAAGTAAGCTCACCAATCATACTCATTTCAAACTGGTCTTTCATAATATCTCCAAATTCAGTACACAAGTCCTCATTTGATGAACCAAAAATGATGTCATCAACATAGACTTGGATGAGCAACTGATCATCTCCATATTTCTTGATAAACAAAGTGTTATCAATATGGCCCTTGGTAAATCCTTTGCCAAGGAGATATCTAGATAGAGTATCATACCAAGCTCTTGGTGCTTGTTTAAGCCCATACAATGCTTTGTCCAATTTGTACACATGATCAGGAAACTTTGGGTGCTCAAAACCAGGGGGTTGAGATACAAAAACCTTTTCATTTAAGACTCCATTCAGAAAGGCACTCTTGACATCCATTTGGAATACTTTCATCTTCTTGAATGAAGCATAGGCAAGGAATAGCCTAATAGCTTCAAGTCTTGCAACAGGTGCAAAAGTCTCATCATAGTCAATACCTTCTTCTTGTCTATATCCTTGAGCAACTAGTCTAGCTTTGTTTCTTACTACAACACCTTCTAAGAAATCTTATTTCTAAAAACCCATCTTGTTCCAATGACAGTTTGGTTTCTTGGTTTAGGAACAAGTTTCCACACTTTGTTCCTTTCAAACTGCTCTAATTCTTCTTCCATGGCTTCTATCCAGTCAGCATCTTGGAGTGCTTCATTTATTTTCTTTGGTTCCACTTGGGATATTAATGCACTCATGAGAAAAGGAATGTTGTCTGGAACTGGGGTTTTATCAATTTGAAGGCTGATGTAAAGGTCTTTATTTGGTGGAATGATGTGAGTAATGGTGGATTCATCATTGGCTTTGAGAGGAGAAAGAGGATTATTGGATGGAGATGGAAGATGGCTAGTGGATGGATTACAAGAAGAATTTGGATGGCTGTCAGCTAAGGGTTGGCTGTCAGCTAAGGAAGAAATTTGGGAGATGTCAGTCAAGGGATGACCATTTATTTGGGTATTCTCTTCCTCATCAATTGGATTGGTAGTAGGAGTGATTGATGATAACTTGGTTGGCTGGATTGGTTGATGATGGGAGTGAGATTGGTCATGGCTGTCTGGCACAGGATGGCTGTCAGATGAATTTCTTGGAACCATGTATGGAAGATTTGATGAATCTTGTTCATGATGGAGAACAGTTGAATCAAGAATGGGAGATGATTTAGGGAGATTATCTAGGTTTCCCAAACCTTCATCAAAATCACACAATTCAGTTACACTTTGATCATTTTTTTCATCAAAGTCAACATGAATTGATTCTTCCACAACAAGTCTTCTTTTGTTGTAAACTCTATATGCTTTGCTTGTGTTAGAGTATCCAAGAAAGATTCCTTCATCACATTTGGAGTCAAATTTGTCCAAATTTGGGCATCAATTGCCGTTGATTCAAGGAATACCGGAAATTGGTAAAGATTAATCACAGAATTTCGCTCGAGAAATTCAGCAATCAATCGGCAATTTTCGCTTGAGAAAATTGAAGAAAAAGAGTAAACACTCAAATTTTATTAATCATTCAACTGATTTTCGAAATTACACATAAAACTATTTTTATAGGACTCATATGACTTGATAAACAAGTCAAACATATCTAAAAATACTCCTAACCTATAAGGTAACTTAATAGACACCTAAAATAACAATATAAAGTCCTAATCTACTTCTAATCCTGAAAATACTAATAATATATTATTAAATTTGAAAATAACATTAATAATTAGAATTAAAACATAAACAAATCCCATTATTGATCTTCATCATTCTCCTCGGCTTCGAAAAAATCGTCCTCGAATTTGCAATGAGTTGTAGTTGAATTTGTCGCAATACAAAGAGAGCATGTAACATAAGTATCCCATTGTACCTTGATATTAGAATATAAAAATCCTTGAATCCTTGGCGAACTTGAAATTTGCCAACTCGAGTAATAACTTCCATCCAATCAGTACAATATGACATAATATACGTTTGGAGTAACAATTTTTTTATGTAATCAGCAGAAGACTTTGTAGAGGAAACATCAAATGGATCATCATAAGGATTAACAATTTTGATGGCTTCAAAATTCCAAATCAATTCATCTTGTAGAAACCCGAAGCTAACAGTTTTTACACCAGTCAAGTCTGATGTTACTAGTTGACAAATTTCGCAATCACATTCGTCAAAAACAGGCGGTTTTGACCAATCGACAGGAACATCAACGCTTGAAGATTCAAATAACGGCCCACCAAGATCAAACATTTATTTTTTTTTTTTGGAAATTTTCTAATCTGAATATAAGGAAAAAATATTAATATATGAATACATCAATCGAAAGACGAGAATCCCTGGTTTTTGCTCTGATACCAAATGATGCAGCGAAAGCTTTGTAACGATAGATACCAACGTTCGTTGAGTTCGCTCACGAACTACCACACGTCGATCTTACAAAACTCGTTGAGGTGTAACCTACCGAGGCTTGGGCATCAATTGCTGTTGATTCAAGGAATATCGGAAATTGGTAAAGATTAATCACAGAATTTCGCTCGAGAAATTCAGCAATCAAATGAATACCTCAATCGAAAGACGAGAATCCCTGGTTTTTGCTCTGATACCAAATGATGCAGCGAAAGCTTAGTAACGATAGATACCAACGTTCGTTGAGTTCGCTCACGAACTACCACACGTCGATCTTCCAAAACTCGTTGAGGTGTAACCTACCGAGGCTTGGGCATCAATTGCTGTTGATTCAAGGAATACCGGAAATTGGTAAAGATTAATCACAGAATTTCGCTCGAGAAATTCAGCAATCAATCGACAATTTTCGCTCGAGAAAATTGAAGAAAAAGAGTAAACACTCAAATTTTATTAATCATTCAACTGATTTACAATGTCATAAGTGATTGAACTAACCACTGGATAATCCGAACCACAAAGGTGTACTTATTTCTCTTTTCCTTTTTATTGGTTGATAAGCTATATTATTTAAATTAGCTACCTATATTTTGACTACTTTAAGCTCCTTTTGGAGGGAATCCACACTCTTCTTAATAAATACTTCTTCTGCCCAGTAATAATTTGCATTATTTGACTACTTTTTAACATACAAATTAAATAAATAATATAATATATATAATAAATGAGGTAGGATAAACAAAAGTTAAAAATAAAAATAGAAATTTTGGAAAAATAAAACTTAAAAATGAAATAACAAAAAAAATGGTATAAGTCATTATGTGAGGGAGGGAGTAGTATTAAGTGAAAGGCCCTTTGTTGATATGCAGATGATCAGACAGCTATGGTTTGGCTTAGCTGTCAGATGTTTGTTGAATTGTGCAGCGGAATAAGAGAAGCTTGAAATAATGATAGGACAAAGAACACAAAGAAATAATGCAAGTGTGTGAATGTGATTGCAGAAATGTAATAACACAGAGAATTTAAAGTGGTTCAGAGTTCACTCCTCCTACATTCACCCCCACTGTCAATCTTGACAAGTGAGATCAATTTTATTATAATCTTTAATCAACAAAAATTACAAATGAATTATTTAGGCAAGTTCCTTGAACTTCCTCTTCCTAATTAGTACAGTCAACTAGGGATACACTTAAAGTACAGTCTTAAGTATTTTTACAACTTGAAGTACAGTCTCAAGATTTTACAAAACAACTAATACACTCAAAATACAGTCTTGAGTGTTTACAAACTAATTCTACACCTAAAGTACAGTCTTAGGATTTTGGAATTTGTGAATTAACACACTAGGGTTGTTTGTTGTTGAAGCAGAGGTTTTGGGGTGAGGGTTTTGGTTTGGAACAGGGTTTAAAGTGTAGGGATTGATGAGTGTGTGTGTGGATTACAGGAGGTGTGTGTGGGTGTAAGGGAAAGGTTTTGGACTGTGAAAAAGAGTATTTTTCAAGAGTGGTTTTTGTAGAGGATGAACTCCTCTATTTATACCCTTCAATGTAGCCGTTGGAATATGACTGTTGCAGCTACATTAATGAGCCTTGACTGGTCTTTGCTCCACTTGTCCACTTGCAGGTCTTCATGAGCTGGCTTGAGCTGTGGCTTAAGCTGAGAGCTTCCAGAAGGTCTTCAGTGGTCTTCATTGGTCTTCAATAGTGAACTTGACATTTGTGAAGATCCAAGTTCCACTTTGGTTGAGATTGTGGTAGCAGAGAATGAGACAGAGTGATGGCTATCAGAGGGAATGAAGTCATAGCTGTCAGATCATACTAAGGCTTAGCTATCAGAGATATTCTCTAATAAGGACTGAGATGCACTTGATGATCTTGATAGCTAAGAGAGGAAATATGATTCATGTTATTGATTGAATGTAACCATTGTATAAGATAGAATCATAACTGTCAGACTCATAGCTGTCAGATAAACTGAAGGATGAATATAACAGATTTCCTCTTTTGATATAAACCCTGTTCTATATATATATATATTCCTTTATCAAAACCAACTAACTAAGACTTTGATCAAAGTTAGGTCCTAACAATTTCCCCTTTTTGGTAAAGGAAGATCTATTTAGAACATGTTTTCACAGTTAATGATAAGAGAAATACTAATGAAAGAAATAAATTAGGGATTCATATCATGCACAAGTAATCAGAATGAGATTGAAATACTTGGAATTGATCTCAAGATGATAGAAGTTCACAAATTACAGCCATTCAAACACAAAACCAAACAAAAGATTGTTTCAACCACACAAAAAAAGTCAACAAAATACAATTCAGTCATCAGCAAGTTGATCATAGAATTCTTCTCTTTCTTGCCTTGCTGAAAGGAGCTCATTTCTTTCTTCCTCTAGCTCTCTTCTCATTTCTGGTTCAACTCCTCTGTAATAGAACTCATTGTTCCATTCCCAAGTCATCCTCTCATCATACTTGAAGAACTTATCTTCCTTTGCTTTCAGTTGTGCTCTTGTGAGAGGCATCTGATCATTTCTTATTCTCATTGTAGCCCACAGATGCTTCTTCTTGTTCCTTGCTTTCTTGCTTATCTTGGGCACAAGGGATGGATCTGATTGAGGAACAGGGGACATATGAACAGGGGCTTGAGGAATAGGGGACATTTGAAAAGATTGTTGAGGAGGGTTGGAAATGGTAGAAGATGGAATGATTATGGGAGAGACTTGATCTGGGCTTGAAAGATCATCATCATCATCATCACTGTCAGAGTCTGATGAAAGATCAATAACATTATGAGCCCTGCTTTGATTAACAGCTATGGATTCTCTGAACTCTTTGATCTCAGGAATAGAGATCAGTTTCATGAAGTGAGAGTTTTCATTGGGAGAGTTGAAGAGAATGGGATCAACAGAGATGAAGGGTGAAAGATAGGGCTCAATGCCTGGATTTAGGGTTGGGGGAAAGATATTAACAATTTTGCTTATCAAAAGCATAAGGGCACACTTCTGTTCAAACAGAGAGAGAAAGAATGATTTGGCAAGTTCAATGCACAAGGAGAAAACTAGACCTTTTGGCATGAAGAGACAAGAATTGAGTGATGGAGAGAGAAGTTGGCTAAAGAGAATTTCCCAATCAATGAGTGTATTGGGAGTGATGAATTTTGGGAATGATGGGATTTGGTGAACAAAATGGGATGTTGATGAAGTCCTTGACACTTTCCATTCTTCATAGGCAAAGAATACTAATCCTGCAAGATTTCTAGCCACCATAATCAAACCATTTCTTGACAGTTCCCAGGATTTTGGATAGGTAAAGGGGTTTGCAATTTCTGGAAAATGGGTCACATTGGCTAACCTTGTCCTTGCTGCTTTGATGGAAGAAATTGAAAAGTCAATCCCACAGCTAAGCATCCAAGGTTCCTTTTTGGGAAGGTAGGCTTGATTGGGAGTTGGAGGAATGGAATGGCTTGGAGGACTGTCAGGACTGTTAGGGATGGGATCACTGTCAGATATCTCTTGACCTTGTCCAGCTAGAATTGGACTTTGAGGGGAGGCTTCAGTAGGTTCATTCTCAGGAATTGGAGAAATTGGCTTGGTAGGAGCAGAGGCATGGGTTGAAAAAGATGGGATTGAGACAGATGATTGATCAAGACTTTGCTTGAGGAGATCAGAACAAAATTGGGATTTCAGGAGGTTCAAGGCTGCCCTAACTTCTCCCTTGGTCAACTTTTGCTCAAGAATAGATA
Organism: Adenophora triphylla var. japonica; assembly: GCA_022495995.1. Classification (NCBI taxonomy): domain Eukaryota; kingdom Viridiplantae; phylum Streptophyta; class Magnoliopsida; order Asterales; family Campanulaceae; genus Adenophora; species Adenophora triphylla. The sequence continues at coordinate 713,898 of JAFEMH010000143.1, read as the reverse complement.
CAAGGACTGCCTCATTTTCTGGGGTTCCATCAAACACAAGTCCCTTGCATGCATTTAGGATTGTTTCTCCCTTTGAGACAAGCTTGGGATCAATTTCAACTCCAACTTTCTTAAGACTTTGAATGACCTCAGATGTCTTATCAGGATTCCCCCTATCAATTTCAACATTTGGGGTAGGTTCATTCACAAGCTCAGTCTCAGGTATAGAGGGGATGGTTTGGATATCTTCATCCATAGCTGTCACCTTTGGGTTACTGGATGACTCTCCTGGTCCACTTCTTTTCTTGATAAGCCTAGACCTGAGTTCATCTATGGCTATCACTGTCTCCTCTTTACTTAGAACCTCATCAAGATAAATGAGAGCAGCCTTTTCAGTATCAGGGTTCCCATCCAACTCAATAGCATCAATGGCTCTTAAGATTTTGGCTAACTGTTCAGGTTGGGTAGAGGGGATGTTTTCATCAGTGTTCCCCCTTAAAGGTTGCTTCTCTGATTGTTCTTTGAGGTTAAGGATGGCTTCTATGGCTGACTGGTGACCTGAGCTAGGTGTGGATGACTTGTCCACTCTTGGACTGACAGTAGTGGATTTTGGAGAAAGGGAAGGGGTATTTAATTTGGTTTTCTTGGCCTTGGTGCTTTCTTTTCAGGTTTTCTTTTCTTTGGCAAAGATTTAGAAGGAATGGATAAAGAGGATTGTACCTTGGATCTGGTAGCTGTCTGCCTAGTAGAGATAGCTGTCAGAGGTTGCTTGCCTTTGTGCACAGTTTTGGATAAGTTAATGGCTGCCTGAAGCTCTTGAGGGTCTATGGTATCATCACCAACATTAGCTTGACCCATTGTGTCAACCTCATGACTGTCAATGGCACCTCTTTCTTCCTTATCCTTATCATGGCTGTCAGACAAGGTAGTTTCACTGTCAGCTACCTGTTCATCCTTGTTTTTGCCTTTGTTCCCATGAGATACCACAGTCTTTTTCAACAATCCTGTCTTCTTCACATTGGATTGTACACCTCTCTTTATTCTCCTACTTGTAGCCAATGCTATCAAGTCCTTCCAGTGTTCAATCTTCTTTCTTGTTTCTGCTTGCAGTTTCTCTTGTGTTTCAACAAAACTACTGACACTTACATCATCTACAGCTCTCATCACAGCTCCCTTCTTTTGTTTCAATGCAAAAGTTCTGTCATTGAAACAGTTGGTCTCACGATGCTTCAGTCTTCAACCATTTCTTGTGTAGAGGAGGATTGAGCTTAGGAATTAGAACATCAAGAATTCCACTCATGAATCGAAGTTGTTCATCTTTCCACCTTGCTTCTTGAATTTTAGAGTGGAGGTTGAGGCTTGCAAGCCGGAAGTTGTGAAGAAGAACAATGCACCAGTTTGTGTCTTTGGTCAATAGGCTCAGCATTTGCTTCCATTCATTTGATCCCATTTGATCAAATGAAGATTGTTTGCCATCAATGGTTTATTCACCACATCCATAAGAGTTGATTTGAAAATGTCAGCTTTGTCCTTCACCATGGCCTTGTCCTGCACACTCTTGAAGTCATGAACTTTTACCCCAAAGAATTTCTCATACACTGTCTTCAATCTATCTGACCCTCTATCCCATATGTTTTTCACAGCATCTTCTTTGTTTGGGATCCCATAGACTTCACTTACCATTTCTTGAGTAATGGTTATCTCCACATTGTCTATGGTGGCAGTTATTGAATTGTTTTCTTTGTTCCTCTTTCCTACCAGGTAAATCTCTCTGCACAGTTCTTCATAAATTGGAGGTCTGGCTCCCATGAATTTAAGCAATTCATTGACCTCAAGAAGTTCTTGGATGAGTATCCCAACTTCAGACTCATAGAAGCTAGGTTTAATGAAGTAACTGTGAGCATCTGGGTAACTTGCTTTTGATGCTGCCATTGATGGTTAAAGGAATTAGGGTTGAAGGAATACGATGAAGGATTAGTGAGGAAAAGAGATGAATTTTAAACAGAGGGTTAATGAAACAGGGGTTTTTGGTGATTACGAAAGGAGAGAGAGACAAATAATGAGTGGAGAGTGGGTTTTAATGGGCATTGGGGGTTTCAAAGTTTAGTAACTGTTCATGTGAACAGTGATTTTTGCCCTTCCCCACGTTGAGGCATTAACTTCCACAGAGCACAAGAAGAACATTCTTTTTTTTCAAGAATTTTGCAGGTGAAGAGATGGCTAAGGAAGTGACAATTGTGAGCAATTAACACGATCAAATCACAAAAAAGTTTCTTTAACCTAGCTGTAGAAAAAAACTTTGACAGTTAAGTCTAGTTTGAATGATGATGGCTGTCTGAGATAGCTAGGGGAAACTTGCCTATAAAACAATGACAATTTCAGAGGAAATTTATTCAGATTGTTTTATAAACACAAATGGGTAGATTTTCCTCAAAGTTTAATCCCCAAAATATGGCTCAAACAGCAAAACAGTTGGTTTTTGGGAAGAATTGTGAGGATGATTTGAGTGGGGATGAAATGGAGATTAAGAGAGAGTCCTTCAATGTAGTTAAAAGTTCAGAGGGAGTGAGAGACAGAGGTAAGAACAAGAGAGTGAGAGAAGATCAGGACTATGGTGTCAAGGAGGTAGCTGTCAGAGAGAAAATTGACAGTAGAGAGGGAGAGGGAATAAGGCTTTTTGGAAAGACTATCAAGGTTGATCAGGGTGAGTCCAGTAAGGAAAAAAGTAAGGTAGAGAGGGTTTATACATTGGGGGAATTGGTTAAGCAAGATAGGGCTCAGACAGCTATGGAGAGGAGCTTAGCTGTCAAGAAGAAGGTTAAGCCTGAGAAGCTGTATACTCCTGTGAGCAGGGATTCACTCTCTCCAGGGGTTGGATTGTTGGAGGGGAGAGGTGATAACTTTGCTGGAGTGCATGTCTCTCCTTCTTCAACAATATCATACCTATTCAACCAGGTTATTGGTTGTTTTAGCCCTGCCAGAGTTCCAGCTGTAGAGAGAGAAGAGTCAAGAGCTAGCCAACCACTTGTAGTTGCTGGGAATGGGTCTTATTCTGGAGAATTTAGCTTTGTGACACCAATGGAGGGATTGCTTCAACCATATGATGCAGTTGAAGAATGGTGGCCAAGGAGAGCAAGTCCTTCACTTCAATATTCTGTCACTTCAATTGATCCCTTCCTGGAGAGGCACCCAATATGGTTGCAAAGGTATCATCAGACCTTGCAGTCTACACAGGAGGCAAGGTGTGAAGGAATGAGTGCTGGAGGAGGATCTGGAGAAACAGTAACATTCCCTAAGAATGTCTGACAGCTAAGGTGAAGATTTGAAGAGGAGAGCTGGTTCTGGAGTTTGTTTGGTTTTAAGGAAGTTTTTGGTGAGTGAATGAAGATGAAAGAGAGAGGGATTTCATGGTTTGTTTTCTGTTTTTGTTTATGTTTTTGATTTTCATGACTTTTGTATGGATAGCTATCAGTGGATAGCTATCAGAGATGTTTTTGAGGGAATAGCTGTCAGGCTTCATTGTGACAGCATTACCCTGAATTATGTAAGCCTCCTTTTTATTTATGAAGAACAACTCTTTATTTTGGCATATTTATCATCCCAAGCATAGCTCTTAACATCTCAAATCTCTTTTCATCCATGGCCTTAGTAAGAATATCAGAGACATTATCCTCAGTACAAACTTTTGCAAGGTTGATATTCCCTTTTTCAACATGGTCTATGATGAAGTGATGCCTGACCTCAATATGCTTTGTTTTTGAGTGTTGGACAGGGTTTTCTGTCATGGCAATAGTGCTTGAGTTGTCACAGAAGATGGGAATGTTGGATAATTCAATTTCAAAGTCTTGAAGTTGACTTTTAAGATAGGGAATTTGAGAACAACACAAGCCTGCAGCAATATACTCAGCCTCATCTGTTGAAGTGGCTACTGAGGTTTGCTTTTTGCTTGACCATGAAATGATTCTTGATCCAATAAACTGGCATCCACCACTTGTGGATTTTCTATCTAGATTGCATCCAGCATAGTCAGAGTCAGTGAATCCAATTAGAGAGAATGGGGATTAAGTGGGATACCACAAGCCAGAATCAGGGGTTCCTTTGAGATATCTTAAAATTCTCTTGACAGCAGAGAGATGAGATTCCTTGGGATTTGCTTGAAATCTAGCCCAAAGACAGACACTAAACATAATGTCAGGTCTTGAAGCTGTTACATAAAGAAGAGATCCAATGTAACATCTGTAAAGTGTTGGATTTACACTTTGACCATCTAGATCAGCATGGAGTTTGGTTGTGGTTGACAAGGGGGTTTTGGCAGGGGAAGCAGCTTACATGTCAAACTTCTTGATCATATCCCTTGTGTATTTAGCTTGGTTAATGAAGATTCCTTCCTTCATTTGCTTGACTTGAAGACCCAAGAAAAAAGTAAGCTCACCAATCATACTCATTTCAATCTGGTCTTTCATAATATCTCCAAATTCAGTACACAAGTCCTCATTTGATGAACCAAAAATGATGTCATCAACATAGACTTGGATGAGCAACTGATCATCTCTATATTTCTTGATAAAAAAAGTGTTATCAATATGGCCCTTGGTAAATCCTTTGCCAAGGAGATATCTAGATAGAGTATCATACCAAGCTCTTGGTGCTTGTTTAAGCCCATACAATGCTTTGTCCAATTTGTACACATGATCAGGAAACTTTGGGTGCTCAAAACCAGGGGGTTGAGATACAAAAACCTTTTCATTTAAGACTCCATTCAGAAAAGCACTCTTGACATTCATTTGGAATACTTTCATCTTCTTGAATGAAGCATACACAAGGAATAGCCTAATAGCTTCAAGTCTTGCAACAGGTGCAAAAGTCTCATCATAGTCAATATCTTCTTCTTGTCTATATCCTTGAGCAACTAGTCTAGCTTTGTTACTTACTACAACACCTTCTAAGAAATCTTATTTCTAAAAACCCATCTTGTTCCAATGACAGTTTGGTTTCTTGGTTTAGGAACAAGTTGCCACACTTTGTTCCTTTCAAACTGCTCTAATTCTTCTTCCATGGCTTCTATCCAGTCAGCATCTTGGAGTGCTTCATTTATTTTCTTTGGTTCCACTTGGGATATGAATGCACTCATGAGAAAAGGAATGTTGTCTGGAACTGGGGTTTTATCAATTTGAAGGCTGATGTAAAGGTCTTTATTTGGTGGAATGATGTGAGTAATGGTGGATTCATCATTGGCTTTGGGAGGAGAAAGAGGATTATTGGATGGAGATGGAAGATGGCTAGTGGATGGATTACAAGAAGAATTTGGATGGCTGTCAGCTAAGGGTTGGCTGTCAGCTAAGGAAGAAATTTGGGAGATGTCAGTCAAGGGATGACCATTTATTTGGGTATTCTCTTCCTCATCAATTGGATTGGTAGTAGGAGTGATTGATGATGACTTGGTTGGCTGGATTGGTTGATGATGGGAGTGAGATTGGTCATGGCTGTCTGGCATAGGATGGCTGTCAGATGAATTTCTTGGAACCATGTATGGAAGATTTGATGAATCTTGTTCATGATGGAGAACAGTTGAATCAAGAATGGGAGATGATTCAGGGAGATTATCTAGGTTTCCCAAACCTTCATCAAAATCACACAATTCAGTTACACTTTGATCATTGTTTTCATCAAAGTCAACATGAATTGATTCTTCCACAACAAGTCTTCTTTTGTTGTAAACTCTATATGCTTTGCTTGTGTTAGAGTATCCAAGAAAGATTCCTTCATCACATTTGGAGTCAAATTTGTCCAAATTATTTTTGCCATTGTTGTGAATGAAGCATCTACTTCCAAAACTGTGAAGGTAGGAAATGGTAGGAACTTTGTCATTCCATAGTTCATATGGAGTCTTCCTATGGAATTTGTTGATTAGTGTTTTATTTTGAACATAAACAGCAGTAGTGACAACTTCACCCCAAAAATACTTTGGGAGATTGTGTTCTGACAGCATTGTTCTTGCTGCCTCACAGATTGTTCTATTCTTCCTTTCAGCAACACCATTTTGTTGGGGTGTTCTTGGGGCTGAAAAATTGTGATCAATACCTTTTGAATCACAATACTCTTCTACTCTTGTGTTCTCAAATTCTTTTCCATGATCAGATCTGATCTTGACAATGGATGTCCCTTTTTGATTTTGAATTTTATTGAACAGCTTTGTCAGACAGCTAAGGGTGTCACTTTTGGATTCAAGAAGAATGATCCAAGTGAATCTGGTGAAGTCATCAACCACAACAAGGGAGTATCTCTTTCCTCCTAAAGATATAGTCCTTATGGGTCCAAAGAGATCCATATGAAGTAGTTAAATAGGTCTTGATGTGTCCAATCTGGTATTGGGCTTGAATGAAGATCTCTTTTGCTTCCCACATTGACATGCTTTGCAAAGTTTGTCCTTCTTGAATGGGATCCTTGGAAGACCTCTGACTAGATTTGAATTTGCAAGCTTGGAGATGGTTTTATGGTTAAGGTGAGCCAATCTTTTGTGCCAAAGCCATGACATGTCAGATTGACTAAATGACAGAAGGCAGTGAGCATTTGAGGATTCCACTATCTCTAAGTTTAAGCAATAGAGATTTCCTTTTCTTGATCCAGTCAGAATGACTTTATTGCTTTTATCTTTAACAGTACATTTATCCTTGGTGCAAACAACATGAAATCCCTTATCACAGATTTGACTGATGCTAATCAAATTGTGCTTGAGACCCTCTACATAAGACACATTAGTAAAAATGATATCTTTTGTAATAAGATTTCCTGATCCTTTGACCTTAGCTTGGGAATTGTCACCAAAGGTTACATTTGGACCATTTTTAGGGGTATATTGTTGCAACCAGTCTTTATTGAAGGTCATATGTCTACTACAACCACTATCTAAATACCAGAGTCCTTTCCTAGGTACCTGCAAAACAGAAAGTAAATTTTATGGTACCCCTTTTTATTCTTTTGGGTCCAAAGGATTAGTTTTTCTTTGGAACCCTAGCTTTGTTCATTGATCCCTTTTTGAAGAACTGGTTTAGGGTATGATAATATGACATGATTTGCATCATGTAAGGTGTGAGGACAGTGGATTGGGATGGATTGAAGAAGTGATTTGGGTTGTTATATTGGGGTTGAAACTGAAAGTTATTTGAAAAGGATGATCTGGGAGAGTCATTTTGACTTGCATGACTTCTTCCATTTGAGTATTGCCATTGAGGTTTTTGTTGTTTGGTGTACCTATGTTTGTTATAGAATCTTTGTTGCCTTGGGGTTCTATGTGGTTTGGAAGATCTTGGCTGTCTGTCAGGCCTTAGGCATTTGTCTGTCGGGGGCTTGGCATCTAGCATGTTTTTGCAACCTTTCAATTTCTTTCGTATATTGGCCCCTTTTTGAACCCAAATATACTTGCTTCCTTTAATTTTACTTAGTCCTTTGTTTGAGTGACTAGGACCAGGTAAGATTTCCTTAGATTTTCCCTTGGTTTGAACAGGGATAAGTTTGAGTTTGATAGCTTTGCCGAACTTAGGTTTTCTAGAACCATTTTTTCAATGGCCCTTTCACCGGTGGGAGGAGTGTACACCTTTTGTGTAGGATCATCAGCACCAATCCCTGTTTTGTCACTGGGACGCCTTTGGGTGTAGGTGAAAAGGGATAATGCTTTGCTTGACATGTTCCATGAGTCTATTTTATTTTTAAGAGCATCATTTTATTTTTCAAGATTACTGAGTCTTTGACAATTTTCATGATTACTTGATGTCTCAGCTGTCAGATCCATGTTTTGTTTTTCAAGCATGATGCATTGATCTCTTAGCCCTTGACATGCTTTCTCAAGCTCAGAATTGGTTTTTGTGAGGGTGTCAATGGTTGAGGATTGGGAAAGGTTCTCATTGACCAGTGAAGCAAAGCTAGTTTTTTGTTTTTTGGTTTGAATTAAAAGAGTGCAAACTAATTGTTTGAAACCATCAATATTTAAGGAGTTAAAATCATGTACCTCTTTTAGTTCATCTGCAGCAGCAAGTGCTTCCATTTCTTCCTCATTGTCTGATTCTTCCTCATTGTCTGATTTTTCTTCATCTTCAGCTATAAGGCATAGCATGGCTTCTTCTCCTTCATTGTCAGAATCATCACTTGACACATACTCTTCATCACTGAATTTTGATGAGTCAGCTATCATAACTTGCTCCTTGTTTTTGTCATGTTTATTTTTGGAGCAATTGAAGCAGTTGCACTTGGAAGCTGTGAATGATCTCTTTTGAGTAGGTCATCTTCTTAGCTGTCTGATTGTCCCTAGGTTTCCTTGGTTCAGGACAATCAGATGAGTAATGTCCTTGCTTTCCACAGTTGAAGCAATCAATTGTCTTCTTGTAGCTGTCTTGTTGAGAATTAGATGTGGAAGGGTTGTATTTTTTGTCAAAAGATTTCTTTTGAAATTTCATGGCATTTCGACGGCCATGGATATGAGACTTGGAATGTCTTCTTGAGAGATCTGTTTCTTGACGGGTTTGGAGTCGATGCTTATCTTTTGAAGGGCATTATTGACAATGGTCTCAATGTCTTGGTGAGTGATTGGTTTGTGGGACAGTTTCTTGAGCGGTTAAGGCTAAAGTTTGTGAAATGGTAGGAACTGGTTGAATTTTTATCATACCTTCCGGTTCATAAGCTTCAAGCTTTCCAAAAAATCTTGTTCAACTGTCATTGTGCTCCATTCAGATCCTTCTCTAATAGGTAAAGCTACCTTTTCATATTCTTGTGGGAGATTAGAATATATCTTGAGGCAGAGATCTTGTTGTTCAAAGGTTTTTCCATGGTCAGCAATAGATCTAACAAGGTTTTCAAACCTTGGTTGGCGGCGCTCACTTTTTCTCCAGGATAGAACTTGAAGTTGTCTAATTGTCTAAGCAAGTTATACAAATTTTGTGTCTGACACTAGTGTGCTTAGTGAACTTTGTTTGAATGAGAGCCCATCTTGATCCGGCATTTGGTTCCTTAGCAATTTCTTGTGCAAGTGAGTCATTTACACTCTTTTGAAGAATGTTTTTGACTTTTAAGTTTGCAGCGATCAATTGTTTTTCGATTCAGACCATGTTTAAGGGGATTTGGTCTTACTAGGTCCTCCATCAATGCTGATTTGAGTTGGGTAGGACACTTCATTCTCTAGAACATACCGGTTCCATATCTTGTTTGCATCAAGGTATGTTTTTATTTTTGAAGCATAGATCTCAAAAGATCCAAATCATCAATGTGTGGGATGTCTTTCTCATTATTTCTCCTTGGTTGAGGCATGGTGGGTTTGAAGAGGATCCTTCACAAGTTGTTAGACTTTTGAATGTGAAGACAAGCTCGATACCAATTGAAAGGCCCTTTGTTGATATGCGAGATGATCGACGGCTATGGTTTGGCTTAGGTGTCGGATGTTTGTTGAATTGTGCGGCGGAATAAGAGAAGCTTGAAATAATGATAGGACAAAGAACACAAAGAAATAATGCAAGTGTGTGAATGTGATTGCAGAAATGTAATAACACGAGAGAATTTAAAGTGGTTCGAGTTCACTCCTCCTACATCCACCCCATTTGTCAATCTTGACAAGTGAGATCAATTTTATTATAATATTTAATCAACAAAAATTACAAATGATTGATTTAGGCAAGTTCCTTGAACTTCGTCTTCCTAATTAGTACGATCAACAAGGGATACACTTAAATTACAGTCTTAAGTGTTTTTACAACTTGAAGTACAGTCTCAAGATTTTACAAAACAACTAATACACTCAAAGTACGAGTCTTGAGTGTTTACAAACTAATTCTACACCTAAAGTACAGATCTTAGGATTTTGGAATTTGTGAATTAACACACTAGGGTTGTTTGTTGTTGAAGCGAGGTTTTGGGGTGAGGGTTTTGGTTTGGAACAGGGTTTAAAGGGTAGGGATTGATGAGTGTGTGTGTGGATTACGGGAGGTGTGTGTGGGTGTAAGGGAAAGGTTTTGAATTTGTGAAAAAGAGTATTTTTCAAGAGTGGTTTTGTAGAGGATGAACTCCTCTATTTATACCCTTCAATGTAGCCGTTGGAATATGAGCATTGGCCCTTTACATTAATGAGCCTTATTGGTCTTTGCCCCACTTGTCCACTTGCGGGTCTTCATGAGCTGGCTTGAGCTGTGGCTTGGTAGAGCTTCAGAAGGTCTTCAGTGGTCTTCATTGGTCTTCAATAGTGAACTTGACATTTGTGAAGATCCGGGTTCCACTTTGGTTGAGATTGTGGTAGCAGAGAATGAGACAGAGTGATGGCTATCGAGAGGAATGAAGTCATAGGCTGTCGAGATCATACTAAGGCTTAGCTATCGAGATGTTCTCTAATAAGGACCGAGATGCACTTGATGATCTTGATAGCTAAGAGAGGAAATATGATTCATGTTATTGATTGAATGTAACCATTTGTATAAGATAGAATCATAAGCTTTGTCAGACTCATAGGCTATCGAGATAAACCGTTGAAGGATGAATATAACAGATTTCCTCTTTTGATATAAACCCTGTTCTATATATATATATTCCTTTATCAAAACCAACTAACTAAGACTTTGATCAAAGTTAGGTCCTAACATTAAGAAATGAGAAATGAGAATGAGAAATGAGTCAGTTCACACTTCACTATCGGGAGTAGTTCACCCTTCACTATCGGGAGGGGTTTTAATGAGCTGGTGCACCACCGTTGATACAAACTGAAAGTAATATGATAAACATAAATGACTGAACGGAATTTGAGAAAACAAGACGGAAATTGAACCCTCTAATAGTTGCTCACAGCAATACTATTTTTCATAAAATCAATATCAAAAGTCTCCTTTCAAATAAAACCCTACCATTGTTTAAATACTACTCTAAGATTATTCTAGAACCCTACCAAAATAAACCTATTTAAAATCAATCAAAATACTAGTGAAATAACAGTCCGAAAATACATCAAACAAAATAAGGAAACAAGGAAATTAGAAAAAGGAAACAACATCAATTGCTGCTCTTACTGTATCATCCTCCCCTCCTTAGAAAAAATTCGACCTCGAATTTTGAGTGTCGTACCGGGAAAGACTGTTCGAAATTTATCTCTGAATCGACGACGAACTGTATACTTCATTCCTTTCATCCCAACATCCATCCAATCACACCATTGGAACGATACAAAAAACTCAATAATCAACTTCTGAATGATGTATCGAACCGAAGAACGTGGGATATACCTGTCAAACGGATCTTTGTACTCGAGCAACGGTGATCAAGTTTCAAATTTCCACCGACATCAACATGTGAACCAAACATCGGTACCTTTCCTCTGTCAACGAGGCGCACTTTGGGATGTCGAGGCGCCCGCCTCAAGCTCGGATGCTCGGTTGTGACTTCCTTGCGAGGCGCTCGCCGGACATGGGTGGGGCGGCCGTGTATCCCAGCCTTGTTGTTGCTGCGTTGGGTAATCCTCCCAGGCTTACTTCCGTCCTCCCCGGTTGCAGCCGTATTAGGTGTTCCGCCTTGTCAATTACGTGAGTTGTCACAATATGACAAATCTCGCAATCACACTTATCAAACACCGGTGGTATAGACCAATCAACAAACTTTTCAGGCTGTGACTTACCTTCTAACTCCGGAATCTCGGTCTTCATGTCGCCGATAACCCTAGAATGATATGTCCACTTCCTGTCACCAAGTTCGTGATCCCTAGCGGAGGGATTGGTCACCGCTAAACCCTCTTCATCAGACGATATGTCTGATTCCGAGTCCTCCAACCGCGCTAGCTGTCGTTGGATTCGTCGACCCTCCACCCGATCAAAGTATCGTTGGAGTTCTCGAATCTCGGAACGCAACAAACGAAGTTTGAGATCTTGAATCTTTCTTCGCACTTCGTCCTTCTTGATTTCATATAGTTCACGTTCGTGATGGGGATCGTATTCCTGGGGATTCGCTTCACGAACCCTACTACGAACACCATGAACACCACGACCACGCCTTCGTTCAGCCATCAATTCGACCAGGAAACTGATACCAATTGATACAAACTGAAAGTTATATGATAAACAGAAATGACAGAATGGAATTTGAGAAAACAAGACGGGAATTGAACCCTCTAATAGTTGCTCACAGCAATACTATATTTCATAAAATCAATATCAAAAGTCTCCTTTCAAATAAAACCCTACCATTATTTAAATACTACTCTAAGATTATTCTAGAACCCTACCAAAATAAACCTAATTAAAATCAATCAAAATACTAGTGAAATAACAGTCCGAAAATACATCAAACAAAATAAGGAAACAAGGAAATTAGAAAAAGGAAACAACATCAATTGCTGCTCATACTGTATCAACCGAGCTAAGTAGTAAGGCTGTTCCAAATGGACAGGTAAATGGACAGGCAAATGGGGACCAATTCAGCTGAAAACTACTCGTAGTATGGCTGTTCCAAATGGACAGGCAAATGGGGACCAATTCAGCTGGGTCCATATTTTAAGTTCAGCACAATATGCATCACCTGTATTTATTTAAAATATAATTTTTATACTTATCCATATATATATAGAAGTTCAATAATTGAAAAAAAAAAAAAAAAAAAAAAAAGAAGTTCAATAATTGAAACTTACACAAGGTTTGTTTAAGTGCTTACTGATGCAATTTCCGTAAAAATTTATTTACTCTGCTTCATTTTCTTCAGCAAGTCCTCATTTTCTGATTTTCCGTATGCAGTTCCCTTAGACCACAGGTCCACAGCTTTGTAGACGGGGGCAATATTGGAGCCGGAACAGCTGCCTATCTGAAATTCCATCTTGCTTGAACACGTACACCAGTCACACAAAACCCTCTTTAATTAACAAAGTGAAGTCCATATAGTACTCATTTATTAAAACCTGAATACATTTGTGAGAATAAGGTCTCATGTACAAGCTTTATGGCCATTTAATCAAAAGTCGAGACGCCAACAAATGCTATGGTATTTTTAAGTTGTTTCATGGTACAAATCATCATAAAAAAAAAAAAAAAGGTACACACAAACACGCAAACACTTCAAGTGGTTGAACTTGCAACGCCGTTAACTGCTGTGGTTGATAAGAGAAATTCTTTCTTAACCAAGTCTTGGTCAAACCTTTGTTTTGCGTAGGCTATGTAATCAAATTCAATATCGTTCACATAGTACTGCAAAAAAAAAAAAAAAATCCATCAACCAAACTCGATTTAATTAATATGTATATATCATGAACTGTAATTTTCATAAAAATAAAACTCAGGAATACATACCGAGATTATTCCCCATAAGCCGCACATCAGATGGTTTGCTAAAGTGTACTTCTCTACATCATGGACAAGATTCTCGACTTCTGCCTCACTGGGTTGATACCCTATTAATTAAACATCAATAGGTGGTCACATTTGATTCTCATAAGAAAAATTCTATGATCGACAAATAAAATAACAATAATCAAAGAAATTTAAAAAACACGTTAGAAGTTATGCCAGGTGAGCCAACAAAACTAACCAGTACAACTAAGATAGTTTCGTACAAATCTTTGACGCTCTTCAAAATCTGCAAAGGGAAGTAACAAACAAGCTCAAACAAAATAAATTTCAAGTACTTTATTATTTTTCTTTATGAAAATACTATTTAGTAAGTAAAATAATTTATTCACAACTATTATTTGCTTACCAGGGTACAAATTGAAGTTTAAAATGTGAGGAGTATCTGTTGACAAATCTGATGTCATTTCACAGAAGTGATGTGCGAAGTCACAAGCAACTGGATTGTAACTGGAACTTTCAAAATCCTGTCAAAAAAAGCAAACCAACAGGTCTTTTTTAAACATAATAGTAACAAGTAACTCAAAGCGGACATTTACTCCAAGATTAATAGAAATGAAACTGAGCGAAAACTCACGATCAATGTCATTTTTCTTGTATTTTCATCAATCATTATGTTCCCACATTGCAAGTCATTGTGACAAAATCGAATTTCTTGATAGCTCTTTGTTGACTCGGATTCCAACAGTCCGATTTCCTCTTCAATAGTATCCAAGCGAAATTCCTTGGCGTGTTCAGCAGTGCAGGTGCTTTTTGCGGTGCTAATATATTTTCTGAAAATGAATATCACAAATCAGAAAAGGCATTTTTTTTACTTCTTTGTCGAGCTAAGGAACTCTAATTTTGCTTGCTGAATAATATATACTCTGTATACCTGAGTAAATCCCAAATACCCGCTTTCTTTGTACCGGGTATATCAAGATTGTGAAATTCCCTCATTTTAGCTGCTATCAAAGCAGATGTTTCAGGATCACGAACATCACTAAATGACAGGGTCTGAAAATCAGATTCAAAGTTATTAAATTTCACAATTTTGTCAAAAACCTAACATTTTGTTAGTTTTTACACCAATTTGCAACACAATGTAAATGTTAGGAATCGGGTTGCTACTTTTTCAATGTTGGGAACCAAATTGCAAAAATGATACAAACTTAGGTAACCGAGTTGCAGTTTGCTCATTGTTTTAGGCTTGATATTACTTATAATAAGAGTTGCTTGCTCTAATTTTGTGACAATCATTAAATCAACTCTTTTTTTTTTCAAATAAAATGGATTTTTTAATTATTGATAACTTATATTTGTAGAAAGATATATCTAATGCCCCACAAAAAATTAAGATTGCTTATGTCCCACAAAAAATAAAAAATTGGTCAATTAAACTTTTAAAATATTATACTCTCTTTCTGTCCCTAAATGAATGTCGAAAAAAAATTCAAATTTGCTCTTGGGACGAAGGGAGTATAAATCAAAAGTCAAAACGAGGCAAATGCTATGTATTAAAGTTTTATACAAGTGAGGACATACCTTTGCATGAATGAACTCCTCAATACGACCTTCTGGAAATTTGCCAAGAAGCTTAGGACCGTGGCCGAGCATAGATATGTATTCAAAGTTCTGGATTTCCTCCTCCCGGTTTATGAAATAATCACAACTTTTACCATATATCCGAACCAACACAGTTCTAACATCATTTTCGGCATTTGCAGGCCAACTTACACGATAAACCATGTTATTTGTGGAACCATTGCTCAAATGTACCATTTTCAATGATTTAATATCGATTGTATCGCCCCATTTTGAAGCCAACAATAAAAGTTGCGTCATCAATTCCTCTGGTAAACTTTTTTCTTCAACAAACTCATTTGAAGTCATCGTAGGCATGGCTATAGATTACTAAACCAATTCTCTGATAAAACAGCAGATCTAACTGAAAGCAAAAGAACCCTTTTACGTATATATAATTCATGAAATTCACCGACGATAATAGAGAAATTTGCATAAAAAAAAAAAGAACAAAAACAACTTGTGTTTAACACTTACTTCAAATATCTGGCCGCGCTATTGGCCGAGAAAATTGCAGACCTGAAACCAATTAAAGCCTTTTATGCAGTCTTATGGAAACTGAATACAATACAATGGTTCCAAAGTCTTAATTTATAGTACAACATTGCTTACTCCTTGTTGTGGGTAAATTCAGGATTGCTACATCTTAAATTGTTACCAGCATATCGACATCCTGAAACTCGTGGACAAGGTAAACATTATTTACTTAATTAATTCATTATTTATTTCTGTTATATTTAATTACAGGGATAAAAGAACGTGGGAAAAAATATGTGTTCAGTGGACTCCTTTCAACGGTTTGCAAGACCAAGTCAAGATGAAGATAACATGCCGAGATTATAGGGGAGTTTGTTAGGATTTTATTTTTCTATTATTTTCTTTTCTATTTATAAGCTTATGGCTGGAAACACACAACACAACACAGAAACACACGCTTCACTCACGCACAGTTCACATACAGTTTGCAATCCGCCATAGCTTCGTCTCTTGTAATTCAAAGACATTAATACAATTGTTTGGGAAGGTAGGTGCTCATAATCACCTCCCGATGTTTTGTGCCGGCGAGATAGTTATTTCAAGGGTTTTCCTCGTTACATGATCGAGCCATCCTAGTTACGTTGTTACACCAATTATATTCCATTGCACCCTCCTTATCTTTATTTCAAATTCTTTCATTGTTGACTGTTTTTTGCCAAAACAGTTTGGCACCCACCGAGGGGCCATTGGTTTTTTAATTGGTTCAAAATTCTTATGTTTTTACTATGTCTACCCAACCTATGACTTTCGCCATCACCAAAACCATTCCTAGCAGTGTGAATCCTCAAACCAGTAGCAGGTCGACAACTGGAGGCCAAGAAACATTGCCTCCTCCTCCGCCTGTGAATTCTGGCAAGAAGCAGATGTCGCCATCTCCTGATCTTGAGATCAAGAGCATGCTGATGCAGATGAAGAATGAGCTGGATCGCCAACAGAATAGCACCTTCTTGATAGCCGAAAGCTTGATAAAGGTGCAAAAAGATCAGGAGTTGCTCTCCAAAAGAGTGGATGATGTCTCTCCTTACCATCCTAGAGCCCTTGATTTCAACATTGGGGACAGCTCTCAAACTTTCAACGAATTCCTTCCAATGACTTCATCTGTGAGGATGTCGACATCTTCTCCTCCCATAACGACTTCTATGGCGATGTCGACACCCTTAGCTACCAGTGCCTACAGGATGACTTTTTCAGAAGGACCCATCTTCACTAATAGCACCGTTCAGACATCCTCTGCAGATAATGCTAATCCTTTCATTAATTTCAATACTAGTTCTGCTTTAGATAATACTGCTCGTACCACTAACCCTTTTGCAGGAACCTACATTGCAAATCAGCTTCAGGAATTGAGAGATATGATCATGAATGTACCAGGTGTCACTCCGCCTATCCAACAAGTTTCCCCAACATGTTACAATCAGTCTCGCTTTACTCCAGCAATTGCGCATGTCGACATCCCGAAATGATTCAGCGTTCCTGCCATGACGCTGTATGATGGAAGTTCTGATCCTGAGGAACATGTCGCCTACTACCAAGAAAAAATGGAGATCGTTCGTATCCCGCTCCAGTTTTGTGAGGCTTGTTTGTGTTGAGGATTCGGTTCGACGTTAGTAGGCCCGTCATTGAAGTGGCTGATCCGTTAACCTCCTGCTTCTATTGGCTCCTTTGCTCAACTTGTCAACCTGTTCAATAACCAATTTTCTTGCAGCCGGCAATTTGAGAAGCTCACCAGTGATCTTTACCGTATCACTCAGCAACCCACTGAAGCCTTAAAAGACTTTGTTAACGGGTTTAATAAAGAAGTCTTGGAGATCCCCAACTTGGACATGGCAACAGCTGCAGAAGCTTTCAAAATGGGCTTGAAGAAGGATTCCTCTTACTATGAAGACTTGGTGATGAACCCATGCAAGAAGATGGAGGATATCCGAAATCGAGCTCTAAGATTTATCAGGCTGGAAGAGGACAAGGCACATCAATCCAAGAATCCTGACAAGGCTCCATCATATGACCATCCTGGCAGGAAGATAGAGTCGTCTCACCAAAGACAGAGCAGATCCAGACCCTATCAGAGAAATGACCATAATAAAGTCAATTATGTGGAAGATGATGGAGATGATGATGATTTTGAATCTTCTAAAATTTCTGATTATTGTTTCTCTGTTGATGTTTCAGGTGTCCTGTGTGCAATGAGCAATCTTGAAGATAAATCAAGATGGCCTCGAAAGACTGACAAGTCATCCGGCTGGAAGGATAAATCCAAGTGGTGTGCCTATCATGAAGATTTTGGACATCTTACCGAAGATTGCATCGCCTTGAGGAGAGAGATTAGTTACCTGTTGTCTAAGGGACATCTTAAAGAGCTCCTTGGGAACCGCAAGACCAAGACGGAGAACAAAGAGCCCGTCGCAACTAGACCACCATCTCCTCCAACGGTAACAAAGGTAATCAATGTTATTAGTGGTGGTTCTGATATTTGTGGTACTTCTTATTCTGCAGCTAAGAGATTCGCCAAGCAAGCTAAGGATGAGAAACCCGAGAGATCCTCCAAGATGTCACAGCTTACATCCCAAGATGTCATCTCCTTCGAAGAAAGTGACAGGGATAACGTTATGGACCCACATCATGACGCCTTGGTCATTGCACTCCAGATAGCCAACTGCAAGGTCAGACGTATCCTAGTAGATGGGGGCAGCTCTGTGAATCTCATTATGTTGGATGCTCTGAAGGAAATGAAGATCCCCGAAGACAGCATTGTAAAAAGAACCTCGGTGCTCGTAGGTTTCAGTGGAGAAACCAAAAGTACAGTGGGTGAGATTAAACTCCCAGTTTACGTCGAAGGTATCAATTCCATGGAGAGATCTTACGTGATTGATAGTGCAACGTGTTACAATGTGATTCTGGGAAGACCTTGGATCCATGGAATGAAGGATGTGCCATCCACCTATCACTAATGTGTCAAGATGCTGACACCTTGGGGAGTTGTCAAGGTTTACAGTGATCAGCAGTCAGCTAAAGAATGTTATATGACTTCCATGAAGGCGTCAACAACCCCTAAGATGGCATAGCAATTACAGAGAAAAGCCCGTGAGGTTCTGGAGGCGAAGGAGCATGACTTTAAAGAGATACTCTTAGACCCCTCAAACCCAGATCACAAGGTGCTGGTTGGTCAAGATGTTCCGGCAGAAATCGAAGAAGACCTTATCAACCTCTTGAAAAGCAGGATTAGAAGCTTCGCCTGGAAGCATGAAGATATGACAGGCATCAGTAAAGATGTCATCACCCATAAACTCAACGTCGATCCATCCTTCAGACCGATCCACCAAAAGAGAAGGAAGTTCGCACAGGAGAGGAACATAATCATCCAGGAAGAAGTGGACAGATTGCTCAAAGCTAAGATGATCAGAGAGGTCGAATACCCAAGATGGCTAGCAAATGTGGTGGTGGTAGAAAAGAAGAACGGAAAATGGAGAGTTTGTGTCGACTTCACATACTTAAACAAAGCTTGTCCCAAAGATCCTTTCACCCTGCCACACATTGATACTTTTTTAGATGCTACTTCTGGGCATGAAGTGTTGACATTCTTAGATGCATCTTCAGGATTCCAGCAAATCCAGATAGAGCCATCCGACCAAGAGGACACCGCCTTCATCACTCCAATGGGTATTTATTGTTATATTGCAATGCCTTTTGGACTAAGAAATGCAGGTGCCACATACCAGAGGCTAGTCAACATGATATTCAAAGAGCAGATTGGGGACACCATGGAAGTATACATCGACGATATGGTGATAAAGTCGGAGAAAGCTGAAAATCATGTTCGAGATCTTACTCAAGCATTTGACATCCTGGACAAGTTCAACATGAAACTGAACCCAGCAAAGTGCAATTTTGGCATGAAGTCCGGAAAATTCTTGGGCTACATGGTGACACAAAGAGGGATAGAGGCAAGCCCTGAGCAGATAAGAGCAATCATCAATCTAACGTCGCCCAAATCCATAAAAGATGTTCAAAGATTGACAGGGAAAGTGGCAGCATTGAATCGATTCATCTCAAAATCCTCAGACAGATGCAAGCCGTTCTACGACATCTTGAAGAAAAACTACAGATTTGAGTGAACTGAAAAGCATGAACAAGCCTTTCAAGATTTAAAGTTGTACCTGTCAACACCTCCCCTACTCTCAAAGCCTCAAGAAGGTGAGCCATTGTGTGTTTACTTAGCTGTCTCTGAAACCGCAGTTAGTGCTGTCCTGGTCCGTGATCAAGATGGCGTCCAGCAGCCAATATACTATGAAAGTAAAACATTGCTCGATGCGGAAACCAGGTATTCACACCTTGAAAAGTTAATATTAGCTTTAATTAAGTTAAGGCATTATTTTGAAACTCATATTATTGTCATTCGTACTAACTATCCAATAAAAAGTGTAATGAGAAAACCAGAAATGTCAGGAAGGATGGCCAAATGGTCTGTTCAACTAAGCACCTATGACATTAAGAATGAACCTAGAACAGCAATAAAATCACAAGCACTTGCAGACTTTGTGGCGGAATTTAGTCCAAGCATGCAATCTGTAGTAGAACTTGAAGTCCAACAACTCCAAGATGGGGACATCCTGAGGAAGTGGACCCTATTCACAGATGTTGCTTCTAATATGAGGGGCACAGGGCTAGGTGTTGTTCTAAAGTCACCACAAGGGGACATCATACCCCAGGCCATTAGTTGTGATTTTAAAGCCACCAAAAATGAAGCAGAATATGAAGCCTTAATCGTGGGCCTGACCGTAGCTCTAGATATGAACATTAAAGCAATACAGGTATATAGTGATTCATTATTACTTGTAAATTATTTTAACGGTTCCTATGCAGTAAAAAATGCCAAGATGACAGCTTACTTGGGCATTGTGAAAATTTTGGCAAGCAAATTTCAAATCTTCTCTTTTGAACAAATACCCTGAGAGGAGAACTCTCAAGCAGATGCATTGGCCAATCTTGGATCAGCTTTCAAGAGCTTATCTCAGACCAATATACCAATCATACATGTTGACATCCCTGCTGTGGAAAGGTTAGAACTATTCTGCATGGATGACGACATCCCGATAGTCAGATGGAGATATCTTGGACGATGCCAATAATTAAATATCTTCAAGATGTGTGATGTACCCGATTTTTTTTGTGAAAATCAAACGGAGTCGCCACGCCATTTTAATTTTGAGGGCCAAAACTTTGAAAAATGACCGAGATTAGAAATTTGGGTTCGGAGGTCACGTTACACGCCGGGAAGGACGTTAGTGTGCACCCGGAATGCCTCGTGAAACGAGTCTTCCAAACATTTGAAATCCTTTGTTGTGTGTGTGTGTGTCTGTGTTTGGCCAAAATAAGTTGAAACTGAGGAAAGTAAAAATTGGGAACTCTTTTTAAGGCTTTAAACTGAGCCCATGATTTTTTGGATGATTTTTGGGTTGAGATTTGGAACTCAAAAGATTTTTGGAAGTTGAAAACCATTTCTGCCAGAATGAGAAAGGCAGTTGACCCTTGACTTTGAAATGGACTTTAGGGCTTGAAAGCTCCAGAATCTGGGAAAAGTCCGGGAATGAAAGTTGCTTAAAACACCTTAAATAGGGTTTCTAAGAAAGAATTTTTCATTTTGGAGAATATTTGAGGGGTCAAAACCTTCTGGAAATCTCAGATATGAAATCTGGATTTCCAGAAACTGATGAACTAGCCTCTAAAAGAAAATTTGAAAAAGGGAGTTTTACTCACTCAAAAAATAAAGTAAAAATATGTATGGAAAGATCTGGATGTTGGCTACAAAAAGTATTTTGTATTCAACACAAAATTCCAAGTTTCTGTATGTCCAAAAAATAGGAAAATGGACTGAGATCTCAGAACAATGCTACTGGACAGCAAGATGTTCTTGAGGGAAAATGTGATTTTTGGGGGATTTGCATCTATGTTCACCCCATTTTCATCCCTAGACTTGATTCCACTACTTTGTGTTAAGTGGTTATCATATTCAAGTCATCCTTGGGGAATTTTATGGGGTTTAAACATGTCCTTTGCAAAGGGAAAGGGGATATTTTGTAAAGATGAAATTAAAGAGACAAATCAACTAGAGATTTAAAATGTGGACCATTTGAGATGGTCATTCATGAAGATGAACTTCAAGATGACCATCTTGGGTCAAAACTTAAGTTAAACTAGACATCAAGTAGATCCAAGTAAGAAGAACAAGATGAACAAGAAGTTAAAAGAGGATTTTAGGGTTTTGAGAAGGAGGGCTTTACCAATGGTGACACCCTATCTTCCTAGGCTTGGAATTTGACTTGAGGAGTATCAAGATTTGGTGTTTGGCTTGAGGAGTATCAAGGTTTGGTGTTTGTATTTGTGTTTGGAGTAAGATTGGGAAAGATTCAAGAGAAAATGGTGGCACTCTAGGGATTCCCTCGGTTTGCTCTCTATATTTCGCCAGAGTTTCGTTGCTGTGATCAAATTGTGTTGTGTAAACTGAGAGAGGAGGGTTCAATTTATAGGACACTGTGAGTGTCAATCATATCCGCGCGGATAGGGTTCGACGCGTGCACTGTTCATCTGCTACAGTGTAGGCTGTTGGACAGGAGGAATATTTTCAGAAAATTCAAACTGATTGCTGTTTTTCAACTTTCTTAATTCGGATTTTTCCAATTTCTTTTGCTTTTTGAGATTCTTTTCTTGGTTTAACTTTAAATGGCAATGCCCATTTTACCCTTACTTTGTTAGAAAAGTTAGGAATGTTAGGAATTGTTGGAATTGTTATAACTTTCGTTAATTTTCTAACGAAAATTCTAACAAGCTCAAATTGGAGCACTTACAGTAGCCCCTCGGCGACGGCGCTTTCGAAGGAAGCGGGGTCGTCGATAAGAGTAAGGCTCCATATTTGGCAGTCTGATCGAGTGATCGGGTGGCTAAACCTAGCGATAGGCTACCTACGTATCCCAAATGGGAATCAAGCCAGTCGTAGTTCGGGTCTCCGACCCCCGGAGATGACGGCGTTTAGGTACCTCAAACCTTGATGAGCGAGCTATGGGGCTAAGGCCGGAGAGAAATTCTCTGGGATAAGAGATGACCATTTTGGTCTCGATGGCTGAAATTGTATATCCGTACCGTACTGCTGGGGATAGGAATGACCATTTTCGGTCGGATGGCTATCTGCTCTGCTGGGGGTAGGAATGACCATTTTCGGTCGGATGGCTGAACCTAATGATAGGCTACCTACGTATCCCGAATGGGAATCAAGCCGGCCGTAGTTCGGGTGTTTAACCCTATGATTGGACTATTTTTGGGAAGTCGCCCTGAGATCTGACTATTTTTGGGAAGTCACCCTATGATCTGACTATTTTTGGGAAGTCACCCTAAGGTTTTGACTGTTTTTGGGAAGTCGCCCTATGGTTCGACTATTTTGGGGAAGTCGCCCTAAAATCTGACTATTTTTGGGAAGTCACCCTATGATCTGACTATTTTTGGGAAGTCACCCTAAGGTTTTGACTGTTTTTGGGAAGTCGCCCTATGGTTCGACTATTTTGGGGAAGTCGCCCTAAAATCTGACTATTTTTGGGAAGTCGCCCTATGATTTGACTATTTTTGGGAAGTCACCCTATGATCTGACTGTTTTTGGGAAGTCACCCTATGATTTGACTATTTTCGGGAAGTCGCCCTATGATTTGACTATTTTTGGGATGTCGCCCTATGATCTGACTGTTTTTGGGAAGTCGCCCTATGATCTGACTATTTTTGGGAAGTCGCCCTGGTAATGATTTCGGTTTGTCGAATTAGGGGATGATTGCGATTTATCGCTTTCCTCGTGTTGTGTGTGATAGCGTTTTAGGTGCCTCAAACCTTAATGATGGAGTCTTAGGTGCCTTGAACCTTGATGATGGCGTCTTAGGTGCCTCGAACTTTGGTGATGGCGTTTTAGGTGCCCCGAACCTTGATTTGAAGGGATCGGTCTTACTTTTGCTGTCGAGGATAATGGGAAAAAGAAGCGGGATTCCGTTAACTTCGTTGGGGATTTTGTTAGTTTAGTTCAGGAGTATGAACCTAAATGGGGACCTAGTTCAGGAGTATGATTCTAAGTCGAGGTTTTGTTCAGGAGTATGAACCTAAATGGGGACCTAGTTCAGGAGTATGATTCTAAGTCGAGGTTTTGTTCAGGAGTATGAACCTAAATGGGGACCTAGTTCAGGAGTATGATTCTAAGTCGAGGTTTAGTTCAGGAGTATGAATCTAAATGAGGTTTTGTTCAGGAGTATGAACCTAAATGGGGACCTAGTTCACGAGTATGATCCTAAGTCGGGGCCGTGGTGAGGGAGGCATCGTTTCGGGTGGCATTCTCATAGGGGAAGATTAGAGTTTGCGATGATTATTCGGGGAAAAGGGTGACCGTGGCTGGCCGTCAAGCGGCCGGACCTCAGGTAGGCCGCCTACGTATCCCGAGTGGGAATCAAGCCCGGACGTAGTTCCGAAACCGCCGGGGATGGTTTGATCTGCATTTGGGAGTCACCCGAGGTTTCACTATTTTTGGGAAAGCCGCCCTAAGATTTGACTATTTTTGGGAAGTTGCCCTAAGACTTGACTATTTTTGGGAAGTCGCCCTAAGACTTGACTATTTTTGGGAAGTCACCCTAAGATTTGATGATAATGTTCTTTTAGAAAAGTAGTTGACTAAGATATGCTTTCATACCTGTGCTGTGCTTACCTGTAGCCGCCTGGAGGGACCGAGGCTACTACTACCGATGTTGATGAAGAGTTGGTTGGGTTGCCGCGCTCATGGGACGGTTCTACGCCGACGATTTGCCGTCTTTGGAGGCATTTTGACTTCAGGAGGAGTTTGGTTGAGTCCGTATCTTGTTGGTGATCGTCAACCTTGGTAGAGGTTGTTGAGCTTTGTCTTCACATCGGGACTTCTTGCTTTTGAGAACTTGGTGTCTCCGGACCGCATTGTATTTGAGAACTTGGCGTCCCCGACCGATTTGTATTTCGAGAACTTGGCGTCCCCGACCGATTTGTATTGAGAACTCGGCGTCTCGACCGATTTGTATTGAGAACTTGGCGTCTCTCGACCGAACCGTAGAGAGCTTGGCGTCTCCCGACCGAATTGTATTGGAGAACTTGGCGTCTCTCGACCGATTTTGTAGACACCGGAGGCGCCTTTCATGTTTGTGGATGTCGGGGGCTGTTTTCATCCATTTCGTGGACATTGGAGGTCGTCTTTGGTGAAGATCATCCTCGTCGAAAAGAGGGGATTTGATTTCACGTTTGAATTCCTCGCATTCGTTAGTGAAGAGGAAGATGCATATATGACATTCATGACGACAGGATGCATGCATAGAACCAAAATGATTATGATTACGAGATGATGCATTTACTTGCTTTCGAAGATGCACTTGGCCTAAGCTTTTGGCAGTGGAAATTATGATTTATGATCTTCAATCACTTAGGATTGTTCCTATCGACTCAAGTTTTATGAATGCTACATGAGCTCCTTGGGAGATTTTTGTGGGGATGCATGGGTACGGAGACTGCTTGGAACAGATTTTGAGCAAGTGGGGGCGAGCGCCTGGGATCGCGATTAAAACAAATGCAATGTTAATGAGGTTTTGTTAATAGTATCACATGGACCTCAATTTTGATGAGATTGGATTCGGATCCCGGGTCTTGATTGAAATTTTCCCTCTCATTCTTGGTCATTTGAATCCGATGCCGATGTGCTCTAGGGCACGTTGATACGAGTGAAGCTTCTTTCATTTGGGTGAGCCGTGACTTTGGCCGAAACCTTATCCCGAGAATGGTTTGATGGAATTGCTAATGCCGGAGAAACCCCGATCTTGAATTCCGATACTACGGGAAGTCGCCGTGTACCAAGTTCGAAGCCGAAATTCTTTCTTGTGACTTGATAAAATTCGGGTCCAAAAGACCACCTTGACAAAGCCCCTGGATCCCGAGTAGGCAAAGTCCAGATTTTGAAGAGGCGACTTGGCGAGTCTATCTCGTAGCGAAGAACCCAACGTGGACCCAATGATGACTATATAAGCCCCACTTGAAGAGTCGCTACAGAGAACCCGGGAGAACCGCTGCAAAGCCCCGCGTGAAGAAGAAATCTCGCAGTAGCCTTTGCAGGGGGCACCCATCTTTTCGCACCTTAGTCAACCAGCCATCGGACAAGACTCGAAATGCTTACGTGCAGGGCATATCTTTTGAAAGGTGGGAATGTCTCCCGAATTTGTGTATGACACTCTCGCTTTTGGTTTGACTCTTTTGAGAGAGTATAAGCATCACAAGGTGTGGAAAAGTGTATGGAGGCCCCCGCACGTAAAGACAAAGGTTTGGCTCTATTTTCCTATGATGTAGAAAGAGAAGACTTGTCGAGACACTTGAAAACTTGTCTTATTCATGATGATCACAAGGCCGCTTAAAACCCTTTGTTAATGTTCGGGTTATTCAATCCCTAAATCTGATACTGAACAAATATTTTGATTAATCACAAGGAGAAAACCAACTGATATCGAGAGTTAAGCTCGGAAAGTGTATAGGGACGATCCTTGATGAGACCGGATTTTTTTTTTTTTTTGGGGATTTGTTTGTGATTTCGACCGGACCCTTTCTCGGTTGCTCTACGTTCCCTCCATTATGAAGAGCTCAAAGTCGCCGTAGTTCGGGCTTATCCCGAATGAAAAGAGAAACGAATGTTGAAGTTCGAGGATCCGAGGACCTTTGGGGATTTTGAAGATTTGGAGGATTGAATAACATATCCCCTGTAGAGTGTCCATGAAAGACACGGATGCGAAGCCCCAAATGGGACATCCACTACAGCTTAAGTGTTTGCCATGGAGTAGAAATGAATTATGCTCACATGAATCAAATTCGAATTTGCACAATCTTTGATTGGTAATTTTGAGTCAAAATGGATTAGATTCCAATTTAAGCAAGCAATGAAGCGTTAATTTGATTTAGATCTTAAAGATATTATGATGAAATTGCTATCCGATAGGAATTGCACTGGGTTTCCGGCTTCGATCGGCCATCGGGTAATTTTGGAAGTTATGACCTCTTAAAGTGAGAGGTCTACTGGGCCTTTTGTCGACCGAACCTCCAAAAATGAGAGGTTGGCTTGTAGGGATGTGTTTGGGAAATCTATGGCGGGGAAGATTGATTGCCTCTAAGAATGAGAGGTCAAATTTTGACTTTGGCCAAAGGCGAGGGTAATGGTAATGGGAATATCCTTTAAAGACGCAGAGGATGGCTCGGGATTGATTTAAGGTAATGGTGAGAGGAATATCCAAGCTATTGACAACTTTTCGCGAACTTGCGAGAATTCGAGCTCATTTTTGATCATCGGAGAGCTTCTTGAGAAGTCGGGGATTTTACTTGAATTGTGAGGATCGACGGTCCTTCTTTTTTTTTTTTGAAGTTCTTGCTTGAACTATTTCTTTCTTTTTTGTTTTTGTTTTGTTTTTTTTTTTTTTTTTTTGCTTGGAAGGCCTCTGAGGAGCCGAGGATTGTCTTTGTCCTTCCTTCATGGCTTGAGATATTTTGCGCATCGCCGACTCTCGAAGCTAACTTCTTGGGCTCGCTTGGACTTTTTCTCAGTAAGGAGCAAAAATGATGGCTAAACCGGGTTTCAAAACACGCCGATCTTGAAATGAAAGGGTATTGTTTAGTGAGGGTGAGGTAATGGCTTTCCTATGGGTGAAAGGCTTCAACCGCAATCCCTACCGGATGACCTAAACGAGATTAAGTCTTCATTGTTTGCTTAAGCTTTAAATGAGAAAAGATCCATGCAAATTCATCGAGCAACGAGGGGATGATGATGAAAGGGATGTGAGCATATGAGATGCAAGATGGGGAGTTGGTAAGCCCCAATTTGGGAAGGATATCAATTGATTTTCTCACTCCGATTAATTTAAATATTAATCATTTCAAAGAATTAGTGGTTGAGCAGCACTAGTGATCATTTTGGATAAAACCATTTCAATTAAGTGTAACGTGGGTGCGCAAGTGATGTCTCGAGTCTAGCAAGAAGAGAAAAAAGACTTATATTAAAAGTTAGGCATTTAACCACTATGTCCAAAATGGACTACAACGACAAATGTCCAGGAAGGACATAGGTGAAAGAAAAGTACTAGACCCTACGAAGGTTGACTCAAAAGACTATTTTAAAGATAGGTAGCCCCCAGTCTAGCCGCTCTTTGCTGTTGAACCATGCATCTATTCTTCGAAGCTGGAGACGGGAGCTATTGCAGATCTTTCCATCAGGATTTCCTTGGCAAATTCTTTCTTAATCCAAACACTTTCATCGCCTGCGATGGCTGATTCACCGACCTCACAAGGGGGCGAGTCAAATTCCATTGTGCCCCCAAGGCTTGAACCACCAAACTCGATCATGTTGACACTCATGTTGTTATTTCTAAGGAGCGGGTTATTGATAGTATTAGGCCCTTCAGGAACCTCTAACCTCCCTTGTTCAATCAAACCTTGGATTGCCTTTTTCAGGGGGATGCAATCATCTGTCAGGTGCCCGTGGTACTGATGAAAGGCACAATGCTTGGAGGTATCCAAAGGAGCATTGGGGTTTCTAGGCTGATAATTTTCCAAAGGCCGGAGCAAACCTTCTCTCACCAAACCTCTGAAGATATCACTCAAAGGCATCCCAAAGTTTCTCAAGTCTTGGAGCCGGGATCCGGATGCATCAGGTTTCTTTGGAACAAAGGAAGTGGCATTGTTACGATCTGTCCCGCTTAGCTAATCACTTCTTTACCTTTTGGTTGGGCAGAGCCGTGTTGGAGGTGGAAGAAACCCGGTATCTGTAGGCGTGTGCAGCGGTCGAGCTGCGATTATAAGCCTTTTCGAACTTAGCCCCGAAATTAACCATTGCACGCAAGTCGCCGTAGGGAAGTGAGCGAGGAAGCTCTCAAATGCGGCTTCAAACATGACTGAAAGATGTCTAACTGCTCTTCGTCAGAGGGAGGAATGGCCATTTCACTGAGCTTTAAGTTCCACCTTTTATAGAAATCCCCAATATTCTCATCAGGGCGCTGCACCGTTGTCTGCAGGTCAACTCTGTTTGTTTCCCATTCCAAGTTGGCTTTATACTTATCCGTGAAAGTACTGGTAATCTGTTCCCAAGTAGCCCTAGCTTCAGGCTGCAATCGGAAAAACCATTTCAAAGCCCCTGACTTCAAAGAGAGACTGAAGTAGTCAGCCAACTGCTGGTTTGTGCATCCCTTAGCTTTCATTGCCAAAGTGTAGGTGTCCAAGTGAGTTTTAGGGCACGCACTTCCATCAAACAGTTCGAGATTGGGCATCACGAACTTGTGAGGCAGGGGTACAATTGAGTCGGGATCTGTAGGCCGAAGAGCAGTGTTCCTTTTGACGGTCAATTTAGCGATCTGCGCTTTCATTTCCTTGTGTTGCTCCATAAACCAAGCCAATTGGGGATCCAAAGGTGGAGCGGGAATGCCTGAGCCGATATTTGAGCCAGGAAGAGGACTAGCTGTTGGTGGTGCATTGGTGGAAGGAATACCATATCCCGGAGCATAGGTGAAAACCGGTCCTTGGCCCAAATTACCCTGGGAGTGTAGGTAGGAGCTTGGGCAAAGTGGATAGAACCCAGCGACTTCTTTGTTGGCTTCCAATCGGCAGAGAAGATGGAGGCAGATCTGAGGTAGCCAGATGGCTTGGATTTCCGGAGTGAGGCCCATAAGTAGGCTTAAGTACGGGCTGCTGTCCCTGGTTGTTGAATTGCATGGCTGGTTGTGGGGAGGATGCATAACCGATAGGATACTGTGGTCCTGGTGATTCTGATGAAACTGGGATGGGGGCTTGGTAACCCATTGAACCCTGAGTGAGAAATGGGTTTGAACTAGCATCGTTCTGAGGAGGGGCTCCTGACTGTGGCCCCGAACCAGACTGTGGCGGCATGCCAAACTGTTGCTGCGAAAGTCCGGATTGATCGGTTCCAAACTGAGGCGGGATCCCAATTTGCTGTGGCATTCCGGGGTATCCCCAACCATGGGAAGGCATTTCGTACTGACTTTGTCCCCACTGAGGCATTGCGAACGGGCTCGTCCCGTCAGGCTGCATGGATCCAGCGGTCTGCAGTTGGGGAGCCGGCTGACCTAGAGATCGAGGAGCATGGGCTCTGGTGGTAGTACCATAGGAGGCCGGTGGTGGCATCCTGGAGTAGTCGGGTTGACCAAGAGCGGGATTGAGGTCTTCCTCTTCTTCCACAGTGAAGGTGCCATCTGGGTTGAGACTGGCGGCCAATCCATGGCTTTTGATAGCCTCCATAAGGATGTTCAACTGTGCTTCCTGGCGCACTCTCATCTGTTCGGCTAGCTGATTCCACTGTTGTTCTGTCTGAGGAGTCCCGGGAGGCGGAGTGACGTTGTCCCCATCGTTACCTGATGCGGACATTCTGAAAACCCGGAGTCGGAACGAACGGTGAAGGCGACGATGCGCTTGACTCTTCCCAACTGATCAAACGGTGACCCGGTGCCCGAAACCAAGCTTTGTGCGGAGCTGCGGGGGGAAAGATACGAGGGTTCAGATGTGTGGGAATTGAAGGTGGGTAGGTGTTTGGGCTTTGGGCTCATGCAACATGCAGTTATTTGTTCTTGTTTACTTAAAACATGTTTTATTAACCTAATCGGCTGGAAAAGATTGCTCTTCTTTTTTTTGCAAACTACTCTGGATCCTGGATCAGTGGGCCTCGTCTCTACGTCTATAAGCCCCTCGTATTCCACCTGTATTTCGACCTCCCAGGGTGGACAGCCCCGGGCGAGGGTCCTATAGGGCAAGCGGGTCCCACCGATCGAAAGAAAAACGATCCTAAAAGTCTGGCGGGTAATCGAGTCTTAACGAGCATTCGATGTAAATTACGGACAAAGCTAACGTCAATGTCAAGATCATGTCCGAGAGCCCGACAAAAAGTCGGCAAGATTTGGACTGATAAATGTCCACGATTGATCTTGACTTGCCGTCAATTAGGCCGTAATTAGGCATGGAATAATCATTAATCCTTGATGACTCAGTGTCAATGCTGGGAGTCAGTGTATAATTTGTGCCAGTCAGAGCCGAAGTCAAGGCGCCGGTCAATATCTTGGTCAAAGTCTGCGGCAGAAAACCGGCAGAACTTCGACTGATTAGGGACCCGAAAGATATTGAGTCGGTATGCCGACAAAGGCTTGAAAGGAAAGGTCTATACACAGACAGGGCATGACACGAGACCAGACTAAAAACCAACCGGGTCTCGGACAAAGTGTGTCACGGACAAGTGCATGGTCGACACGAGGCTCCATGGGATGTTTGGGTAGTCTGTGCTCGCACCGAGAGGCGTAATAAGACCAAACGGGCCGCGACAAGGATTTTCCCGGGTTAGGGACGTAGTGTGCAGTGTAAGGCCACGTGCGCGTAGTGTGCAAGCAGTCTATCTTCTTTTTCTGAGTAAAATAGAGATTTTTTATGTGTCTTAAAAGGCATGATGCATGATTCTTTTTTTGAAAATTTTCTTTTTTTTTTGAAAATCCTTTTTTTTTGAAATTTTTTTTTTGAAATTTTTTTTTTTGAAAATTAATGAACACATAAGCACATAATCACAAAAATTCCAACAGTTAGGGACATGATTTCCGACAGTCAAAATTTTGACTTTTTCCGAGGCGGCCAAAACAAACACGAAAATGTGCAAAAATCAACACACACAAAACAAAGGATTTCAAATGTCGGGACGGAAGCTTGACCCTCAAAAGTTTTTCTTTTTTTTTGAAAAGATAAAACTTGTTTGTCCCCAGCGGAGTCGCCACTGTGATGTACCCGATTTTTTTTGTGAAAATCAAACGGAGTCGCCACGCCATTTTAATTTTGAGGGCCAAAACTTTGAAAAATGCCCGAGATTAGAAATTTGGGTTCGGAGGTCACGTTACACGCCGGGAAGGACGTTAGTGTGCACCCGGAATGCCTCGTGAAACGAGTCTTCCAAACATTTGAAATCCTTTGTTGTGTGTGTGTGTGTGTGTTTGGCCAAAATAAGTTGAAATTGAGGAAAGTAAAAATTATGAACTCTTTTTAAGGCTTTAAACGGATCCCATGATTTTTTGGATGATTTTTGGGTTGAGATTTGGAACTCAAAAGATTTTTGGAAGTTGAAAACCATTTCTGCCAGAATGAGAAAGGCAGTTGACCCTTGACTTTGAAATGGACTTTAGGGCTTGAAAGCTCCAAAATCTGGGAAAAGTCCGGGAATTAAAGTTGCTTAAAACACCTTAAATAGGGTTTCTAAGAAAGAATTTTCCATTTTGGAGAATATTTGAGGGGTCAAAACCTTCTGGAAATTTCAGATATGAAATCTGGATTTCCAGAAACTGATGAACTAGCCTCTAAAAGAAAATTTGAAAAAGGGAGTTTTACTCACTCAAAAAATAAAGTAAAAATATGTATGGAAATATCTGGATGTTGGCTACAAAAAGTATTTTGTATTCAACACCAAATTCCAAGTTTCTTTATGTCCAAAAAATAGGAAAATGGACTGAGATCTCAGAACAATGCTACTGGACAGCAAGATGTTCTTGAGGGAAAATGTGATTTTTGGGGGATTTGCATCTATGTTCACCCCATTTTCATCCCTAGACTTGATTCCACTACTTTTTGTTAAGTGGTTATCATATTCAAGTCATCCTTGGGGAATTTTATGGGGTTTAAACATGTCCTTTGCAAAGGGAAAGGGGATATTTTGTAAAGATGAAATTAAAGAGACAAATCAACTAGAGATTTAAAATGTGGACCATTTGAGATGGTCATTCATGAAGATGAACTTCAAGATGACCATCTTGGGTCAAAACTTAAGTTAAACTAGACATCAAGTAGATCCAAGTAAGAAGAACAAGATGAACAAGAAGTTAAAAGAGGATTTTAGGGTTTTGAGAAGGAGGGCTTTACCAATGGTGACACCCTATCTTCCTAGGCTTGGAATTTGACTTGAGGAGTATCAAGATTTGGTGTTTGGCTTGAGGAGTATCAAGGTTTGGTGTTTGTATTTGTGTTTGGAGTAAGATTGGGAAAGATTCAAGAGAAAATGGTGGCAATCTAGGGATTCCCACTGTTTTCTCTCTATATTTCGCCAGAGTTTCGTTGCTGTGATCAAATTGTGTTGTGTAAACTGAGAGAGGAGGGTTCAATTTATAGGACACTGTGAGTGTCAATCATATCCGCGCGGATAGGGTTCGACGCGTGCACTGTTCATCTGCTACAGTGTAGGCTGTTGGACAGGAGGAATATTTTCAGAAAATTCAAACTGATTGCTGTTTTTCAACTTTCTTAATTCGGATTTTTCCAATTTCTTTTGCTTTTTGAGATTCTTTTCTTGGTTTAACTTTAAATGGCAATGCCCATTTTACCCTTACTTTGTTAGAAAAGTTAGGAATGTTAGGAATTGTTGGAATTGTTATAACTTTCGTTAATTTTCTAACGAAAATTCTAACAAGCTCAAATTGGAGCACTTACAAGATGGTACCATCCCTGATGAAGAAAAGAATGCTAGAGCATTCAGGGTAAGGATTTCAAGATTCGTATTAATAGATAATGTTGTTTAAGAAATCATTTGCAGGTCCATATTTAAGATGTCTTGAAGCTGACAAAGCCAATGAAGTCTTAAGAGAGTTACATGAAGGATCATGTGGTAACCATTATGGGGGCAGAAGCTTATATACAAAGGCTCTAAGAATGGGTTATTACCGGCCAACAATGCGCCAAGATGCTGCCATCTTTGCTAAGAAATGTGATTCCTACCAAAGGCATAGCGACATCTTGCATCAGCCCGTAGAATTACTTCGTCCAATCCTCTCTCCTTGGTCGTTCATGAGGTAGGGAATGGATATAGTGGGAAAATTGCCTAAAGCTCCTGGAGGAAAAGTATTCTTGCTTGCTATGGCTGATTATTTCTCTAAATGGGTTGAGGCTGAATCCTACGTGCAAGTTCGTGATAAAGAAGTCATATCCTTCATTAAAAGATATATATTTAGTAGGTTTGGCATCCCCTCTGAAATAATATGTGACAATGGCTCTCAATTCATCAGCAAGAAGACGCAAGATTTCCTTGCTAGGTGGGGAGTAAAGATGGTGACATCCTCACCTGTGCATCCTCAAGCTAATGGCTAGGCAGAATCAAGTAACAAAATAATCATCAATAACCTAAAGAAAAGGCTAGATCAAATGAACGAAAAATGGGCAGAGGAGCTTCCATTTGTCCTTTGGGCAGATAAAACCACACCAAAGAACGCGACAGGTCAAACCCTTTATTCCTTAATATTTGGAGCAGAAGCAGTCATCCCGGCAGAAGTTGTCGTCCCCAGCCAGATTCAAGATGTTGACACCCGAGCAGAATGATGCCAACCTGAGCCATGATCTAGACACCATTGACGAGCTAAGGGACTTTGCCAAGATCAGGATAGCAGCATATCAACAGAAGATTGCTAGATCCTACAACAAAAATGTTAGATTGCGAAAATTCCAAGTTGGTGATCTAGTACTACGAAAGGTGTTTCAGAATACAAGAGAGCCCAATGCTGGAAAGATGGCTCCCAAATGGGAAGGGCCATACCTAGTAGATGCCGAAGCAGGCAAAGGCTCCTATTAGCTATCAACTCTAGATGGAGCAAGGATTCTCAGAAGCTGGAATGCCATTCATCTCAAGACCTACTTTATGTAAGTTTACATGATTATTTTACAGTGCAAATAAAACCAAGGTACGATCTTTACCATTCTAATTTCAATAAAAGTACTTGCTTCCGTTTTTATTTGTTTTTTGGAATAAATTACTGACTTAAGCATCGGAGGGGCGTTAGCTAAGCTAACGCCCACCCCTAACATGTTTCTGTTTTGCAAGGAAACAAGAAGCATTAGAATAAAACTCATTGGTTAACTAAAATGTTAGCATCCTCCCAAGAACTTAACATCTTAAATCAGGTACGAACTATCTCTTACTCTTTGTTTAAAAAGTATTTTTATAGTTCTAATGTTCTTTTACTTTCTTTTATCAAATAAAATGTGACACCAGAAAAGATGTCGAAATCTCTCATTAACTCGTTATTTTGCAAGAAGTTGACACCTTAAATAGGAAGTCTCCGATTCATTCCAAATCCTCGTGAAAACAACCGTTTTGAGACTGGCCATCTCACCTCCGTTTAAGGTACGTAAACGTACGGGCCCATCACACACCTCAATCAAGGTTGACACTGTGCGCTCCAGGCGAGGTATTTAAACCTTAATGAGACGAAAGAAAGTAATTTCTTTAAACCTTTGAAGGGATTAAGTACCTTTAACGGAGGTGAGATGGTCAGTCTCAAAACGGTTGTTTTCACGAGAATTGGATTGAATTGACGACCTCTTGCAAAATAACAAGATAATGAGAGTAAGGGGTCTGGCCTGTCACGTTCTTTGGTGTGGTTCTATCTTGTTATTTTGCAACATCTTGAATCTGGTAGTAGGGACGACGACTTCTGCTGGGATGACTGCTTCTGTACCAAATACTAAGGAGTAAGGGGTCTGGCCTGTCGCGTTCTTTGGTGTTGTTGTATCTGCCCAAAGGACAAATGGAAGTTCTTCCGCCCATCTTCCTTTCTTTTGTTCTAGCCTCTTTTTTAGGTTGTTGAAGATTATTTTGTTACTTGATTCTGCCTGGCCATTAGCTTGAGGATGCACTGGTGAGGATGTCACCATCTTGACTCCCCACCTAGCAAGAAAATCCTGCGTCTTCTTGCTGATGAAATGGGAACCGTTGTCACATATTATTTCAGAGGGGATGCCAAATCTGCTAAATATATTTTTCTTAATGAAGGATATGACTTCTTTATCACAAACTTGCACGTAGGATTCAGCTTCAACCCACTTAGAGAAGTAATCAGTCATTGCTAGCAAGAATACTTTTCCATCGGGAGCTTTAGGCAATTTTCCCACTATATCCATTCCGCACCTCATAAATGGCCAAGGGGAGAGGATTGGATGAAGAAATTATGCGGGCTGGTGCAAGATGTCACTATGCCTCTGGCAAGGATCACATTTCTTGGCAAAGATGGCAGCATCTTGACGCATTTTTGGTCAGTAGTAACCCATTCTTAGAGCTTTCATATATAAGCTTCTACCCCCAGAATGGTTACCACATGATCCTTTATGCAATTCTCTTAGAACTTCCATGGTTTTGTCAGCTTCGAGACATCTTAAGTATGGACCTGCAAATGATTTCTTAAACAGCAGATTATCTATTAATACGAATCTTGAAATCCTTACCCTAAATGCTCTTGCATTCTTTTCCTCATCAGGGATGGTGCCATCTTGAAGATATGTAATTATTGGTGTTGTCCAAGCACTACTACATTTCTGACCTAATGTAACGCATCTAATGCATCTTATGTAACTCCACGAGCTAATGTAAGGCATCTAATGCAACGCCAGAGCTAATGTAACGCATCTAATGCAACGCCAGAGCTAATGTAACGGCTAATGCAACGCCAGAGCTAATGTAACGCATCTAATGCAACGATAGAGCTAATGTAACGCATCTAATGCAACGCCAGAGCTAATGTAACGAGTCTAATGCAACGACAGAGCTAATGTAACGGCACATTTTGCTTAATGCAACGGCTTTGATCTCAGCGTTACATTAGATTTTTCTAATGTAACGGCTAAATTACTAATGCAACGCCAAAACCCTAAACCTTAAACCCTAAACCCTAAATCCTAAACCTATATCATATATCCTATGCCCTATACACTATAGGGTATAGGGTATACCCTATACCCTATACCCTATGCCCTATACACTATACCCTATAACCTATACCCTATACCCTATACCCTATACACTATACCCTATACCCTATACCATATACACTATACCCTATACCATATACCCTATACACTATACCCTATACCCTATAGGGTGTAGGGTATAAGGTATAGGGTATACCCTATAGGGTATAGGGTATACCCTATAGGATATAGGGTATACGGTATAGGGTATAAGGTATAGGGCATATGGCATATGGTATAGGGTATACGCTATAGGGTATACCCTATAGGGTATAGGGTATACCCTATAGGGTATAGGGTATAGGGTATACCCTATAGGGTATAGGGCATACCATATAGAATATAGGATATAGGGTATAAGATATAAGGCATAGGGCATAGGGTATAGGGTATACCCTATAGGGTATATGGTATAAGATATAAGGTATAAGGTATAGGGTATATGGTATACCCAATAGGATATAGCGTATAGGGTATAAGGTATAGGGCATACGGCATATGGTATACCCTATACCCTATGCCCTATACACTATACCCTATAACCTATATCCTATACCCTATACCCTATACCATATACCCTATACACTATACCCTATAGGGTATACCCTATACCCTATAGGGTATACTCTATAGGATATATGGTATAGGGTATAAGGTATAGGGCATAGGGCATAGCCTATAGGGTATAGGGTATAGGGTATAAGGTATAGGGCATAGGGCATAGGGAATAGGGCATATGGTATAGGTATACCCTATAGGGTATAGGGTATAAAGTATAGGGCATAGGGCATATGGTATAGGGTATACCCTATAGTATATAGCGTATACCCTATAGGGTATAAGATATAGGGCATAGGGCATAGGACATAGGGTATAGGGTATACCCTATAGGGTTTAGGGCATAGGGTATTGGATATAAGGTATAAGGTATAGGGTATACCCTATAGTGTAAAGGGTATAGGGTTTACCCTATAGGGTACAGGGTATAGGGTATACCCTATACCCTATAGGGTATACCCTATACCCTATGCCCTATACCTTATACCCTATACCTTATAACCTATAAGTATTATTAATATTTTAAAAGTATTCTTATTTTTGAATTGAGATAAATATTTTAGATATATTTTGGTAAGGAAGTTTTTTTTTAAAAAAAAATTATATAAAATAAGTTAGAAATTAACTAAATATTTCTATCAATTATTATTTAAGTATATTAATATTTTTTAGAAGTTTAAATTATTAAATTAATGAGTATTATTATTAATTAATAACATTATTATTATTAATTATATAATAATAATTCTTAATATATTCAGTTATTTAATTGAGTAATTAACAATAAAAGTATATAATATAAAAACATTTACTTTTTTGATATTATGTATTATTACTAGTGATTATTAATATTATTATTAAGTATTATTTTTTTTAAATTTATTTTTGAATTGAGATAAATATTTTAGACTTTTTTTGGTAAGGAAGTTTTTTTAAAAATTTATTAGGCATAATTAATTATTAGTACTATTATTAATATTAATTAATTAATATTAATAATTCATTAATTAATATTATTGATAATAAATATTATTGATATTAGGCATAATATTATTTTATAGTTTAAATTATTAGTATTATTATTAAGTATTATTAATAATAACATCATTATTAGTCTTATTATTAAGTATTATTACTAATAATTTTTAAAAAAATAAAAGTATATAATATAAAAATATTTACTTTTTTGATATTATTTATTATTAGAATTTTGGACCGTTGGATTGAATGTGAGAATGGTTGGATTTGATTTAACTCATGATCCGCGTGATTAATTGAGACCCAATAAAACAATGCCATGTGGCTTTGTTTTATTGGTTCTCATATAATCACGCGGATCATGAGCTAAACCAAATACAACCATTCACACATTCAATCCAACGGTCCACAACTAATCAAAACAAAACCAATAATTATTTCTCTCCTCATTTCTCTCTCTCTCTCTCTACATTTTCATTTTCAATTTCAGTTTTTCAAAATAAACAAACCACCCGTTTCTCTCTCACTCATTTCCCTCCGGCTACACCCTCCGGCAACACCAACTGGCGTCTCCTTCAGAAATGGAATGATCTGGACTTTTGATCATTCCCGGCGGAGTCTGGGACTGAGTAAACGGGTAGATCCACCGCCAAGGCCATGTGCGCTTACATCAACCGGCCGGGATTGAGTAAATGAAGGATTTCTCGGTGGTGGATGGGATGGTTGGCCACAGCCATGGCCACGAACTAGTGAGGATTGATAGTCGGGTTTAGAGTAAGTGTTGTCCTGATTGGTAGGGGTGAAGCACTGGGGATTGGGAAAATCAGAGCCTCGGCTGGGCGGTTGTGGATGAGATAATTGATTTCTTCAGAGCCTCGACCTAGTGAGGATTGACAGTCAAATGTATTGAATCCTCCCTCCAATGTTCACATGGTTTCCTTTCAATTTGTTATTGTATTTTGTGTTTTATTTCGATTTGTACAAACTTTTGTTTGATTTGTGGATGGTTGTGGTTGGTTGTGGACGGTGGTGGACGGTGGTGGATGGTGGTGGATGGTGGTGGAGCAAAATGTAACTTTTGAAAAATATAAGGATTGATTTGAATATAAAAAAAGTTAAGTGACTGATTTGAGAATAAAAAACATTAAGGGACTGATTTGAGAAAAAAAAGTTAAGGGATTGATTTGAGAAT
Source organism: Adenophora triphylla var. japonica (assembly GCA_022495995.1). NCBI lineage: Eukaryota > Viridiplantae > Streptophyta > Magnoliopsida > Asterales > Campanulaceae > Adenophora > Adenophora triphylla. The sequence continues at coordinate 674,913 of JAFEMH010000143.1, read as the reverse complement.
AAATATATATATATTTTTAAAAATATATTTATATATATATATATATATATATATATATATGTTGAAAAAAGAAATTAAAAAAATTAATAAAATTGTGAAATTATGTAATAAATTTTAGGTACTCATCTACTTTTTGGCGTTACATTAGGTATTCAACTACTTTTTAAATTGGCGTTGCATTAGGTACTCATCTACTTTTTGGCGTTCCATTAGGTGTTCTTATAGTTTTAAAATTGGCGTTGCATCAGGTATTTACCTGATGCAACGCCAAAGCTCTGGCGTTACATTAGCTTACAATGTCGTTGCATTAGACCTAATGCAACGCAAGAGAATGCAACGGCCATTTGGCGTTACATTAGGCCTAATGTAACGGATTTTGGGCCCTAATGCAACGAAAATTGGCGTTACATTAGGTCAGAAATGTAGTAGTGAAGATGTCTCTATCTGATTATCAGGGATGTCGTCATCTGTACAAAAAAGTTCTAACCTTTCTACTGCAGGGATGTCGACATGTATGATTGGTATATTGGTCTGAGATAAGCTTTTGAAAGCTAATCCAAGATTGGCCAATGCATCTGCTTTAGAGTTCTCCTCTCGGGGTATTTGTTCAAATGAGAAGATTTGAAATTTGCTTGCCAGAATTTTCACAATGCCCAAATAAGCTATCATCTTGGCGTTTTTTGCTGCATAAGAATCATTAAAATGATTGACAAGTAACAATGAATCACTTTATACCTGTATTGCTTTAATGTTCATGTCTAGAACCACGGTTAGGCCCACGATTAAGGCTTCATATTCTGCTTCATTATTGGTAGCTTTAAAATCACAACTAATGGCCTGGGGTATGATGTCCCCTTGTGGCGACTTTAGGACAACACCTAGCCCTGTGCCCCTCATATTAAAAGCACCATCTGTGAATAGAGTCCACTTTCGCAGGATGTCCCCATCTTGGAGCTGTTGGACTTCTAGTTCTACTTTCGGTTGCATGCTTGGACTAAAGTCTGACACAAAGTCTGCAAGTGCTTGGGATTTTATTGCTGTTCTAGGCTCATACTTGATGTCATAAGTGCTTAGTTGAACAGACCATTTGGCCATCCTTCCTGACATTTCTGGTTTTCTCATTACACTTTTTATTGGATAGTTAGTACGAATGACAATGATATGAGTTTCAAAATAATGCCTTAACTTAATTGAAGCAGAAATTAAAGCTAAGATTAATTTTTCATGGTGTGAATACCTGGTTTCCGCATCGAGCAGTGTTTTACTTACATAATATATCGGTTGTTGGACGGCATCTTGATCACGAACCAGGATGGCACTGACTGTAGTTTCGGAGACAGCTAAGTAAACGCATAATGGCTCACCTTCTTGAGGCTTCGAGAGCAGGGGTGGTGTTGACATGTACAACTTTAAATCTTGAAAGGCTTGTTCATGTTTTTCAGTCCACTCGAATCTGGAATTTTTCTTCAAGATGTCATAGAATGGCTTGCATCTGTCCGAGGATTTTGAGATGAATCGATTCAATGCCGCCACTTATCCTGAACAAGGAATTCTCTTGCGAACATCCTACAATTTACCACTACGAGCCTACTGTGACTCTGATTGGGCAAGTTTCCCTATCACGCGACGTTCTATCACTGCCTATTTTGTTTTTCTTGGTGATTTGCCGATCTCATGGAAGACAAAGAAGCAAGGTACGATTTCTCGCTCTTTGGCCGAGGCGAATTGTCTATCTATGGCTAGTGTCACTTGTGAGCTTAAATGGCTACCAATTCTTCTCAAGTCAATTGGAATTAAACATGATACCCATATGCTTCTTTTATGTGATAGTCAATCTGCCTTGCATATAGCTCAGAATCATGTCCATCAATAACGCAAGAAGCATATTGATACCGAATAGGCTAAGAGAATAGAATGACCGAACGAATAATGACAAGAATCAATTTCGAAAGCAAAAGATTTTCTTTTTCTATTTCATATAATCAAAGTCTGCATCAAAACATAACCCTAACATTGTTTAAATACTAATCTAAGAATATTCTAGAACACTACCAAACCCTAATAAACTTTTCCAATAAAAGACCAAAGTACCCTAACTTAAAATTCATAAAACATATGTTTAAAGCCCTAAACTCAGCCATATTGAAGCCCACAGCCGCAAGCCTGTTTCTGCCTATTTCTGAGCTGCTTCTGTTTCTCTTTCTGCCGCACCCGACTGATGCCCAGGCGCCGCTTGGGATTTCATGAGGCGCCCGCCTCAAGCTCAGACACCATCCTCTGTTTCGTTGTTGCTGCTCGATTGCTGCTGCCTTGAAGCCCATATCATACTGCATCATCCTCCCCTCCTTAGAAAAGACTCTTCCTCGAGTCAATACCCTCGATAGGAACACTACGATAACCCGAAAGATTCGAACCCCATCTGCAAAAGGAATTATGTACCCTTGACGAACTCTAAATTTCAATGCCTTTGTGACAACATCCATCCAATAGCTCCATTGTGTTGAGACAAAATATTCAATGATCAATCTCTTGATGAACCAAGGAGCCGAAAGATTTGCAAAATCAACATCAAAGGGGTCTTTATAAGGACGACAAATTTCAAACTCCCACCTCAATTGGTTTTCAACCGAAAGAACACCACTTAGGACAGGCAATTGATATTCAGAATTCTCAGGAACATTAACAATAGGTTCAGAATGTTCAATTTCCGCACGAATGGTATAATCTGGCTTCGGAATATCACAATTGCACTCATGATAAATAGGTGATTTGTACAAATCAACAAGATTTTCTTGCCTTGAAGAGTCGATCACAAAACCCTCTTTAGAATTAACAGAATCCATCCAAGACTCAATCGAATCTTCAGGATATGTATCAAACAGAGGGGGTTTTGACCACTCAACAAGGTTTTCCTCACTTGAAGATTCGACAAAAATACCCTCTTTGAACCCAACAGTATCAATCCAAAAATCAACGGAATCATTAGGAATGGCCTTACCTTCGATTTCTTGAATTTCGATCCTCCTATCGATCTTCCTCAAATGGTTAGCTTCATACCTATCATGAAGTCCCTGATTTTGGCCGAGGGAATCCATCCCCTCTTGATAGTACTCCTTTTCCTCGGCTGGAACAACCGGATCTGAACCCCTCATCGCTAGAAGTTTTTCTCTGTGATCCAAGCGGATCTGGAGTATTTGAATTCGTCTTCGTACCTCCTCTATCTCGATATTGCGACGGCGTCGTCTATACTGATGGTCATCTTCTTGGGGCTCCGCTGCACGGCTGCTCCATCGACCACCACGTCCACCACGAACCACGCTTCCTCGTTCAGCCATTGATATACGATCCGGAGCTCCGATACCAAATGATACCGAATAGGCTAAGAGAATAGAATGACCGAACGAATAATGACAAGAATCAATTTCGAAAGCCAAAGCTTTTCTTTTTCTATTTCATATAATCAAAGTCTGCATCAAAACATAACCCTAACATTGTTTAAATACTAATCTAAGAATATTCCAGAACACTACCAAACCCTAATACACTTTTCCAAATAAAAGACCAAAGTACCCTAACTTAAAATTCATAAAACAAATGTTTAAAGCCCTAAACTCAGCCATATTGAAGCCCACAGCCGCAAGCCTGTTTCTGAGCCTCTTCTATTTCTCTTTCTGCTGCACCCGACTGATGCCCAGGCGCCCGCCTGGGATTTCATGAGGCGCCCGCCTCAAGCTCAGACACCATCCTATGTTTCGTTGTTGCTGCTCGGTTGCTGCTGCCTTGAAGCCCATATCATACTGCATCACATATCCTAGTTGACTGTCACCTTGTGCGTGATGTTGTTCAGACAGGTGTCCTCACAACTCAGTATGTTCACACCTCTGTACAACTGGCTGATGTGCTCACCAAGGCTTTGGGCAGTCGACAATTCTTCCATCTACGGGGCATGTTGGGTGTTTGTGACGTACACGCTCCAACTTGAAGGGGTGTGTTGAGATATTGACAGATATATCGTCAATATCTTTTCGTTTCTGTATCTTTTCATTATTTGATAAATGTAAACTAGGTAGGATATATAATTAGCTTAATTTTAGGCATTAGTTGTGGGATTACTCATTCTCCAATAAGGAAACTCATGTATATATAGAAGTGTAGTCAATTGAATCAAGCAAGGGAAGTAACCAATATTATCTCCTTCACATAAACTAGTTTCTTAACTCATTACAACAACATTTTCTCTTCTACACCGGATATTGTAATTGACGAAATACAATCTCCAGATTTCACAAAGGCTTGATAAAAAATCACAGGGGTTGGGGTGTTTTGTGCAAACGAGAAATGTTGCTCTCAGGAAATAGTACCCTAAGTTTGCTTTTGTAGTGTTTTAAGTTCTTTAGCATCTGAAAACATCAAAACAAAATCAAATAAACCTTGCGCTATGGTATTTATTAGTTTTTTCATACGTCAATCTGCATTATTCATTACAAGAGAAACACACACAAATACTTCAAGTGATTCAACTTTCAAAACCATTGACATTTTCGACAGGGATGGCTGCTATGGTTCCCAAGAGTAGCGCCTTTTTTAGCTCGTACGGCTCAAACCTTTGTTTTGCGTAGGCTATCTGATCAAACTCACAACTATTTGAATAGTACTGCATGATAAGATCCATCAGAAAACTCGACTCCATATATATCACCTATCATGAACTTGTATAAAATAAGTTTTTGTTTTATTATTATTAATCATTAATTAATAAACCTCAGGAATTCATACCAAGATTATTCCCCATAAGCCACATATTAGATGGCATGCTAGTGTATACTTCTCTACATCATGGACAAGCTCGTCAACTTCTGCATCGCAGGGTTGATGTGATCCTAATTACATCAATTGAGACTTTATTCGTATAGAAAAATGGGTCGTACTTGAAGAATTCGACTTGTCTAATGAAATTCATCTGATCTACGACTAAGGAGACATACATAACTCTCATCTATAGTGCAATTTAAATCAGGAACGAGCCAACTAAACTAACCTGTAGAACTTAGATATTGGGGTATAAATTTTTGTCTCTCCTCCATATCTGTCAAAGTATTAAACAAAAGAAAAAGAAATTCTCAAATTAAATAAGTAATTAATTTCAAGTATTCTACTTTGTTATTGTTCCTTGCACCGCATGAAAAATGTTAGTAGTATTCCTATTAGTGTATTATTTAAAACAAACTGCGTACGTACCTGGGTACTTGTTGTAGTCTAAAATGTGAGGGGTATCAGTTAGATAGTTTGCAGCCATTTCACAAAAGTAATTTGCAATGTCATAAGTGATTGAACTAACCACTGGATAATCCGAACCACAAAGGTGTACTTATTTCTCTTTTCCTTTTTATTGGTTGATAAGCTATATTAATTAAATTAGCTACCTATATTTTGACTACATTAAGCTCCTTTTGGAGGGAATCCACACTCTTCTTAATAAATACTTCTTCTGCCCAGTAATAATTTGCATTATTTGACTACTTTTTAACATACAAATTAAATAAATAATATAATATATATAATAAATGAGGTAGGATAAACAAAAGTTAAAAATAAAAATAGAAATTTTGGAAAAATAAAACTTAAAAATGAAATAACAAAAAAAAAATGATACAAGTCATTATGTGAGGGAGGGAGTAGTATTAAGAAATGAGAAATGAGTCAGTTCACACTTCACTATCGGGAGTAGAGTTCACACTTCACTATCGGGAGGGGTTTTAATGAGCTGGTGCACCACCGAGCTAAGTAGTAAGGCTGTTCCAAATGGACAGGCAAATGGACAGGCAAATGGGGACCAATTCAGCTGAAAACTACTCGTAGTATGGCTGTTCCAAATGGACAGGCAAATGGGGACCAATTCAGCTGGGTCCATATTTTAAGTTCAGCACAATATGCATCACCTGTATTTATTTAAAATATAATTTTTATACTTATCCATATATATAGAAGTTCAATAATTGAAAGTTACACAAGGTTTGTTTAAGTGCTTACTGATGCAATTTCCGTAAAAATTTATTTACTCTGCTTCATTTTCTTCAGCAAGTCCTCATTTTCTGATTTTCCGTATGCAGTTCCCTTAGACCACAGGTCCACAGCTTTGTAGACGGGGGCAATATTGGAGACGGAACAGCTGCCAATCTGAAATTCCATCTTGCTTGAACACGTACACCAGTCACACAAAACCCTCTTTAATTAACAAAGTGAAGTGTATATAGCACTCATTTATTAAAACCTGAATACATTTGTGAGAATAAGGTCTCATGTACAAGCTTTATGGCCATTTAATCAAAAGTCGAGACGCCAACAAATGCTATGGTATTTTTAAGCTGTTTCATGGTACAAATCATCATAAAAAAAAAGGTACACACAAACACGCAAACACTTCAAGTGGTTGAACTTGCAACGCCGTTAACTGCTGTGGTTGATAAGAGCTGTGGCTTTCTTAACCAGTACTGGTCAAACCTTTGTTTTGCGTAGGCTATGTAATCAAATTCAATATCGTTCACATAGTACTGCAAAATAAAAAAAAAAATCCATCAACCAAACTCGATTTAATTAATATCTATATATCATGAACTGTAATTTTCTTATAAATAAAACACATGAATACATACCGAGATTATTCCCCATAAGCCGCACATCAGATGGTTTGCTAAAGTGTACTTCTCTACATCATGGACAAGATTCTCGACTTCTGCCTCACTGGGTTGATACCCTATTAATTAAACATCAATAGGTGGTCACATTTGATTCTCATGAGAAAAATTCTATGATCGAAAAATAAAATAACAATAATTAAAGAAATTTAAAAAACACGTTAGAAGTTACGCCAGGTGAGCCAACAAAACTAACCTGTGCAACTAAGATAGTTGCGTACAAATCTTTGACGCTCTTCAAAATCTGCAAAGGGAAGTAACAAACAAGCTCAAACAAAATAAATTTCAAGTACTTTATTATTTTTCTTTATGAAAATACTATTTAGTAAGTAAAATAATTTATTCACAACTATTATTTGCTTACCAGGGTACAAATTGTAGTTTAAAATGTGAGGAGTATCTGTTGACAAATCTGATGCCATTTCACAGAAGTGATGTGCGAAGTCACAAGCAATTGGATTGTAACTGGAACTTTCAAAATCCTGTCAAAATCAGCAAACCAACAGGTCTTTTTTAAGCATAATAGTAACAAGTAACTCAAAGCGGACATTTACTCCATGATTAATAGCAATGAAACTGAGCGAAAACTCACGATCAATGTCATTTTTCTTGTTTTTTCATCAATCATTATGTTCCCACATTGCAAGTCATTGTGACAAAATCGAATTTCTTGATAGCTCTTTGTTAACTCGGATTCCAACAGACCGATTTCCTCTTCAATAGTATCCAAGCGAAATTCCTTGGCGTGTTCAGCAGTGCAGGTGCTTTTTGCGGTGCTAATATATTTTCTGAAATTGAATATCACAAATCAGAAAAGGCATTTTTTTACTTCTTTGTCGAGCCAAGGAACTCTAATTTTGCTTGCTGAATAATATATACTCTGTATACCTGAGTAAATCCCAAATACCCGCTTTCTTTGTACCGGGTATATCAAGATTGTGAAATTCCCTCATTTTAGCTGCTATCAAAGCAGATGTTTCAGGATCACGAACATCACTAAATGACAGGGTCTGAAAATCAGATTCAAAGTTATTAAATTTCACAATTCCGTCAAAAAACTAACATTTTGTTAGTTTTTACACCAATTTGCAACACAATGTAAATGTTAGTAATCGGGTTGCAACTTTTTCAATGTTGGGAACCAAATTGCAAAACTGATACAAACTTAGGTAACCGAGTTGCAGTTTGCCCATTGTTTTAGGCTTGATATTACTTATAATAAGAGTTGCTTGCTCTGCATTTGTGACAATCAATAAATCAACTCTTTTTTTTTTTCAAATAAAATGGATTTTTTATTTATTGATAACTTATATTTGTAGAAAGATATATCTAATGCCGCTTGAACTAGACCGCCTATCAACTCTCAGTCTTTTTTAGATGCCTAAGAATTTCAATTGAATAATTATGCTAAAGCTTCACCAATTCATTAGTTAATCTTTTAAAATATTATACTCCCTTTCTGTCCCTAAATGAATGTTGAAAAAAAATTCAAATTTGCTCTTGGGACGAAGGGAGTATAAATCAAAAGTCAAAACGAGGCAAATGCTATGTATTAAAGTTTTATACAAGTGAGGACATACCTTTGCATGAATGAACTCCTCAATACGACCTTCTGGAAATTTGCCAAGAAGCTTAGGACCGTGGCCGAGCATAGATATGTATTCAATGATTTAATATCGATTGTATCGCCCCATTTTGAAGCCAACAATAAAAGTTGCGTCATCAATCCCTCTGGTAAACTTTTTTCTTCAACAAACTCATTTGAAGTCATCGTGGGCATGGCTATAGATTACTAAACCAATTCTCTGATAAAACTGCAGATCTAACTGAAAGCAAAAGAACCCTTTTACGTATATATAATTCATGAAATTCACCGACGATAATAGAGAAATTTGCATAAAAAAAAAAGAACAAAAACAACTTGTGTTTAACACTTACTTCAAATATCTGGCCGGGCTATTGGCCGAGAAAATTGCAGACCTGAAACCAATTAAAGCCTTTTATGCAGTCTTATGGAAACTGAATACAATACAATGGTTCCAAAGTCTTAATTTATAGTACAACATTGCTTACTCCTTGTTGTGGGTAAATTCAGGATTGCTACATCTTGAATTGTTACCAGCATATCGACATCCTGAAACTCGTGGACAAGGTAAACATTATTTACTTAATTAATTCGTTATTTATTTCTGTTATAATTAATTACAGGGATAAAAGAACGTGGGAAAAAATATGTGTTCAGTGGACTCCTTTCAACAGTTTGCAAGACCAAGTCAAAATGAAGATAACATGCCGAGATTATAGGGGAGTTTGTTAGGATTTTAGTTTTCTGTTATTTTCTTTTCTATTTATAAGCTCATGGCTGGAAACACACAACACAACACAGAAACACACGCTTCACTCACGCACAGTTCACATACAGTTTGCAATCCGCCATAGCTTCGTCTCTTGTAATTCAAAGACATTAATACAATTGTTTGGGAAGGTAGGTGCTCATAATCACCTCCCGAGGTTTTGTGCCGGCGAGATAGTTATCTCAAGGGTTTTCCTCGTTACATGATCGAGCCATCCTAGTTACGTTGTTACACCAATTATATTCCATTGCACCCTCCTTATCTTTATTTCAAATTCTTTCATTGTTGACTGTTTTTTGCCAAAACAGTTTGGCGCCTACCAAGGGGCAATTGATTTTTTTAATTGGTTCAAAATTCTTACATTTTTACTATGTCTACCCAACCTATGACTTCCGCCGTCACCAAAACCATTCCTAGCAGTGTGAATCCTCAAACCAGTAGCAGGTAGACAACTGGAGGCCAAGAAACATTGCCTCCTCCTCCGCCTGTGAATTCTGGCAAGAAGAAGATGTCGCCATCTCCTGATCTTGAGATCAAGAGCATGCTGATGCAGATGAAGAATCAGCTGGATCGCCAACAGAATAGCACCTCCTTGATAGCCGAAAGCTTGATAAAGGTGCAAAAAGATCAGGAGTTGCTCTCCAAAAGAATGGATGCTGTCTCTCCTTACCGTCCTAGAGCCCTTGATTTCAACATTGGGGACAACTCTCAAACTTTCAACGAATTCCTTCCAATGGCTTCATCTGTGAGGATGTCGACATCTTCTCCTCCCATAACGACTTCTGTGGCGATGTCGACACCCTTAGCTACCAGTGCCTACAGGATGACTTTTCCAGAAGGACCCATCTTCACTAATAGCACCGTTCTGACATCCTCTGCAGATAATGCTAATCCTTTCATTAATTTCAATACTAGTTCTGCTTTAGATAATACTGCTCGTACCACTAACCCTTTTGCAGGAACCTACATTGCAAATCAGCTTCAGGAATTGAGAGATATGATCATGAATGTACCAGGTGTCACTCCGCCTATCCAACAAGTCTCCCCAACATGTTACAATCAGTCTCGCTTTACTCCAGCAATTGCGCATGTCGACATCCCGAAAGGATTCAGCGTTCCTGCCATGAAGCTGTATGATGGAAGTTCTGATCCTGAGGAACATGTCACCCATTACCGAGAAAAAATGGAGATCGTTCGTATCCCGCTCGAGTTTCGTGAGGCTTGTTTGTGTTGAGGATTCGGTTCGACGCTAGTAGGCCCGGCATTGAAGTGGCTGATCTGTCAACCTCCTGCTTCTATTGGCTCCTTTGCTCAACTTGTCAACCTGTTCAATAACCAATTTTCTTGCAGCCGGCAATTTGAGAAGCTCACCAGTGATCTTTACCGTATCACTCAGCAACCCACTGAAGCCTTAAAAGACTTTGTTAACAGGTTTAATAAAGAAGTCTTGGAGATCCCCAACTTGGACATGGCAACAGCAGCAGAAGCTTTCAAAATGGGCTTGAAGAAGGATTCCCCTTACTATGAAGACTTGGTGATGAACCCATGCAAGAAGATGGAGGATATCCGAAATCGAGCTCTAAGATTTATCAGGCTGGAAGAGGACAAGGCGCAGCAATCCAAGAATCCTGACAAGGCTCCATCATATGACCATCCTGACAGGAAGATAGAGTCGTCTCACCAAAGACAGAGCATATCCAGACCCTATCAGAGAAATGACCATACCAAAGTCAATTATGTGGAAGATGATGGAGATGATAATGATTTTGATTCTCCTAAAATTTCTGATTATTGTTTCTAGGTTGATGTTTCAGGTGTCCTGTGTGCAATGAGCAATCTTGGAGATAAAGCAAGATGGCCTCGAACGACTGACAAGTCATCCGGCTGGAAGGATAAATCCAAGTGGTGTGCATATCATGAAGATTTTGGACATCTTACCGAAGATTGCATCGCCTTGAGGAGAGAGATTAGTTACCTGTTGTCTAAGGGACATCTTAAAGAGCTCCTTGGGAACCGCAAGACCAAGATGGAGAACAAAGAGCCCATCGCAACCAGACCACCATCTCCTCCACCGGTAACAAAGGTAATCAATGTTATTAGTGGTGGTTCTGATATTTGTGGTACTTCTTTTTCTGCAGCTAAGAGATTCGCCAAGTAAGCTAAGGATGAGAAACCCGAGAGATCCTCCAAGATGTCACAACTTATATCCCAAGATGTAATCTCCTTCGAAGAAAGTGACAGGGATAACGTTATGGACCCACATCATGACGCCTTGGTCATTGCACTCCAGATAGCCAACTGCAAGGTCAAACGTATCCTAGTAGATGGGGCAGCTCTGTGAATCTCATTATGCTGGATGCTCTGAAGGAAATGAAGATCCCCGAAGACACCATTGTAAAAAGAACCTCGGTGCTCGTAGGTTTCAGTGGAGAAACCAAAAGTACAGTGGGTGAGATTACACTCCCAGTTTACGTCGAAGGTATCAATTCCATGGAGAGATTCTGCGTGATTGATAGTGCAACGTGTTACAATGTGATTCTGGGAAGACCTTGGATCCATGGAATGAAGGCTATGCCATCCACCAATCACTAATGTGTCAAGATGCCGACACCTTGGGGAGTTGTCAAGGTTTACAGTGATCAGCAGTCAGCTAAAGAATGTTATATGACTTCCATGAAGGCGTCAACAACCCCTAAGATGGCATAGCAATTACAGAGAAAAGCCCGTGAGGTTCTGGAGGCGAAGGAGCATGACTTGAAAGAGATACTCTTTGACCCCTCAAACCCAGATCTCAAGGTGCTGGTTGGTCAAGATGTTTCGGCAGAAATCGAAGAAGACCTTATCAACCTCTTGAAAAGCAGGATTAGAAGCTTCGCCTGGAAGCATGAAGATATGACAGGCATCAGTAAAGATGTCATCACCCATAAACTCAACATTGATCCATCCTTCAGACCGATCCACCAAAAGAGAAGGAAGTTCGCACAGGAGAGGAACATAATCATCCAGGAAGAAGTGGACAGATTGCTCAAAGCTAAGATGATCAGAGAGGTCGAATACCCAAGATGGCTAGCAAATGTGGTGGTGGTAGAAAAGAAGAACGGAAAATGGAGAGTTTGTGTCGACTTCACAGACTTATACAAAGCTTGTCCCAAAGATCCTTTCCCCCTGCCACAAATTGATACTTTGGTAGATGCTACTTCTGGGCAAGAAGTGTTGACATTCTTAGATGCATCTTCAGGATTCCAGCAAATCCAGATAGAGCCATCCGACCAAGAGGACACTGCCTTCATCACTCCAACAGGTATTTATTGTTATATTGCAATGCCTTTTGGACTAAGAAATACTGGTGCCACATACCAGAGGCTAGTCAACATGATGTTCAAAGAGCAGATTGGGGACACCATGGAAGTATACATCGACGATATGGTGATAAAGTCGAAGAAAGTTGAAGATCATGTTCGAGATCTTACTCAAGCATTTGACATCCTGGACAAGTTCAATATGAAACTGAACCCAGCAAAGTGCAATTTTGGCATGAAGTCCGGAAAATTCTTGGGCTACATGGTGACACAAAGAGGGATAGAGGCAAGCCCAGAGCAGATAAGAGCAATCATCAATCTATCGTCGCCCAAATCCATAAAAGATGTTCAAAGATTGACAGGGAAAGTGGCAGCATTGAATCGATTCATCTCAAAATCCTCAGATAGATGCAAGCCGTTCTACGACATCTTGAAGAAAAATTGCAGATTTGAGTGGACTGAAAAGCATGAACAAGCCTTTTAAGATTTAAAGTTGTACCTGTCAACACCTCCCCTACTCTCAAAGCCTCAAGAAGGTGAGCCATTGTGTGTTTACTTAGCTGTCTCTGAAACTGCAATTAGTGCCGTCCTGGTCCGTGATCAAGATAGCGTCCAGCGGCCAATATACTATGTAAGTAAAACATTGCTCGATGCGGAAACCAGGTATTCACACCTTGAAAATTTAATATTAACTTTAATTTCTGCTTCAATTAAGTTAAGGCATTATTTTGAAACTCATATTATTGTCATTCGTACTAACTATCCAATAAAAAGTGTAATGAGAAAACCAGAAATGTCAGGAAGGATGGCTAAATGGTCTATTCAACTAAGCACCTATGACATCAAGTATGAACCTAGAACATCAATAAAATCACAAGAACTTGCAGACTTTGTGGCAGACTTTAGTCCAAGCATGCAATCAGAAGTAGAACTTGAAGTCCAACAACTCCAAGATGGGGACATCCCGAGGAAGTGGACCCTATTCACAGATGGTGCTTCTAATATGAGGGGAACAGGGCTAGGTGTTGTTCTAAAGTCACCACAAGGGGACATCATACCCCAGGCCATTAATTGTGATTTTAAAGCCACCAATAATGAAGCAGAATATGAAGCCTTAATCGTGGGCCTGACCGTAGCTCTAGATATGAACATTAAAGCAATACAGGTATATAGTGATTCATTATTACTTGTAAATCATTTTAACGGTTCCTATGCAGCAAAAAATGCCAAGATGACAGCTTACTTGGGCATTGTGAAAATTTTGGCAAGCAAATTTCAAATCTTCTCTTTTGAACAAATACCCTGAGAGAAGAACTCTCAAGCAGATACATTGGCCAATCTTGGATCAGCTTTCAAGAGCTTATCTCAGACCAATATACCAATCATACATGTTGACATCCCTGCTGTGGAAAGGTTAGAACTATTCTGCATGGATGACGACATCCCAGATAGTCAGATGGAGATATCTTGGATGACGCCAATAATTAAATGTCTTCAAGATGGTACCATCCCTGATGAAGAAAAGAATGCTAGAGCATTCAGGGTAAGGATTTCAAGATTCGTATTAATAGATAATATGTTATTTAAGAAATCATTTGCAGGTTCATATTTGAGATGTCTTGAAGCTGACAAAGCCAATGAAGTCTTAAGAGAGTTACATGAAGGATCATGTGGTAGCCATTCTGGGGGCAGAAGCTTATATACAAAGACTCTAAGAATGGGTTATTACTGGCCAACAATGTGCCAATATGCTGCCATCTTTGCTAAGAATGTGATTCCTGCCAGAGGCATAGCAACATCTTGCATCAGCCCGCAGAATTGCTTCATCCAATCCTCTCTCCTTGGCCGTTCATGAGGTGGGGAATGGATATAGTGGGAAAATTGCCTAAAGCTCCTGGAGGAAAAGTATTCTTGCTTGCTATGACTGATTATTTCTCTAAATGGGTTAAGGCAGAATCCTACGTGCAAGTTCGTGATAAAGAAGTCATATCCTTCATTAAAACAAATATATTTAGTAGGTTTGGCATCCCCTCTGAAATAATATGTGACAACGGCTCTCAATTCATTAGCAAGAAGACGCAAGATTTCCTTGCTAGGTGGGGAGTAAAGATGGTGACATCCTCACCTGTGCATCCTCAAGCTAATGGCCAGGCAGAATCAAGTAACAAAATAATCATCAATAACCTAAAGAAAAGGCTAGATCAAAAGAAAGGAAAATGGGCAGAGGAGCTTGCATTTGTCCTTTGGGCAGATAGAACCACACCAAAGAACGCGACAGGCTAAACCCCTTATTCCTTAGTATTTGGAGCAGAAGCAGTCATCCCGGCAGAAGTTGTCATCCCCACTGCCAGATTCAAGATGTTGACACCCGAGCAGAATGATGCCAACCTGAGCCATGATCTAGACACCATTGACGAGCTAAGGGACTTTGCCAAGATTAGGATAGCAGCATATCAACAGAAGGTTGCTAGATCCTACAACAAAAATAATAGATTACGAAAATTCCAAGTTGGTGATCTAGTCCTACGAAAGGTGTTTCAGAATACAAGAAAGCCCAATGCTGGAAAGATGGCTCCCAAATGGGAAGGGCCATACCTAGTAGATGCCGAAGCAGGCAAAGGCTCCTATTGGCTATCAACTCTAGAGGGAGCAAGGATTCCCAGAAGCTGGAATGTCATTCATCTCATGACCTACTTTATGTAAGTTTACATGATTATTTTACAGTGCAAATAAAACCAAGGTACGATCTTTACCATTCTAATTTCAATAACAGTACTTGCTTCCGTTTTTATTTGTTTTTTGGAATAAATTACTGACTTAAGCATCGGAGGGGCGTTAGCTAAGCTAACGCCCACCTCTAACATGTTTATGTTTTGCAAGGAAACAAGAAGCATTAGAATAAAACTCATTGGTTAACTAAGATGTTAGCATCCTCCCAAGAACTTAACATCTTAAATCAGGTACGAACTATCTCTTACTCTTTGTTTAAAAAGTATTTTTATAGTTCTAACGTTCTTTTACTTTCTTTTATCAAATAAAATGTGACATCAGAAAAGATGTCGAAATCTCTCATTAACTCGTTATTTTGCAAGAAGTTGACACCTTAAATAGGAAGTCTCCGATTCATTCCAAATCCTCGTGAAAACAACCGTTTTGAGACTGGCCATCTCACCTCTGTTTAAGGTACTTAAACGTACGGGCCCATCACACACCTCAATTAAGGTTGACATCGTGCGCTCCTGGCGAGGTGTTTAAACCTTAATAAGACGAAAGAAAGTAATTTCTTTAAACCTTTGAAGGGATTAAGTACCTTTAACGGAGATGAGATGGCCAGTCTCAAAACGGTTGTTTTCACGAGAATTGGATTGAATTGATGACCTCTTGCAAAATAACAATATAATGAGATATTTCGACATCTTTTCTGATGTCACATTTTATTTGATGAAAGGAAATAAGAAAGTGCTAGAACTTCATAGAAATATTTATTTTAAACAGAAAGTAAGAAAGCGGTCGTACCTGATTTAAGATGTTAACTTCTTGGAAGGATGTTAACATCTCTATTTAAGGAGTTTATTCAAATGCTTCTCGTTTCCTTGCAAAACAGAAACATGTTAGGGGTGGGCGTTAGCTTAGCTAACGCCCCTCCGATGCTTAAGTCAGTAATCGTTCAAGAAATAAACAAAAATGGAAACAAGTACTTTTATTGAAAATAAAATGGTAAAGATCGTACCTTGGTTTTATTTGCATTGTAACGTAATTATTGGAACTTACATAAAGTAGGACTTAAGGTGAATGGCATTCCAACTTCGGGGAATCCTTGCTCCCTCCAGAGTTGACAGCCATTATGAACCTTTACCTGCTTCGGCATCTATTAAGTATGGTCCTTCCCATTTGGGGGCCATCTTTCCAGCATTGGGCTCTCTTGTATTCTGAAACACCTTTCGTAGGACTAGGTCACCGACTTGGAACTTCCGTAATCTAACATTTTTGTTGTAGGATTTAGCAATCTTTTTTTGATACACTGCTATCCTGATCTTGGCTAAATCCCTTAGCTCATCGATGGTATCTAGATCATAACCCAGGTTGGTATCATTCTGCTCAGGTGTCAACATCTTGAATCTGGCAGTAGGGACGACGACTTCTGCCGGGATGACTGCTTCTGTACCAAATACTATGGAGTAAGGGGTCTGGCCTGTCGCGTTCTTTGGTGTGGTTCTATCTGCCCAAAGGACAAATGAAAGTTCTTCCGCTCTTCTTCCTTTCTTTTAATCTAGCCTCTTTTTTAGGTTGTTGAAGATTATTTTGTTACTTGATTATGCCTGGCCATAAGCTTGAGGATGCACTGGTGAGGATGTCACCATCTTGACTCCCCACCTAGCGAGAAAATCCTGCGTCTTCTTGCTGATGAATTGGGAACCGTTGTCAGATATTATTTCAGAGGGGATGCCAAATCTGCTAAATATATTTTTCTTAATGAAGGATACGACTTCTTTATCACGAACTTGCACGTAGGATTCAGCTTCAACCCACTTAGAGAAGCAATCAGTGATTGCTAGCAAGAATACTTTTCCTCCGAGAGCTTTAGGCAATTTTCCCACTATATCCATTCCCCACTTTATAAATGGCCAAGGGGAGAGGATTGGATGAAGCAATTCTGCGGGCTGGTGCAAGATGTCACTATGCCTCTGGCAGGGATCACATTTCTTGGCAAAGATGGCAGCATCTTGACTCATTTTTGGTCAGTAGTAACCCATTCTTAGAGCTTTCATATATAAGCTTCTGCCCCCAGAATGGTTCCCACATGATCCTTCATGCAATTCTCTTAGAACTTCCATGGTTTTGTCAGCTTCGAGACATCTTAAGTATGGACCTGCGAATGATTTCTTAAACAGCACATTATCTATTAATATGAATCTTGAAATCCTTACCCTAAATGCTCTTGCATTCTTTTCCTCATCAGGGATGGTGACATCTTGAAGATATGTAAGTATTGGTGTTGTCCAAGATGTCTCTATCTGATTATCTGGGTGTCGTCATCTGTACAAAAAAGTTCTAACCTTTCTACTGCAGGGATGTCGACATGTATGATTGGTATATTGGTCTGAGATAAGCTTTTGAAAGTTGATCCAAGATTGGCCAATGCATCTTCTTGAGAGTTCTCCTCTCGGGGTATTTGTTCAAATGAGAAGATTTGAAATTTGCTTGCCAGAATTTTCACAACGCCCAAATAAGCTGTCATCTTGGCATTTTTTGCTGCATAAGAATCATTAAAATAATTGACAAGTAACAATGAATCACTATATACCTGTAATGCTTTAATGTTCATGTCTAGAGCCACGGGTAGGCCCACGATTAAGGTTTCGTATTCTGCTTCATTATTGGTAGCTTTAAAATCACAACTAATGGCCTAGGGTATGATGTCCCCTTGTGGCGACTTTAGGACAACACCTAGCCCTGTGCCCCTCATATTAGCAGCATCATCTGTGAATAGAGTCCACTTTCGCAGGATGTCCCCATCTTGGAGCTGTTGGACTTCTAGTTCTACTTCCGGTTGCATGCTTGGACTAAAGTCTGCCACAAAGTCTGCAAGTGCTTGGGATTTTATTGGTGTTCTAGGCTCATACTTGATGTCATAAGTGCTTAGTTGAACGGACCATTTGGCCATCCTTCCTGACATTTCTGGTTTTCTCATGACACTTTTTATTGGATAGTTAGTACGAAAGACAATGATATGAGTTTCAAATAATGCCTTAACTTAATTGAAGCAGAAATTAAAGCTAAGATTAATTTTTCAAGGTGTGAATGCCTGGTTTCCGCATCGAGCAGTGTTTTACTTACATAATATATCGATTGTTGGAAGCCATCTTGATCACGGACCAGGATGGCACTGAATGCAGTTTTGGAGAGAGCTAAGTAAATGCATAATGGCTCACCTTCTTGAGGCTTCGAGAGCAGGGAGGTGTTGACAGGTACAACTTTAAATCTTGAAAGGCTTGTTCATGCTTTTCAGTCCACTCGAATCTGGAATTTTTCTTCAAGATGTCATAGAATGGCTTGCATCTGTTCGAGGATTTTGAGATGAATCGAATGTCGCCACTTATCCTGAACAAGGAATTCTCTTGCGAACATCCTACAATTTACCACTACGAGCCTACTGTGACTCTGATCGGGCAAGTTTCCCTATCGCGCGACGTTCTATCATTGCCTATTTTGTTTTTCTTGGGGATTTGCCGATCTCATGGAAGACAAAGAAGCAAGGTACGATTTCTCGCTCTTTGGCCGAGGCGGATTGTCGATCTATGGCTAGTGTCACTTGTGAGCTTAAATGGCAACCAATTCTTATCAAGTCATTTGGAATTAAACATGATACCCCTATGCTTCATTTATGTGATAGTCAATCTGCCTTGCATATAGCTCAGAATCATGTACATCAATAACGCACGAAGCATATTGATACCGAATAGGCTAAGAGAATAGAATGACCGAACGAATAATGACAAGAATCAATTTTGAAAGCCAAATATTTTCTTTTTCTATTTCATATAATCAATGTCTGCATCAAAACATAACCCTAACATTGTTTAAATACTAATCTAAGAATATTCTAGAACCCTACCAAACCCTAATACACTTTTCCAAATAAAAGACCAAAGTACCCTAACTTAAAATTCATAAAACATATGTTTAATGCCCTAAACTCATCCATATTGAAGCCCACAGGCGCAAGCCTGTTTCTGCCTGTTTCTGAGCTGCTTCTGTTTCTCTTTCTGCCGCACCCGACTGATGCCCAGGCGCCCGCCTGGGATTTCATGAGGCGCCCGCCTCAAGCTCAGACACCATCCTCTGTTTCGTTGTTGCTGCTCGATTGCTGCTGCCTTGAAGCCCATATCATACTGCATCATCCTCCCCTCCTTAGAAAAGACTCGTCCTCGAGTCAATACCCTCGATAGGAACACTACGATAACCCGAAAGATTCGAACCCCATCTGCAAAAGGAATTCTGTACCCTTGACGAACTCTAAATTTCAATGCCATTGTGACAACATCCATCCAATCGCTCCATCGTGTTGAGACGAAATATTCAATGATCAATCTCTTGATGAACCAAGGAGCCGAAAGATTTGCACAATCAACATCAAAGGGGTCTTTATAAGGACGACTAATTTCAAACTCCCACCTCAATTGGTTTTCAACCGAAAGAACACCACTTTGGACAGGCGATTGATATTCAGAATTCTCAGGAACATTAACAATAGGTTCAGAATGTTTAATTTCCGCACGAATGGTATAATCTGGCTTCAGAATATCACAATTGCACTCATCATAAATAGGTGATTTGGACCAATCAACAAGATTTTCTTGCCTTGAAGAGTCGATCACAAAACCCTCTTGAGAATTAACAAAATTAACAGAATCCATCCAAGACTCAATCGAATCTTCAGGATATGTATCAAACAGAGGGGGTTTTGACCACTCAACAAGGTTTTCCTCACTTGAAGATTCGACAAAAATACCCTCTTTGAACCCAACAGTATCAATCCAAAAATCAACGGAATCATTAGGAATGGACTTACCTTCGATTTTCAGAATTTCGATCCTCCTATCAATCTTCCTCGAATGGTTAGCTTCATACCTATCATGAAGTCCCTGATTTTGGCCGAGGGAATCCATCCCCTCTTGATAGTACTCCTTTTCCTCGGCTGGAACAACTGGATCTGAACCCCTCATCGCTAGAAGTTTTTTCTCTGCGATCCAAGAGGATCTGGAGTATTTGAATTCGTCTTCGTACTTCCTCTATCTCGATATTACGACGGCGTCGTCTGTACTGATGGTCATCTTCTTGGGGCTCCGCTGCACGGCTGCTCCATCGACCACCACGTCCACCACGAACCACGCTTCCTCGTTCAGCCATTGATATACGAACCGGAGCTCTGATACCAAATGATATCGAATAGGCTAAGAGAATAGAATGACCGAACGAATAATGATAAGAATCAATTTCGAAAGCCAAAGCTTTTCTTTTTCTATTTCATATAATCAAAGTCTGCATCAAAACATAACCCTAACATTAATAAAATACTAATCTAAGAATATTCTAGAACCCTACCAAACCCTAATACACTTTTCCAAATAAAAGACCAAAGTACCCTAACTTAAAATTCATAAAACAAATGTTTAAAGCCCTAAACTCAGCCATATTGAAGCCCACAGCCGCAAGCCTGTTTCTGCCTGTTTTTGAGCTGCTTCTGTTTCTCTTTCTGCCGCACCCGACTGATGCCCAGGCGCCTGCCTGGGATTTCATGAGGCGCCCGCCTCAAGCTCAAACACCATCCTCTGTTTCGTTGTTGCTGCTCGGTTGCTGATGCCTTGAAGCTCATATCATACTGCATCACATATCGTAGTTGACTGTCACCTTGTGCGTGATGTTGTTCAGACAGGTGTCCTCACAACTCAGTATGTTCACACCTCTGTACAACTGGCTGATGTGTTCACCAAGGCTTTGGGCAGTCGACAATTCTTCCATCTACTGGGCATGTTGGGCGTTTGTGACGTACACGCTCCAACTTGAAGGGGTTGAGAAATTGACAAATATATCGTCAATATCTTTTCGTTTTTGTAAATAATTATCTTTTCATTATTTGATAAATGTAAACTAGGTAGGATATATAATTAGCTTAATTTTAGGCATTAGTTGTGGGATTACTCATTCTCCAATAAGGAAACTCATGTATATATAGAAGTGTAGTCAATTGAATCAAGCAAGGGAAGTAACTAATATTTTCTCCTTCACATAAACTAGTTTCTTAACTCTTTACAACAACATTTTCTCTTTTACACCGGATATTGACGAAATACAATCTCCAGATTTCACAAAGGCTTGATAAAAAATCACAGGGGTTGGGGTGTTTTGTGCAAACGAGAAATGTTGCTCTCAGGAAATAGTACCCTAAGTTTGCTTTTGTAGTGTTTTAAGTTCTTTAGCATCTGAAAACATCAAAACAAAATCAAATAAACCTTGGGCTATGGTATTTATTAGTTTTTTCATACTTCAATCTGCATTATTCATTACAAGAGAAACACACACAAATACTTCAAGTGATTCAACTTTCAAAACCATTGACATTTTCGACAGGGATGGCTGTTATGGTTCCCAAGAGTAGCGCCTTTTTTAGCTCGTACTGCTCAAACCTTTGTTTTGCGTAGGCTATCTGATCAAACTCACAACTGTTTGAATAGTACTGCATGATAAGATCCATCAGAAAACTCGACTCCATATATACCACCTATCATGAACTTGTATAAAATAAGTTTTTGTTTTATTAATCATTAATTAATAAACCTCAGGAATTCATACCAAGATTATTCCCCATAAGCCACATATTAGATGGCATGCTAGTGTATACTTCTCTACAACATGGACAAGCTCGTCAACTTCTGAATCGCAGGGTTGATGTGATCCTAATTACATCAATTGAGACTTTATTCGTATAGAAAAATGGGTCTTACTTAAAGAATTCGACTTGTCTAATGAAATTCATCTGATCTACGACTAAGGAGACATACATAACTCTCATCTATAGTGCAATTTAAATCAGGAACGAGCCAACTAAACTAACCTGTAGAACTTAGATATTGGGGTATAAATTTTTGTCGCTCCTCCATATCTGTCAAAGTATTAAACAAAAGAAAAAGAAATTCTCAAATTAAATAAGTAATTAATTTCAAGTATTCTACTTTGTTATTGTTCCTTGCACCGCATGAAAAATGTTAGTAGTATTCCTATTAGTGTATTATTTTAAGTTCAGCACAATACTGCATCACCTGGGTACTTGTTGTAGTCTAAAATGTGAGGGGTATCAGTTAGATAGTTTGCAGCCATTTCACAAAAGTAATTTGCAATGTCATAAGTGATTGAACTAACCACTTGATAATCCGAACCACAAAGGTGTACTTATTTCTCTTTTCCTTTTTATTGGTTGATAAGCTATATTATTTAAATTAGCTACCTATATTCTGATTTTCCGTATGCAGTTCCCTTAGACCACAGGTCCACAGCTTTGTAGACGGGGGCAATATTGGAGACGGAACAGCTGCCAATCTGAAATTCCATCTTGCTTGAACACGTACACCAGTCACACAAAACCCTCTTTAATTAACAAAGTGAAGTCCATATAGTACTCATTTATTAAAACCTGAATACATTTGTGAGAATAAGGTCTCATGTACAAGCTTTATGGCCATTTAATCAAAAGTCGAGACGCCAACAAATGCTATGGTATTTTTAAGTTGTTTCATGGTACAAATCATCATAAAAAAAAAAAGGTACACACAAACACGCAAACACTTCAAGTGGTTGAACTTGCAACGCCGTTAACTGCTGTGGTTGATAAGAGCTGTGGCTTTCTTAACCAGTACTGGTCAAACCTTTGTTTTGCGTAGGCTATGTAATCAAATTCAATATCGTTCACATAGTACTGCAAAAAAAAAATCCATCAACCAAACTCGATTTAATTAATATCTATATATCATGAACTGTAATTTTCTTATAAATAAAACTCAGGAATACATACCGAGATTATTCCCCATAAGCCGCACATCAGATGGTTTGCTAAAGTGTACTTCTCTACATCATGGACAAGATTCTCGACTTCTGCCTCACTGGGTTGATACCCTATTAATTAAACATCAATAGGTGGTCACATTTGATTCACATGAGAAAAATTCTATGATCGAAAAATAAAATAACAATAATTAAAGAAATTTAAAAAACACGTTAGAAGTTACGCCAGGTGAGCCAACAAAACTAACCTGTGCAACTAAGATAGTTGCGTACAAATCTTTGACGCTCTTCAAAATCTGCAAAGGGAAGTAACAAACAAGCTCAAACAAAATAAATTTCAAGTACTTTATTATTATTCTTTATGAAAATACTATTTAGTAAGTAAAATAATTTATTCACAACTATTATTTGCTTACCAGGGTACAAATTGTAGTTTAAAATGTGAGGAGTATCTGTTGACAAATCTGATGCCATTTCACAGAAGTGATGTGCGAAGTCACAAGCAATTGGATTGTAACTGGAACTTTCAAAATCCTGTCAAAATCAGCAAACCAACAGGTCTTTTTTAAGCATAATAGTAACAAGTAACTCAAAGCGGACATTTACTCCATGATTAATAGCAATGAAACTGAGCGAAAACTCACGATCAATGTCATTTTTCTTGTTTTTTCATCAATCATTATGTTCCCACATTGCAAGTCATTGTGACAAAATCGAATTTCTTGATAGCTCTTTGTTAACTCGGATTCCAACAGACCGATTTCCTCTTCAATAGTATCCAAGCGAAATTCCTTGGCGTGTTCAGCAGTGCAGGTGCTTTTTGCGGTGCTAATATATTTTCTGAAAATGAATATCACAAATCAGAAAAGGCATTTTTTTACTTCTTTGTCGAGCTAAGGAACTCTAATTTTGCTTGCTGAATAATATATACTCTGTATACCTGAGTAAATCCCAAATACCCGCTTTCTTTGTACCGGGTATATCAAGATTGTGAAATTCCCTCATTTTAGCTGCTATCAAAGCAGATGTTTCAGGATCACGAACATCACTAAATGACAGGGTCTGAAAATCAGATTCAAAGTTATTAAATTTCACAATTCCGTCAAAAAACTAACATTTTGTTAGTTTTTACACCAATTTGCAACACAATGTAAATGTTAGGAATCGGGTTGCAACTTTTTCAATGTTGGGAACCAAATTGCAAAAATGATACAAACTTAGGTAACCGAGTTGCAGTTTGCCCATTGTTTTAGGCTTGATATTACTTATAATAAGAGTTGCTTGCTCTGCATTTGTGACAATCAATAAATCAACTCTTTTTTTTTTCAAATAAAATGGATTTTTTATTTATTGATAACTTATATTTGTAGAAAGATATATCTAATGCCACTTGAACTAGACCGCCTATCAACTCTCAGTCTTTTTTAGATGCCTAAGAATTTCAATTGAATAATTATGCTAAAGCTTCACCAATTCATTAGTTAATGTAGCTACATACTAGAAAGAGAAAAAGAAATTAAGATAGCTTATGTCACACAAAAAATAAAAAATTGGTCAATTAATCTTTTAAAATATTATACTCCCTTTCTGTCCCTAAATGAATGTCGAAAAAAATTCAAATTTGCTCTTGGGACGAAGGGAGTATAAATCAAAAGTCAAAACGAGGAAAATGCTATGTATTAAAGTTTTATACAAGTGAGGACATACCTTTGCATGAATGAACTCCTCAATACGACCTTCTGGAAATTTGCCAAGAAGCTTAGGACCGTGGCCGAGCATAGATATGCATTCAAAGTTCTGGATTTCCTCCTCCCGGTTTATGAAATAATCACAACTTTTACCATATATCCGAACCAACACTGTTCTAACATCATTTTCGGCATTTGCAGGCCAACTTACACGATAAACCATGTTATTTGTGGAACCATTGCTCAAATGTACCATTTTCAATGATTTAATATCGATTGTATCGCCCCATTTTGAAGCCAACAATAAAAGTTGCGTCATCAATCCCTCTGGTAAACTTTTTTCTTCAACAAACTCATTTGAAGTCATCGTCGGCATGGCTATAGATTACTAAACCAATTCTCTGAGAAAACTGCAGATCTAACTGAAAGCAAAAGAACCCTTTTACGTATATATAATTCATGAAATTCACCGACGATAATAGAGAAATTTGCATAAAAAAAAAGAAGATCAAAAACAACTTGTGTTTAACACTTACTTCAAATATCTGGCCGCGCTATTGGCCGAGAAAATTGCAGACCTGAAACCAATTAAAGCCTTTTATGCAGTCTTATAGAAACTGAATACAATACAATGGTTCCAAAGTCTTAATTTATAGAACATTGCTTACTCCTAAATACACTGACAGCTCCGCGAGCGACGACCAAGAATCAGTTTTTAATTTGATAAAGTAAACTACTTAATTTTATAATTGTCCATTTGTATCAAAAGAAGTTAATTCATTGAAACTGAATACAATACAATGGTTCCAAAGTCTTGATTTATAGTAGAACATTGCTTACTCCTACTTTATAATTTGAAAATTATAAAGTAGTTTACTTTATAATTTGATAAAGTAAACTACTTAATTTTATATTTGTCCATTTGTATCAAAAGAAGTTAATTCATTGAACCTTAATTAATATGTATTCATTGATATTTTACTTGTCATTTTACTGTTACCCACCCATCCCTCTGTTTAAAAAAATAAAATAGATATAATTCATTCAATTCTATTTCTAGGATATATACACGTCTAATGCCTAAATTCTAGGATCTAAATTAGTATCCTATCATGGCCCATGAATAGGATATCTACCTACCAAACATACATATCAATACAACAATTAGAGCTGTAAAACGAGTCGAACCGGGTCGAGTATCTGCGAGTTCGAGTCGAGTTACAAACTTTTTAAATCGAGTCGAGTTTTAGCCGAGTCGGGTCATCCATGAAACTGAAGCGCCGAACTCGGCTCGTTAGTAAGACCCCGGGACTCGAGGATACCCGCTTTGACCCATTTTCCTTGGAATGACCATAAAGCTTTAAGTTGCATTTATAAAAAAGTAAAAAAACCTATTTTCAACTATTCTGCTCACCCATCGATTTATATTCCCAAGGAATCTTAAGGAGGGTCTTTTCTTTAATTTACTTCTCCTCCCATCACAATTTATGTGATATCCCCCATTCCACATCGAAAATATGTGGGAATTTAGTGTGATATATAGAAAGCCCATACACTACTAATAAGTATCAAATCATCCATTGGACTTTTGGAGGCCTGTGATGGGTTGTGGTTGACCCAATTGAGGAGGTGCTTAGTGGGTCAGTGCATGGTGTCTGCGTAGCGGGTCGGGCTTCGGGCTCGAGTCGTTACAAATGGTATCAAAGCAGAACCCCGGCCTTAAAGCTTGTAAGCTAGCCCGGGGGTACGATCTGGGTATTGATTGACCTTGCCAGGGACGGAAAGGGTTTGAGTGGGGGAGAATGTGATATCCCCCATCCCACATCGGAAATATGTGAGAATTTAGTGTGATATATAGAAGGCTCATACACTACTACTAAGCATCAAATCATCCATTGGACTTTTGGAGGCCTGTGATGGGCTGTGGTTGACCAATTGAGGAGGTGCTTAGTGGGCCAGTGTGTGGGGCCTACGTAGCGAGTCGGGCTAATGTGATATCCCCCATCCCACATCGGAAATATGTGAGAATTTAGTGTGATATATAGAAGGCTTATACACTACTACTAAGCATCAAATCATCCATTGGACTTTTGGAGGCCTGTGATGGGCTGTGGTTGACCCAATTGAGGAGGTGCTTAGTGGGCCAGTGTGTGGTGCCTAAGTAGCGGGTTGGGCTACGGGCTCGGGTCGTTACAAATGGTATCAAAGCAGAACCCCTGAGCTAGCTCGAGGGTACGATCTAGGTATTGATTGACCTTTCCATGGACGGCAAGGGTTTTAGTGGGGGAGATTGTGATATCCCCCATCGCACATCAAAAATATGTGGGAATTTAGTGTGATATATAGAAAGCCCATACACTACTACTAAGTATCAAATCATCCATTGGACTTTTGGAGGCCTGTGATGGGCTGTGGTTGACCCAATTGAGGAGGTGCTTAGTGGGCCAGTGCGTGGTGTCTGCGTTGCGGGTCGGGCTTCGGGCTCGAGTCGTTACAAATGGTATCAAAGCAGAACCTCGGCCTTAAGGCTTGTAAGCTAGCCCGGGGGTACGATCTGGGTATTGATTGACCTTGCCAGGGACGGCAAGGGTTTGAGTGGGGAGAATGTGATATCCCCCATCCCACATCGGAAATATGTGAGAATTTAGTGTGATATATGGAAGGCTCATACACTACAACTAAGCATCAAATCATCCATTGGACTTTTGGAGGTCTGTGATGGGCTGTGGTTGACCCAATTGAGGAGGTGCTTAGTGGGCCAGTGTGTGGTGCCTACGTAGCGGGTCGGGCTACGGGCTCGGGTCGTTACAATTTCTCTTCTTATCTCTCAATCGAATATATCCCTCCCTCTATTTTGTTTCACCTGCTACTTCTCCTTCCACAACCAATTTCGAATTTCTTCTCCTTTTTTTTCTTCCATTGTTTGGCTCCTTCCGTGATTTTGCCATCCACAGAAAATCGGAGAAGAGTTGGTATTTTTCTGGATTTTAAGCATAAAATTTTCATGGTGGTTGAAAGGACGCGCATTATTAGAGTTGTATTCATAGAGTCAGAGTTGACGATTTTAAAGGCATTTCGAGCTACCCGCGAGCTGACGAGTCGAGTTTGGGTTAAACTCGGCTCAACTCGATTATGAAATCGAGTTAGCCTTTGCAGCCGAACTCGACTCGGTACTGAGTCATGGGCCGAGTCGGATGGCAGTTTGGCAAGTCGAACCCGAGTCGGTTATCGAGTAACTCGCCCGTTTTTACACCCCCTAACAACAATATGAGAGATATCGTAAATCTCTCTCTCTATTCTATCAGTCCCCCGCAGTCGAAGCGGGAGAAGGCCGTATGCTGAGACTGTCCCGAAAATCATTGAATAGTACGTGCGGAATCCCTTTAGTGAAAATATCAGCTAATTGATAACGGGACGGAACATGAAGAACATGAATTTCCCCTTTCTCAACCTTCTCACGAATAAAGAGAATATATAACTCAATATGCTTAGTTCGTTGTTGTTGTACTGAATTCCCGGATAAGTAAATAGCACTACTATTAACACAATACACCAAAGTGGCTTTTGAAAGAAGAACATGTAACTCAAGCAATATGTTAGTGTAAATTGGGGTGTTACCATTGGAAGAAATATGTTACATGATATGTTAGCCGACTGTTTTGGTTTATAGTTGTATATTTCTTTCCATATTTATTTATATCCTAATGTTTAATATTATTTGCAGGATGTATATGTTTTGTGGTCCATATTTCAGGTTATAACAAGGTTGGATTATTTGCTAGAAACATGGAATGAAGTTGGAGAAGAGTTATGCATAAATAGGGAATTTATGTGTAACTTTGACACAAAGTCTTGCCTTGTTGTTTTGACGGAAAATGTGGTGAATACTAAGTCCAAGGTTGGTTGCTGTTTATTAAAGAGTACAAGGCTGAGAATGCATGGGAGTACAAGAGAGTGAAGCTAGGACTTGGGCATCAAGCATATTGTTGCTACAATTAAGGAAATGGACCAAGTCATGCTCGAAATGTAAGGAGCAAGCTTGGACACTCTCCCCACTCTTCATGCACGACCAAGACAGCCTCAAGGCTGTTATTTTGAGTAGCCTTCAAGATATTTGAAGACTATAAATTGGCAAGGTGTGGACACTTTATGATATGCCAATTACACACATCTTTCACACTCCTTACACAAGAGACAAAACACATCTTTGGTTCCTTTTGCCCTTTCTCCCATACTTTGTTTTTCCACTCTCAAGTACTTAGAACTTGATTGTGTTTTGGGTAGAATAGGGTTTGTGTTTTTATCTATTCGTTTTCTACTTGTAATAGATTTAGGAAACTTTCGACTTTGTAATCATTTATATAGTGAAGATAAAGTCTTGGCTTTTGAGCCATCCTCAAGTTATATAATTATATAACTTGAGAAAATTAACTCTTATGTCTTTTAATTCCGCTGCAAAACTCTTTTAAAGTTGTTTTATTTCGGAGTGTGTGTGCAGTCTTGGTTGTTATCATTAGTGCTATCTCAAGTGCTATCGTTGGTATTGCATCTTTGATAACACCTGTTATCTAGGTCATGACAATTTCACAATAAATTCTGAATCCAACACGATTCGGCTATGGCATTAGCAACACCTCTATATTCTGCCTCGGCACTTGAACGGGATAAGGAGGTTGTCTCTTAGAAGACCAAGAAACCAAATTATTACCCAAAAATAAACAATAACCCGAAGTAGAACGACTGGTATTCGGGCACCTGCCCCAATCTGCATATGTATAAGCAGTAAGAGAAGTACAAGCGGACTTCGAAAGATGCAACCCGAGATTAATTGTACCACGAACATATCTCAGAATCCGCTTTAGAGCAGCCATGTGTTCATGTCTAGGATCATGCATATGCAAACATATATGTTGAACTGCAAAACTGATATCATGTCGGGTAAATGTGAGATACTGCAAAGCCCCGGCTAAACTGCGATAAAATGTAGGATCCTCATATGGGGAACCGGCCGAGCCAGACCGGTGTCAAGGACGGTTTACAAGAGTGCATACCTGCCCGATTTAAAATATCTTCTGCATATTTACTTTGACACAAAAAGAGTCCCCCGTTCTCGTGTGTCAACGCAATACCCAAGAAATAACCAACCGCCCAAGATCCTTCATCGTAAATTCAGAAGCCAAGGTAGCCATAATAGAAACCCGAAGCCTGTTAGAAGATGTAACAAGAATTATGTCATCGACATACAACAACAGATACGCCATATCGGGACCCTTAGAGTACACAAATAGAGAATGATCGGATCGACTGGGGCTAAATCCCATAGTGAAAACAAAATCTGCAAATCTTTTGTACCATGCCCGAGGAGCTTGCTTTAGGCCATACAAAGATTTTTTGAATAGGCAGACATAATCGGGATGAGCCGGATCACGGAACCCCATAAGCTGTTGCATGTAGACTGTCTCATACTGACCATGGAGAAAATCATTCTTGACGTCTAACTGATGAATAGACCAAGAATAGGCAAGAGCCAAACTAAGAATTGTACGGATCATTGCCGGTTTGACAACTGGACTGAATGTCTCTGAACAATCTACTCCAACTTGTTGAGACTTGCCAGCACCCACAAGACATGCCTTATACCTTTCAAAAGATCCGTCAGAATTCTTTTTATGAGAAAAAATCCACATGCAACAAATAATATTAACATTAGATGAACGGGGTACAAGTTCCCACGTCTTATTTTTAATTAGAGCATCATATTCATCAACCATAGCCATTTTCCAATTTGGGTCGGACAAAACACTCTTAGAATTAGAAGGAATAGGAGAAGGGGTGGACAAAGAAAGAAGGTTGAAGTGATGCTTAGGTTTGACAATCTTACTCATGCTCCTCGTAGTCATTGTTCGAGGGCGAAGCACATGGGCCGGAGTAGAGGCTGATTCCACGGAAGAAGGGGCAGATATGCCAGCTGCTGAAGGAGAAGGAGGCCCAGCTTCATGGGTCGGCTGGGCCAGAATTATATCTGCCTGGCCAGTGGGGCTACAGGTGTTATTGTCCACATGGGCCAGTGGGGTGCCAGGGGTGTTAGTGAGCTGAGTAGGTGAAGTGGGTCGAGCAAGAGTAGGCGAGGACTTGGCTGGAGGAGTGAACCAGCTATGTAGAATTGGGTTAACAGGTTGGTCCAGAAAAGAGTAGTCCCGGCTTTTCGTGGATAAATTATTTTCCGATGGAAAGGAAAATATTTTCTCATCAAACACCACATGACGGGAAATAATAATTCGATGAGTTTTAAGATCATAGCACTTATACCCCCTGTGGTTCGGAGGATACCCCAAAAAGACACACGGATTATAGCAAGTGTGAAATTTATGAATAAAAGTGGATGGAATTAACGGAAAACATAAACACCCGAACACCCGTAAGTGAGATTAGGAGGGATCACGATGATAAAGAACTTGTGTGGAAGAGGAGTGATCAAGACCTTTTATGGGAATGATATTAACTAAATACGTAGACATGGCAAACGCATTATGCCAAAAATATGATGGCATTGATGAGTGGGCAAGAAGAGTATGAATGAGATTATTAACAGTCCTAATCTGCCGTTCCGCTTTTCCATTTTGGGAAGATATGTGGGGACAAGAAAATCGAAAACTCATGCCATTAGTGCAGAAGAAAGATTTGAATTGAGTGTTGTCAAATTCCCTCCTATTATCACATTGGAAGCACTTAATAGTGTTTGAATATTAGGGTGAATGGTAAAGTCACCAAGAGTCTAAAATCCAAAAGCCACGACAGTTCAACTTCCAGGAACTTCTCGGCCGAGAAAGGCTAAGCCTCGACCGAGCATACCTGTCCAGGAACAAGCCTTTTCTGTTAGCCTCTGCTCGGGCGAGTCACTAAAGTGCTCGGCCGAGCAACCAGCCTGTACACGGGTGAGTCACCAAAGGTGCTCGGCCGAGCAGTTGCTATTTTGGTCAGTTGATGTCCGAACAGGTGATGGCTTATAGGGTTTGTGACTTTTGTGAATAGTCACAACAGACTCAACCTACTCTATATAGACCCTTCTTCCTTCATTCAGTCATCAAGTTGTTATCAATTTAAACACAAGTAATCCAAGTTACAATCATTGTTCACATTCTAATTCTCTCTCTCATTCAAAAGTGTTTTGTTTCGTTCCAAGAGTTCAAGTATCATTTTGTTCTTCAAGTTAGAAGACTAAGAGAAAGTCTGATTTCGGTTCGCCCGTCAAGATTAGTTATAGTGCACACTAACTCTTGGTGAAAAGCGTTGTATCTTGGGACACATTCTCCATTGATCCGTTTGCACAATTACGGAGGCAAAATATTGTCTTAAGGAGATTTGCTTCGGCATACCTCGCTTTATTCTCCTTCTTTTGATTTTCCGTATTGAAGATATCTAAAACAATAAACAACAATCTTAAGACAATAATTTCAGGTATTTGTTTTAATTATATCTTCTCTACTTCAACTCCTTTCTTATTTGATTTTTTGTTCTCATAACAGAAAATGGCTAATGGAAATGAATCCGTTAGTAGTGAAACTATTGCAACAAATGCAATAGCGAGTACTTCAGGTGCTAATCAGCTTATGATGCCACCGGCCTCGCAGTACGAAAAATTGGAAAAGTTCAATGGGGCTGATTTCAAACGTTGGCAACAGAAAATGTTGTTCTATCTCACAACGCTTGGACTAGTAAAGTTCTTACGTGAAGAATGTCCCGTAGCGGCGGAAGATGTCGTAGACAAGGCTGCACAATTGGCTATTGATGCATGGAAACATACTGACTATCTATGCCGAAACTACATCATGAATGGACTAGACAACACATTGTAAAATGTGTACTACTCCATTCAAACTGCAAAAGGACTTTGGGACTCTCTCGACAAGAAATATAAAACCGAAGATGCTGGAACAAGGAAGTTCTTTGTTGCAAAATTTTTGGATTCTAAAATGATTGATTCTAAAACTGTAATGAATCAGGTCGAAGAGATGCAAGTTCTATTGCATAACATTGAAGTCGAAGGCATGCAATTGAGTGAGTCCTTCCAAATTGCATGTATGATTGAGAAGTTGCCTCCCTCATGGAGAGATTTCAAAAACAATCTCAAGCACAAGCGAAAGGAGATGTCAATGGAAGACTTGCTTGTTCGTCTTCGTATTGAAGAAGACAATCGTAGTGCAGAAAAGAGAGCCAATGCACGAAACATGGAAGCAAAGGCTAACATGGTGGAAGAATCCCGACCTAAGAACAACAAAAGGAAGCATGATGACTCTTCTAAGAAGAAGACAAGTAATGACAGCAACAAACGCTTCAAGTTCAAAGGGAAGTACTGCTTCAATTGTGGAAAAATCGGTCACCGGGCAAAAGATTGTCGAAGCAAGAAGAAGAAGCCTCCCCAACCAAACATGACAGAAATTGATACTCTCTCTGTGGGTGTCTCCGAAGTAAGTCTGTCTGTTGTTGTATGTGAAGCCAACTTGGTATCAAACATCAAGGATTGGTGGGTGGACACCGGAGTTACTCGTCACATATGAGCCGACAAAAGCTTGTTCGCAAAATACAAGAAGATGGAACATGAATATTTTTTCTATATGGGAAATTCCACAACTTCCAAAATTGAAGGCATTGGGAAGGTGATCTTAAAGTTCACATCGGGAAAAGAGCTTACTCTCAATGATGTGATGCATGTACCCGACATAAGAAAGAATTTAATTTCTGGTTCTTTGCTTAGTAAGAAGGGTTTCAAAATTGTATTTGAATCCGATAAGTTTGTACTTACTAAGGGGGCGTGTATGTTGGGAAAGGATACTTGCTAGATGGCCTATTTAAGGAAAACGTTGCTGTAGTGGACAAGAAGTCCACCTATTTGTACCCTCAAGTTATGAATAAAATTGACAATTCTATTTACTTGTGCGAGTCTTCTAATTTATGGTATGGTCGTTTAGGACATGTGAATCATGCTTCTTTGAGAAAACTTGTAGGATTGGGACTTATTCCAAAACTTGATTCAATGAAAGATCACAAATGCGAAATTTGTGTTGAAGCAAAGTTTTCAAAGAAACCTTTTAAACCAATTTAAAAAACTAGCCAACTGTTGGGATTAATCCATAGCAATTTATGTGATTTAAAGTTTGTCCCAACTCGAGGCGGTAAGAAATACTTTGTTACTTTCATTGACGATCGAAGTAGATATTGTTATGTATATTTGGTAAGTAGTAAAGATGAAGCAATGGATGCTTTCATCACTTACAAAACTGAAGTTGAAAATCAACTTGAAAAATCAATTAAAGTATTAAGGTCCGATAGGGGTGGTGAATATGAATCAACGGAATCGAGTGACCTATGTTCCAAATTCGGAATCATTCATCAAACAACCGCACCCTATACTCCACAGCAAAATGGTATTGTTGAGAGGAAAAATAGAACCTTAAAAGACATGGTTAACTGTATGCTTGTAAGTTTAGGTTTACCACAAAACTTGTGGGGGAAGCAGTGTTATCTGCGAACTTTGTGTTGAATAGGATTCCACACAAGAAAACTGGTTCAGAAATCCTTCCTATAAATTCCTCAAAGTGTGGGGGTGCCTCGCAAAGGTTGTCGTTCCACCTCCTAAACGGTCAAAGTTAGGACCTAAGACCGTTGACTTTGTATTTATTGGATATGCAATGAATGGCAGTACGTACAAATTCTTAGTACATTAATCTGAAATAAATGACATTTATGTCAATACAATAATTGAATCTCATGACGCTGAATTTTTAGAGGACGTGTTCCCTATGAAAAAAGGATATTTGTGAAAATACTCCTAAGAGACCACGTGAAAGCACTTCTGAAAATAATGAGGATGCTGAACCAAGAAGAAGCAAAAGAGCAAAAAATTCTAAACCTTATGGTCCATATTTTATCTCTAATTTTATGATTGAAGATGAGTCTCAATCATATAATGAAGCCATGAACAACTATGAATTCACATTCTGGAAATAAGCTATAAATAGTGAGATTGAATCCATTTTAAGTAACAACACTTGGCAAGTGATTGACCTTCCAAAATGTTCTAATCCAATAGGATGCAAATGGATTTTCAAAAAGAAATTAAGACCGGATGGTTCCGTCGATAAATATAAGGCTCGTCTTGTTGCCAAAGGATATCGTCAAAAGAAAGGATTTGATTTCTTTGACACATATTCTCCTGTTACCAGAATTACTTCATTTCGAATCTTAATAGCCATTGCAGCATTGTATAATATGTAAAAACATCAAATGGATGTAAAAACGACATTTTTAAATGGTGAT